>JAHRHZ010000026.1:7558551-7611295 GCA_024137785.1 Ginglymostoma cirratum | reverse complement strand
CTACTAACATCATCCCGCCCCCTTGACCTGTCCGTCCTCCCTGGACTGACCTATCTCCTCCCTACCCCCCTACCTACACTCACCGTTACTGGCTCCATCCCCGCCTCTTCGACTTGTCTGCCTCCTCTCCACCTATCCTCTCCTCTATCCATCCTCTATCCGCCTCCCCCTCTCTCCCTATTTATTTCAGAACCCTCTTCCCCTCCCCCATTTCTGATGAAGGATCTAGGCCCGATACGTCAAGCTTTCCTGCTCCTACAATGCTGCTTGGCCTGCTGTGTTCATCCAGCCCCACAACTTGTTATCTCTTATGAGTGGTAAATGCTGACTTCTTGGAAATGGTGACCCTAATGCATACACCTTTTGGACTTCTAACTTCACAGTATAACACAGCGTGGAGCTGGAGGAACACAGCAGGCCAGGCAGCATCATTTCTGAAGAAGGGTCTTGACTGGAAATGTCAGCTTTCCTGCTCCTCTGATGCTGCCTGGCCTGCTGTGTTCCTCCAGCTCCACACTGTGTTATCTCAGACTCCAGCATAGGCAGTTCTTACTATCTGTAATTTCACAGTATGTTGTGTGTTTTTTAAATTCAGTCTTGGAATGTGGATGCCACTGGGGAGACTGGCATTTGCTGTCCATCTTCAATTTTCCTTGAGACAGCAATGGCGAGTCACCTTGTACCAGAAAAACCAAAGAACTGCAGATGCTGGAAATCAGAAACAAAGACAGAAACTCCTGGATAACTCAGCAGGTCTGACAGTATCTGTGGAGAGAAAGCAGAGTTAACGTTTCAGGTCCAGTGACTCTTCCTTCAAACAATTCTGTTCAATTTCTATTTTTGTTTCACTTTCTTGTACCTTGCAGTTGCTGACCAGCTTCAGTTCCCAGTTGAGCAGAGAACACTGGAGAAGACACTGCTGCACAATATAGATCCAAGGCCAGATTTCAGAAAGAGATGGGTTTAGTGCTCAATTTTTCAGTGTTCAGTTATGTGAATGTGATAACTGATCTATGCCACCTGGACTTTGTTGATCAAATCTGGAGCCAGAGTTTAAATAAACAGAGAAGCTCCTAGAAGAAGCCAGAGCTGAACGCAGGTATTTTGTGATTGCAAGCATGTTTTAAAATACTTTAAATAAACCTATTGCATACATAGAAACAAGTTTAATCTTTGCATTGTTCAAAAAGATACAGAAATGCAAGATATACAACAGTGGGGTGAAGTCACTTCTGGGGGACACCTAATCTTGAGCTGGAATAGGGGTGTTTGTAAACATTGGGGGACGTCTCCTATTTGGAAATCTGAGGGTGGGGAGTGTCCAATGACGGAAGCTGGTGAGGCAGATGCACTAGATCCAACAATGAAATGCAAATCTAGTGGATCGAGCAACGCTCAGATTCCTTTAGCCAGCGAGTGTCCTGAGGCTGGAACAACACAGACAGCCTGCGCTGAATTTGAAACAGTGGATCAATATGATGCATGGACTTCAATTCCCATTCCCCTGTTCTCATCCTTTTCACAGTCTGTCTCAGAAGGTGGAGGTAGGCTCATTGAGTATTTTTAACACAGAAATAGATAGATTCTCATCTGGTAAGGGAATCAGGGATAGATGGGAATGTGGAATTTGTAGCACAAAGAGATCAGCCAAGATCCTATTGTACTGCCGAGCAGGTACGAAGGACCTATTGGCTTATGTTTGATCCCATTTTGTATGCTCCAATGTAATCAGGAAGATTGGAGATGAGTGCCATTCCCCATGGGTACCATTCCTGGCACCAACCCCTCTGTCCCACTGCAAGCTAACGGCAACTGGAGGCCAGGGGTGTGGAGGGGGTGTTTTGGGAGACTACCAATTAAAGGCAACATCAGGAATTCCTTCTGAAACCTTACTCAGCATCAAATGTCCAGTCATTACCTGGGTCTCTAGATTAATAGCCTAGCAGTAATACCATTAGGCTCTCAACTGTCCTATGATGAGTAGCATTCAATTTTAAGAAATACTTACATTCCCTGCTGGTAAACATTGTTCCACTATCTGTGACCAACACTTTCAGGAGCCCATGTATTGCAAAAGATGCTTTCAGCTTTTCTATTGTTATCCCCATGTCTGACAAATGAACTCAAAGTCCTGCCACTTTGAACGGACTTCCACAATGACTAATAACATTGAGCCCATGAAAGGACCTGCACAGTCAACTTGTGACCAAGTCCAGGGATTTCCCGGCCAAACCCATGAATGTGGGTGAGCTGCTGGCAGTACTTTATGTCCTAGTTGGCACTCTGGGCACTGCCCCAGCAACGCAACTCATCTGCATCAAATCCTGGCCAACAGTATAACTTCTCATCAACATCTTCATTTTTGGTCATCCCTGGAAGACCCTGGTGCAGTTCAGCCAGTCTCTGGCAGAGACCTTTGCTTGGGACAATCAGTCTTGCTCCCCATAACAATACGCCATCCTCTACTGTGATCTGGTCTCTCCAGGTCCAAAAGGTTTCAATCCTGATTGTGAAGGCCCTTTGGTTTATCACCACCAGCTGTTTCAGTGTTGCCAGGACCGGATCTTCCTGCGTTCAAAGTCTGGTACTGTCGGCTGTGGCTGGAAGTGTGTCCAAAAAATTTAAAACTATTTCGGACTTTTCTAGCAGCCGTAGCACCAGCGGTATATCTGTCAGTGGGAGGCAGCTCAATGCATTCACATTTGCTTCTTGGCCTCCCGGACGGTGTTCTAATTGTAATCATACACACTTAGTATCGGAGACCACTGCTGAATTCAGCCTGAAGCTATGGGTGGCACTGCCTTGTCCTCTTTAAGTAGACCTAGCGGGGTGCATTTTTTGTCTATTATTATTAGAAATTTATGTCTATAAAGGCATTGATGGAATTTCCTGACTCCAAATATGACCATCAACTTGCCTTCTCTATCTGGGCATATTTATACTCTGCATTAGCCAAACTCTTGAATGCATACGCTATTGCGTGTTCCTCTCCATTGGACCCATCTGTGAACTAATACTACCCTGATTTCGTACGGGGAGGCATCGCATGTTAATATCAGATCCTACTTGGGATCATTGTGTGCCAACACCTTAAAGGATGATAACTGTTTCTTCACTTCCCTGATAGATGTGGCTTGGCTACGTGACCATTTCCAAGGCTGTCCCTTTATTAAGAGTTGATGCAAAGGTGCCAGAATGGAGGTTGGGTTGTGTATGAACTTTCCATAATAATTTACCAGCCCAAGGAAAGACCTGAGCTCTGGCACAGACATAGAAGTCAGAGTACTTTTGATGACGTTCATTTTATTTTCCAATGGGTGTAACCCGGTCTTGTCAACTCTGTAGCCAAAGTAGGTCACTCAGGGTGCCTGGAACACACACGTTTCCCTTCTAAGGCATATGCTGCCTGGGAGAAACATCTAAGGACTATGTTCAAGTTCTCTAAGTGCTCCTGATGGGTCTTCCCCGTCATTAATATGTCATCTTGATAAATGGTGACCTGGGGTAGACCTTGAAAAATGTTCTCCATTGTCTGCTGGAAAATGGTACAGGCTGACGATACCCCAAGTGGCCGTCTCGTATATTGGTACAAACCCTAATGGGTATGAACTGGACTGGTTTGATGATTCCTTCATTTTCCAGCCTCCTGATTCCTGCCTCTACTTTTGCCCATAAGGTAAATGGCACTGAGCGGGCCTTTCAGAATCGTGGAATTGCTTTCTGGTCAACATACAAGGTGACCTTGGCTTCTTTGGTAGTCCTTAGACCTTCCTGAAAAACCTAATTAGGACTTTCCTCAGGCAGCCATTTTCAAATTGAACAATGTTGAGTCAATCTAGGTGAATCTTTCTCTTCCAATTTCACCCTATCAAGCTTGGGCCTGAACCTTTTACTACAAGAGACCAGAACCAAAGCTGTACCTTTAATCTGTAAAGATTCCCCGGTATAGGTTCTCAGTCTAGCTCATGTCTTGTGCAAATTTAACGCTTGGAGTCCAGACCAAATTTTGCTAAATACCAGGTAACTATTTAATCAGATGTTTATTTTGATTGGTTCTGATTTGGGGATGTTGCTAAGCGATTTAGCTGTTCCAAACAAGATATAGGTAGGCTTTCCAGGGTGTAAACTCCCCTTGATACCAGCCTACGAGTTCTCTTACTCAGTTTATGTCCAGTAGGAGTCTTTTGTTGTCTTGAGTCCAGATACCAGCAGCAACTACAATGGTTTGCCGGCCCGGATCCTGAAGGAAATTTTAAACATTTGGCCGAGTCTTGGCTTTGTTTTGGGGTTTTGCTGTGGGCTGACCTGTTCAGAACATGTCCTGAGTGAGGCTATGCAATTGCCTTCACTCAAGTGGTGTTCCCCAAGCTCAGCTGGCCTTGCGAGAATGTCCACTTCCATCGGAATACCCTAAAACTCATAAGCCCCACTTGTCGCATTTTCCAATGATAAAGCCAGTTGTAGTGCCTGTTTGAAGTCCAGTTAGGCTTCAGCCAGTAGGTGCTTTTACATGGTTACATCATTAATCCCACATACCAAATAGCCTCTCCCATTAAAAATTAAACCAAAGTCACATGTCTCTGCCAGTCGTCAAAAACCTGATACGGATTCCTCTGGTTCTCGAAGTGCCGAATAAAACTGATAGTGTTTCAGAATTAGAGGAGGCTTGGAGTTGTAACATTCCTTAACTAAATCTGTCAGCTCTTAAAAGGTTTTAGGATCTGGTGCCTCAGGGAAATTTAGGCTCCTAATAACCGAAAAACCTATAGGTCCACACACTGTCAGGAGAATGACTTGTTGCCTTTTGTCTGCCACAAATGTCATTTACCCGGAAAAAATAATGCACTCTTTTCAAATAGGGCTCAGTCTTTGATAGCAGGATTGAATAAGTCAAGCTTCCTAAATAATACTTGATGCCAGAAACATTTACCCCAACTCAAATATGACTATTACAAGGGAATTTCTTCAGGAGTGTGCTTTTCTCTTGTTGCTGCTGAAATAACTCCACAGGAGCTGGTATCCCATCACCAGTCACCCCTTATTTACACGTGGAGAGTCCTTGACACTAGTACAGCTCCCTCAGAGCCAGCTCTCAGAGTGAACAGAATCTCGAACACTCCTGTTTACATCTGTCAGCCAGGGCTCCCTGGTTGGACCAGGTTAACAGCCCCAAACAGGAAAGTCATATTCTATGCGGTCCACCCATCTGACATCATTACAATCACTACAGAGGTCTCATACGGACCAGCATGTGGGCTGAATGGCCTGTTTTTGTGCTGATAAATTTGGTGTAGGCCAAAGCTAAAATCGCTTGAAACAGACAAATGTTGCATTTTCTGACCTGCAGAAGCACAATGTATTCCAAGCTGCCTTTTGCTGAAACTCTTTTACGGCCTGTCTGTGACAGGGTCGCCCCACTGTATTCATTTTGAGCCTTTATACCCCCACAGCTTTTAAGAATATTGATAGAATGACAGTTTCACTTGAGTAACTAAGCTATTCCTGTTACAATCAGCTGGCTCATTTGAAGATCCTGCGGATTTTATCTCAGTAGTGGGGGTTTACCTTGATCCAAGAACCAATCAAGGGAGCAGCTTTCTCATTTGAAAAGATACAATCATTTCATCGAAAGACAAAGGTGACCTTGTGCTTAATTGACACCAAGAAGCAATCAAATGCTCAAGGAGAACCATCATTAAGTCATAAATTACAATTAATAAAGTAGCTGAATTAATCATTCTTAATGAAGTGAGCGTCACAGAATAATCACGGGGATCAATGCTTCATTCCCCATTTTCTGGTGAAAGCGTGAACTCAGCATGGGACAGATGTGGCTATATCTGATGTGATTACAAAAATAAAACAAAGTCCACAATAATGAGAACAAAGCCACATCGCTGGAATTAGAATCTCTAAACATTAATGCATCTGATACTTCAAATAATGTATAATCATTAAATCTCTTGGATAAAGCCGAGACTATTTCCAAAAAGGGGCCTTGCACAATCAGTAATTGCAAGTATCCTTTCTGTTGTGAAATTGAACAGGTTCAATTTTAAAAGGATTAATAATTTGAAGTCTCCAGGCTGATTGATTAAAACATAAAACTAAAAACGACGCCGTGCTCTCGGGTATTAGGTCAGTGGTGACAATATAACTAAAGCTAATTATTCAGACAGACACTTCTCCCCAACCCTTCCACACCCTCTTCCCACAATATTTCTACATGTTAAAGCAGGGAATTAGAATAAAACACCATTGAGCATTCCTTTTATTTTCAGAGATAAAAGGTACTGCAGATGCTGGAGAATCCGAGATAACAAGCATGGAGCTGGATGAACACAGCAGGCCAAGCAGCATCATAGGAGCAGGAAAGCTTGACGTTTCAGGCCTAGATCCCCTCCCCCATTTCTGATGAAGGGTCTAGGCCCGAAACGTCAAGTTTTCCTGCTCCTATGATGCTGCTTGACCTGCTGTGTTCATCCAGCCCCACGCCTTTTATTTTCAATAACTGTTATGTTTTGTCCCTGCCCAGACATTGCTCCTCTTGTCCCAGAAGACACCAGTTCATACTGTACTGCTGGTCTACACTCACTGACCGGTATTTAAACATTGGTGAATCGGCGCAGGGCTTTCTTACAGTTATATCTTTTATCCTTTTTATTCGTAAACCATTTCCAAATGGCATCAGATTGTGGTGACTGCTGAAGCTTTTCACTGTATTTTACTGCATTATTCACTATAAATGCAAGTGACAATAAATACATCATTTATTCAAAACCAAATGACCTTCCAAAAAGGCAGTGATGGTGATGGCAAAGGGTTGTTGGAGCAGGAGTAGGCCATTCAGCCCCTCGAGTCTGTTCCACCATGCAATGAGACATTGGCTGACCTGTGGCCTAACACCATATACATGCCTTTGGCCCATGTCCCTTAATACCTTTGCTTAACAAAAAATTACCAATCTCAGATTTAAAATTAACGACTGATCCACCAGTCACTGCCGTTTGTCGAAGAGAGTTCCAAACATCTATTGCCCTTTGTGTGTAGAAGTGCTCCCTAACATTAGGCTGGCACGGTGGCTCAGTGGTTAGCACTGCTGTCTCACAGCACCAGTGACTCACATCGATTCCAGCCTCAGGCGACTGTCTGTGTGGAGTTTGCACATTCTCCCCGTGTCTGCGTGGGGGTGCTCCGGTTTCCTCCCACGGCCCAAAGATGCGCAGGTTAGGTGGACTGGCCATGGGAAATTCCAGACTCCCCTGCCAGCAGAAGTCGTTTCCCCCAATCTGTTCCTTTTACAGGTTTAAAACCAGATTCATACTAGTGCCACTGCAGGGATCACTAACAAATATAAAAGTGCAGAAACACTTCGGGAAAGGTTTACGAGACTGAAACCTGGATTGACAGATTGCATTATGAGGTGGCAGCATGGTGGCTCAGTGGTTAGCACCGTTGCCTCAAGCACCAGGGACCTCGGTTTGATTCCAGCCTTAGGTGACTGTCTGTGTGGAGTTCGTACATTTTTCTCTGTGTCTGAGTTGGTATTCCCTCAGTGCTCCAGCTTCCTTCCGCAGTCCAGAGATGCGCAGTTTAGGAAGATTGGCCGTGCTCAATTGCCCACAGCATCCAGGGATGTGCAGGGTAGGTGGATTAGCCATTGGAAATGCAGAATTACAGGGATAGGGTAGGGGGTATGATGCCCTATGGAGGGTCAGCATGGGCTAGATGGGCCAAATGGCCCGCTTTCATGCTCTACGCCGTATTTTCTGGAGCTTAGAAGAGTCAGAGGTGACTGTAAGATCCTGAGGGGACTTGACTGCATGGTTGTTGAAAGGATGTTTCCTCTTGTGGGAGAATCTAGAACTATGGTCATAGTTTAAAAATAGGGAGTTGCCCATTTAAAACAGAGAAGAGGAAGCCTTTATTTTCTTCTAGAGGTTTGTGAGTCTTTGGAATTCCTTCCTGAAAAGGCAGTGGATGCAGAATCTTTAAGTATTTTTAAGGCTGAGGTAGATAGATTACCAAGGGGATGAAAGATATTCGGGGATATGCAGGAATGTAGAGTTGTGATTAAAATCAGATCAGCCATGATCTTATTGAATGGGCTGGAAGGGCGGAGTGGCCTACTCTTGTTTGTAGTTTGAATGTTCTCATTGAACCCAGTGCAAAGCTTCTGGTCTTTTGTTTACTTGACATTGCATACATATTATCAGGGTCTTTAAGATTAAATACATTCACCAGTGAAAAGAACTACTGGCTCCCACTTGACACTGAGATATAAAAATAAGTGTTAGACTTTCCATAGGGATCAGGGAATAATTTGTGCCATTCCGTGTTAGGTATTCTAATAGCCTGTTCTAACTCAGTAGAAAAAGAGCACCACCCAGGAAAGTCACAGTGATAGCCTTTTCCTGAAAGATGTGCTGGATAACTTCAACCTTTATTCTTTCAATTATTCTCCAGGAATGGTAACAAGTGACTCAAGCGTAATCTCATTGAGTTAGATGAACTTTAAATTGTTAACTATTCAACGCCTACAGAGAATGCACAACAAAGCAGAAACAAGTCACAAAATGACGAGGGATCCATTGACTCTGAGAACGAAACTGGGTGGAATTCATTTTGAGGATACAGGACCCCATGTTCATAATGTTAATGTTTCATAATTCCACCAGTTCACTAAACGATACAGGCATACCTTACGTTGGAATTTACATGGTCAATTTGACAGCCTGTCACTAACTCAAACAACTCACTTATTCATTAAGATCATGTTAAGCATTTGTATCTTTGTTATACTGCAGGCTGCTGTTTGTATTATATGACATTTTAATGGCTCTTTCACCAACTCCAGCATTTAAGAGTGTCCAGCATAACATATTGATGTAAGTAGCTCATACTTAACATAAAAAAAACTCTGGTGCATTCACTCAGCTCTTAATTTCTTCTGACACATGTAATTTGCATTCTGGCTTCTACCCATAGCCTGAAGAACAGCATCTAGTCAGATTTCAGCTGTCATGCTAAATTTAAGTCTTACAAATGTTAAATTGTAGCCTAAAACTTTCTTTTTTAAACTTTGTGGTGGCAAATATCCATTCAAGTGCCTCCAATTTTGGGCAAGACGGCCTAGGAACTCAATTGCAGTCATAAAACAGGCACCTAAGGATTCAAACCAAAACCAGAAACTGCTGGAAGAAACTCAACAGGCCTGGCAGCATCTGTGGAGAGAAATCAGAGTTAACAATTTGAATCCAGTGACCCTTGTTCTGGGTTTCTCCAACAACTTCTGTTTTTGTTTCAGATTGATGGTATCTGTCTTACTTTGTTTCAGTTTAGTACCTAAGGGTTCAATATGGTGGACATCATACTCATAGAATCCCTACAGTGTAGAAGCAGGCCATTTGGCCCATTGACCTTCCAAAGAGCATCCCATCTAGACCCACTCCCTTACCCTATCCCTGCATTTACCATGGCTTACCCCCCTAGCCTGCACATCCCTAGATGCTGTGGACAATTTAACATGAATTCCCCACCTGATCTGCACATCCTTGGACTGTGGGAGCACCTGGAGGAAACCCACACAGACATGGAAAGAATGTGCAAACTTCACACAGTCACCCAAGGCTGGAATCAAACCCAAGTCCTGATGCTGAGAGGCAGCAGTGCTAACCACTGAGTCACCATGCTATCCAAACTTACACTCATTCATCACCATATATTGGATTGTGATCCTCCATAGGCCAAGACACGTGCCAAAAGTATTAAAAAGAAAGACTTACATTTATGCAGATGATAAGGTAATTTTGAAATGTAATCAGTGTTTTGTATGAGAAACACAGCAACTAATTCGTGTTAACTAAATTCCTACAAAACCTCAATGTGATAATGACCAGATAATTTGGTTTTGTGGTGATGATTGAGGGATGAATATTGAGCAGGATACGTCCATTGATCTTCTGTGAAATAGCACCATGGAATCTTGTGCATCCAGTGAGAACAGACAGAGCTTCAACCAAAATCACATCAAAAAAAAATCCCCTCCTTCAGTATAGCTCCCCAGAACTCTGTTTGAATGCTTGGCTGGACTTTTGACCTCAAGCCCTGGAGTCAGATTTGAACCCAGAATCTTTTGATTCACAGGCAAGAATACTATTGAATGACCCACACCTGTTCATTGAAATATTTAAAGAAGGCTCCTGTGCTTGCTGTGGGTTTCTTTCAGAAAGTTAGTCTGTCTAATTGTCTGTCGACAAATCTGTGCAGCAAATCATGACCAAACAGCAACTTCCAAGCCCCTGTCCTCACTGAAATTATTCTCCCAAAAGACAACTGCTCATACTTTGTGGTTTTTGCCCCTGAAGTTTTGGATAAGAGACTTTTGACATAGCTCATTGCTACCAATTCTCCTTTGCCTTGGGACTATTTAGAGATTATGGATATACGGTACACCATAGCGTATTTGCTCATAGACCCAAAGAAGGTTTATTATCTACTATTGCAGCAGACCTTTCTTTAACTGACATCAATGGAACTAGAAGTGTGCTGCTGATCAAATGTTGCAGAGTGATGAGATGCGGCTTTAAGAGGGATTTGTTCTGTCCTGTTTCTCTGCTTCATGGAATGCAGTGTAAATAGTTTGAGTTATTTTAAAAATTTGACTAAAGAAGCATGAGTGTTTGGAGTCAGACTCACACAGACCCAAGGTTTTAGTTTCGCTTTCACTTGTTGAAGTTCGGGTTTCTGGAGTTGAAGCTTCTTGATACAGGTCTCTTTCTGCTGCTGCAGAAAGTTTGTATTCTCTCTGTCTGCTTGCAATGTTTATTCTGTTGGTGTTCCTTCTCCTGGACCAGACCAAGTGAGGGAAGTCTGTTTTGCTGAATTTGCCTTTGCCAAGGATGTGTTTGCCGGACGCTGCTACTTTGAAACGGTTGATGAGTAGTAGTTGAAAAACATATTATTTTGTTTTGTATTTCAATAGAATTATAGCTTTGCCAATTCTTCTTTGTTGTTTGTATTTCAACTATGGTGTAAAAATAAAGTGTGTTTTGCTTAAAGCCTAGTAGTTTGACAACTTGAATCACATCTGTAATGCAGTGCCTTACATTTGCCTTTAAATAAATAAAAGTTAGGGTCTAGGCTGTCTCCTTGATGTGTTTGGAATGGATCTGGTCTAGACCCTAACACTGGTTGATCAAGTCGTCCATATAATCAACGTAAAGACACACACTAAATAATAGAAACATAATGCAGTGGGCATAGACATTACTGTTATACCTTACTTACAGCATAAATCTCTTAAATAATAACTCAACTTTGCCTTAAATAAAACTTACCAGCAGAGAGCCTTCTCACTCACACCCTCAACTAACTGCTCAAACGTCACAGTGATGGTGATAATACAGTAAACTTCTGATACTTCAGGTATATCATTTATACCAGTTTATTGAGAGTGTCAATTCATAAGAAGCCAGTAGAAACTGTGTTTGTGATAATAATTAAATACAACTACAGTTAGTCAGGTATCATTACAAGGACCTGAGGATCTGAAATAGGTTCACCTGCACACTCTGAAAGCTAGAATGGGACTCCTTGTCTCAAACAACAGACTGTGTGACATCAGTAGAATAGGCAGAGCCAATGTAGCATGAATATTAACCCCTTCAGAGCTATTACCTTACACAACATCTATTATTTAGAAGGACAAGGACAGTAGATGTATGGGAAGAACACAAACCACAAGCTCCCTTTCAAGCCACAAGCCATCCTGATTTGGAAATATATCATTGATCTATGACTTTCACCAGATAAAACACTGGGAACTCCTTGTCTATGAACACTGCGGGTGCACCTATATCATGTGGGCTACAGGGGTTCATCACCATCTTGACAAGAGCACAATGAATGGACAATAAATCCTGGCCTTACAACAGATGCCTACATTCCAAGAATGAGTCAAATAAAAATGCAGAATTTAACTTTCAATGCTGCCTGTTGAAGGGCTCATCCATTTTAGTACATTAGGGACAAGAAGGTAACCACGGAACGGGCATGAGGCCTTAAAGTGGCAACCCATGTATGGAGCCTGGGGAAATTGGTGAGGTTTCTAGACTTCTGCTAAGAATAATTTTTCATTGCTCCCTGTGGTTGGCCAATTTCAAAACAGTTTCCCTGCAGTCACAGCAAGTGGGAGTGAGCTCAGACTAGCCATGGCCCACTGTGTTTTTATATAGCCAGGAGCAGTCATAAACAGAAATCTTTACATTCATTTTAAGCTTAGAATGGGGGCGACAAGATATGAACTTCATCCCCTTTATAATTTGAATATTAATGAAGAAACTCCAACTTCCTTATTCACTTCATTTCTAGACAATGATAAAGTTTGTGAAATCCTTCCCAACGGACTTACTTTCCTCTATAGACATTATCAGATCAAAAGGTCTCAATCTGAATTTTTCAAGGGTGTCTACATAATGTTGATGAAAAGTGGAAGCTTTCAAACATATGCTATCTCACAATTACAATCATCTCATCTCTGCATTTGCCCATTTATCAACGATGTCAATGTCTACTCTTTAAAAAGTAAACTCTTGAGCCCCAGATAAATAAATTGTCTTTCCTAAACAGCAATAGCTGCAATCATTTACGACGTTAGCGTAAAGTTCAAACACAGTGACTGTGACAGATATGAAGATCATTTGACACTTTATTAACACCAGTTAAATATTCTCCCACATTGCAGAAAGGGATTAAATAAAATGCATCAATCTCTGCTCAAAGTATGAAGCACCATAAGCTCTAGGTTCTTATCTTAATATTTCAGAAAATTTAAACGGTGGGCTAAAGGATAAAAGGTGATTTAACTGAAGTGCATCTGAACAATTAAAACCTGCAATGATGAAGTCAATTTTAGTTTCAGATAACATTTCGGAATCAGAAAGTCATCAGAATTCATTGTGAAATATTCAGGAAAATCTCCATCCAGAAACGAGACATGGCAAGTTTGCTTTCTGAATCGCAGCAATCCTTAAAAAGGTTAGAGAGATCTTGTCTCGTTATGATATACAGCATGAAAATGAGAACAGTTGAATGTCTTTAAATATCACTTGAACTGAATCTCAATTGGAATAATGTAACCTTTCATTGAATAACTTGAATTGTTTGAATCCGAGGAAAACTGAGAGTAGGAATCAAAGCAATTTTATTACATACCATTAGTAAAGATTTAAATAAATATGCAGATTTAGTACTTGATGCAATAAAATAACTTTTGTACGTTAAAATTAATAAGAAATTATGCATGCTCAATTTGAGATTGGTATGAAAAACATGCTTGCATACAGCATTTTCTTCAGATATAAAATTTATCAGACCCTGCTATTGTGAAACTAAAGACAGACTGTGCTTCATGAATATAAACATCAGCTGCAATGTGAGACATTGGGTCAACATTTGATTGTACACATTATGTAAGGAAGCTCCCATTTCGCACAATGTGTTTAGGCTAATTGTGGGTGTACCAGGACTTTGCATCTCCTGAGAATGTTAATATCTGAAGAACAAAGAGTTTCTGTCACAGAGAACAAGAATATTTTGTTCAATGCCTCTTTGAGGATATGAAACAGCAATTGAAGACATATATGAAAAATGTTTCAGTATAACATTTTACACAGTATCTTAGCAGATGAATTTTACTTCTGTTTTTAAGTTTGCAATGTGCATGTTTTGAATAGGAAATCAGATGGTTTTCATCGACTGCAGGAATGGGCAACATATCTAGAGGAAGTTGGATTTGGAGTTGTCTAAACGTATGAACAAAACCACAGGTGAGCAAAATAAAATTCAAAAACATTTTACAAATACTTTAGGAGCAAGAGGGTAAGCAGGGAGAAAGAAGGACAATGAGGGAACCAAAGTGGTAATCTGAGTATGGAGCCAGGAGATGTGGGTGAAATATTGAATGAGTACTTTGCACCTGTATTCACTGCAAATGATGGCATATCTTTAGAAATCAGGGAAGGAGACTGATAATTTGAACAAATTAATATTGAGAGGCAGTTCTAGCAGGCTTAAAAATGGATAAATCTCCCGGCCTGAATGAGGCATATCATAGATCACAGTGGGAGGCAAGGGAGGAGATTGCAGGGACCCTGGCATTAAATCGCAAAACCTCTTTGGACACAAAAGTGGGGCCAGAGGGTTTGGAAGACATCTACTGTGTTGGCATTATTCTAGCAGGCTGGTAGGAATAAACTGGGCAACCATAGGCCAAGTAAGTCTAACATCAGAAGGAAAAGTTTTGGAAACTATTCTGAGAGATAGAATTAATTTCACCTGGCGAGGCAAGGATTAATCAAGGATTATCAAGATAGCTTTGTCTTCCAGAGATTATGTCTTACAAACTTGATTGATTTTTTTCTAGAAGATGTGTAGATGGGGCTAGTGTAGTTGATCTAGTCTACATGGACTTCAGTTAGACTTTTGACAAGGTCTCACATGGCAGATTGCTTAAAGGGGTAAGACCCCAGGGGGTGCAGGTCAAGTTGGCAAATTGGGTCCAAAACTATTGGGTCCAAAACTGGCTCAGTAGCAGGAAGCAGACGGTGAAGGTTGAAGGTTGTTTGCGTGACTAGAAACCGATGTCTGGATGCGCATCATAGAGTTCAACGCTATTGTTGTTTGTTGTGTACATTAATCTTCTAGACATGAATGTAGGAGGCATGATCACTAAATACATAGATGGCTCAAAAACTGGTGTTGTAGTAAAAAGTGAGGAAGAAAGCCTTACACAATGGGACGATATAGATGGGCTGATCAGAGCTGTGAGGTGATGCACTTTGGGAGGATTAACAGGACAAAGGAGTACACTAAGAACAGTAGGGCTCTAGGAGATACAGAGGATCAGGGGAACCTTGGTGAGCATGTCCGTAGATCCTTGAAGGCAAAAGGACAGGTTGATAAGGTGGTTAAGGAAGTATATGGCCCTTATTAGTTACGGTTTTGAATATAAGAGCAGTGAGGTTATGATGGAGTTGTGTAAAATATTAATCAGGCCACAATTGGAGTAGTGCTCACAGTTGCCATAATATGGGAAGGGTGTGATTGCATTGGAAATGGTGCAGAGGAGAGTCACCACGATGTTGTTAGCTGGAGAGATTCAGCAATGAAGAGAGACTAGATAAGCTGGAGTAGTTTTCATTAGAGTATGGAAGGCTGAAAGGGTCGGTGGGGGGAGGGATCTAATTGAGGTCTATAGGATTATGCAGGGCATAGACAGGGCAGATAGGAAGAAACTATTATCCCAATTGAAGTGGTCAATAACTGGGGGTATAGGTTTAAGGTTAGGAGCAGGAGGTTTTGTAGTATTTAAGGAAAAATGTTTTCATCGGGGTCCATGGGTGTCTGGAACTTCCAGCCTGAAAGGGAGGCATAAGTGGGAACTATCACATGTGAGTTAAATGAATAGAAGAGGAAAATCCAAGAAACCATTAAAGAAATAATTAGATACCACAATTAATGGGAATGGAGGTTGGATACCTGACCAGGCAGGAGAAGGTATGGACTGAACAACTTTCCTCATCTGTAATTATACTGAACAAAAACGTAGTGGGTTCAAGTATGGAAGTCTTGTTTTCGCTTCCTGACCCTCCTCCTAGGGGTGGCACGGTAGCTCAGTGGCTCAGTAGTTAGCACTGCTGCCTCATAGCACCAGGGACCCAGGCTCAATTCCAGCCTCAGGCAACTGCCTGTATGGAGTTTGCACATTCTCCCCGTGTCTGTGTGGGTTTCCTCCAGGTGCTCCAGTTCCACTCCATAGTCCAAAGATGTGCAGGTTAGGTGGATTGCCCATACTAAATTGCCCATAGTGTCCAGGGGTGAGTAGGTTAGGAAATGAAAGGTTAAAGGGATAGGATCAAGGGGTGGGTCTGGGTGGGATGGTCTTTGGAGAGTCAGTGTGGACTTGTTGGACCAAATGGCCTGTTTCCACACAGTAGGAATTCTGTGAAAAAAAATGCCCAAGTTCAGGACTTCAGCACATAAAGACAAAAAAACAGCATGGTGGATGTGTTACATTAAGGCAATGTCTTCTTTTGTTTCAGTTACTCAGGCAGATGTGAAAGTTCTATGGTAGCTTCTGGAAAAGGACAGGGGGTTACTTAGTCTCCCCTGCAACTGGTTTATCTTTAAGTAAGTCTGCAAAAAGCAGATCCTGATCATCTTGATTACTATTTGCAGGATATCCCGTTGGGCCATTTGAGTGTTAGATATCCTACACAGAAACAGTAAACATACTGCAAAAGTAATTCATTGGCTGACATGTATTTTGGCTTGTATTGAAGATATAATGTCTACATTTTACAGTAAGTGTATGAAGAGCAGATAAAAGAATGGACACATTTATTGTCCATTAATATCAATGAGGGGAGAAACATTTAATGCTTAAATGTGATTTTTAAACCATGTGCAAATAACAGAATGACAGCCTTGTGACAAAATGATTCTTTCTAATCACTATCAGCACATCAAAGTGCCAGACAGACAAAAACAGTTTGTCAAGCACTTTTCCTTAACTATGAAGCCTTGTTAATATGTTGACACCAGTGACATTAATAGATGTTTGATAATATGAAGATGCAGTGGCAGAGCAGTTATGTCACTAGACTGCCTAATCCAGAGCCTCAGGCTAATGTTCTGGGGTCATGGGTTCAAATCCCATCATGGCAGATGGTGAAATTGGAATTCAGTTATAAAAAAAACTGAAATAAAGGGGAAAAACTAGTGCCTATGTAACTAAAGTTGATTATCATAAAAGCACATCTGGTTCACTAATACCCATTAGGAAGGGAAATCTGCCATCCTTGCCTGGTCTCCATGTGTCTCTGGACACACAGTAATGTGGATAGCTCTCAATTGCCCTCCTGGCAATTAGGGATGGGCAATAAATGCTGCCTAGCCATCCAGTGAATGTGTAAAAGAAATTGCTGTCCAAAACCATCTTGCAAGAATGTAACAGGTTATTCTTGTTTATCTTAGAATTTTGCCACTCCTTATTAAGTCAATATGAGCAGTTATCCACCTCCTGAAGGTCACAAAGAACATGGCAAGAAAGGAAAGGACAGAATATTTGCCTCTTTCTCATCTTAGCAATGAAGCATTGGATGACCTTCTCATCAATGGAGATCTTTAAATGATGTATGAATGCTACTTAACGGCTTCAAAGCGCCAAATCAACTCAATTTTCTACCTTTACAACAGGGGACAAGAGTGTCTGCTTTCTCCAAAACCAGGGTGACCTGTCTATCAGGTTGTGAGGTGCAGAGGATGGCTCCATTTTCCCCAATCCTGGGTCAATCAGGGTCAGGGATAGGGGCATGGGTAAAGAGGTGGCTGCTGACAATTCACCCTGCCTCTAACCTCTCAACTTAACCCTAACCCTGCTTCCAACCTAACTGTATCTCAACACCATCTCTCCCTGCAACCACCCACTGTACCACACCCACCCCCGCCATGATACTGTTGGGTGAGACCTCCACTGACAATCCCTAGGCCCTAAAAATTGCCAGAATTAATTTATGAGCAGCGTCTTGGATGAAGACATCACAGACTAGGCCAGCATTTATTGCCCATCTCTAATTGCTTCAAGGGCAGTTAAAAGTCAGCCACATTGCTGTGGATCTGGAGTCACATGCAGGTCTGACAGAGTAAACATGGCAGCTTCCTCCCACAAAGGACATTAATGAGCCAGCTGAGTTTTTCCAACCATCGACGATGGATTCAAGGTCATCATTAGACCCTTCATTCCAGTTTTTTTTAATTGAATTCAAATTCCACCATCTGCCATGGCAGATTCGAACCCAAGCCCCCAGAACATTACCTGGGTCTCTGGATTAACAGTGCAGGATAATACCATTAGGTTATCGCCTTCCCTCCTGCCTACCTTCATGGGTTGGCAAGAAGCTGAACAGTCAGCTCTTAACTCCCTGTTTAGAGTTTGATGCAGTGAGCTTTCTCACTGTAGGGGGTCAGTCGCTAGGGAAGATGCCCATTCCAGCATTGCATACTTTGAGTATTAAATCACAGCCTGTGTGGGATTTCGATCCCCTAAAGCAATGTTATGCCAGCGTGTTCTATGTAGTCATTCAAATAGGAAAACTTGTCCAGTAAGATAATCAGTTTCAAAATAGAAGTTGGCAGATTGCTTTATTTGGTCTAAAGGTTCTGGTCCAGATATGAATAACACACAACAAACTGCACCCTGTTCCAATTAATGTGGTACTCCTTCATTAAACTACTGAGCAATTCCCATAATTATATCTGTTGTTTACAAGCCCCACAAGCTAAGGTCCATCTCACATGGTCAATCCATCAACAGATCTCCAAGTATGTCTTCAGGGTGATTGCCACAACCATTCCAGCAACAGCAGTTGTTTTTCAAGGACTTTATATCTCCTCCTTGCTATGTTTGGGTACCATGTAAGATAATACTTGCTCTTGGTACAATTGATTGTTTTTTTTTAGTTATATCACCATCCTGTTCAAAGCTGTACTCTCCCTGGGCCACAATTTCAATGCTACGCTTGAATGCAAACAGGCAGTTGTCTGGGGTGTTATCACTAACAGCCTTATCCATCTGAAATGCTGGAGTGACTGAGGCATGCTTATGGTCACACAGGATGAGGTCCCTTTTTCTCTCACATCTCCAGCACAGTTAAAAATCAATTTGCAGACTCTTTCTGATCTGAGCAAGTCTGAGTCTTGGCTGAATTTCTCATTCTGTCTTCCTTTTTTCAAACCCATAGTACAATTCTTCAGTCAAGGTAACATATTAAAAATTTTTTCTTTCCTATACTTTCTGTTATTAATACGGGTGCTGCAGTATGGTGACTCTATTCATTTCTCCTCCAATGTTCTATTTCACCATCATGAAACAACCTCTGCACATGTCCAGGTCTCTGCCACAAACAGTTTACATTCATTCGCATGGAAGAAAGAAAGGAATGGTTACATGATTCCAAGTGATTTAACAGGTACAGACATGATGGATCAAATAGCCTCCGTCTGCACTGTATAATTCTATGATTAAAATACAACAATAGTGTATTGGCTGGCACAGGGATGTGATCCCTGGCCATCTGGCTGAGAATGTAATTTTTTTTCTGGAATGATGCCCCTAAGATCAGGCTTCAATATTTCCAAGTCTCCACATCCCTCAAACCACCAGCCCCACAGTTTCCAGATGCAGGAAATGCCTGACCTTGTAGGGAAACATCACTTGCATTGGGATCCATTCCAAAATCCTCCACTGGCTTGTTAGAATTCATTGTGTCATTCTGAAACCTTTCACAGTAGTTCAACACAGCACTTTCTCTCTACTCCTGTAACAACTTCAGGGGAATGATTGGGAAATGTAGCTGCGTTGTAGATATGTTGCTTACAAAGGGATGAAAATGTGGGTGAAATGTATCCAAACATGCCTTATCACGTTGGACGTATAATCCCTACTAGACCGATCAATCCCTTACAACAAAGTTACTTATAATGAACAACCCCTCTAGGACTCTAATTAGTTTATCTTTTTGGACAACTGAAATTCACTCAGCAGACTAGGGAAGTGAAATAAGACAGATACACAACACGCCACCTGTATCTGTTATTTTACACCCGTCTTAGAAAGACAGAAGAATCTTATTAGTTTGTTTTGTGACGACAATTAAGCTTGATTGCACATTAAATTAGAGCTCATAACCTTTTTTGTTCTGTTTAATGATATAATCTGATGTTGAGTGAATTCAAATCAACCACATGTTCACCTAAGGACTTGTGTTAAAGCTCACTGCAGGAAGAAAATCACTTTGGCTGGGAATGTAGTATATTCACATTCCCAAATGTTTGTACCAGAAGGAACCTGTTATAAACATTCCTGCAGGATTAGGCATTCACTGGGTCTCACAACTGCCCAACCTTCACGCATAACTCTTTTAACACTGGTTGTTTTTAGTAGACAGAGGTGTGGTGGAATGTCTTTCGGTCTCTAATTGATAAAGCAGCAGTGCACAATACACTTTCCCAAACATATGAGAGGCAACAATATGAGAAATGGCCTCAATCTCAATAAATGCATAGACATTATTCTGTTTACACAAACCGCCACTTCATACTTTTTTTTCATCACTTTTTGTTTTCGCTGCCTTAGAATCAGAGAATCATGAGTTCAGAAGAGGCCCATCAAGTCTATACCACTGAAAATATATCCACTACAACCACTAGTCCCACTTTCCCATACCAGGGACACTTCCAGTGCTCATCCAAGTACTTTTAAAGGTTGTTAGACTTGCCACCTCAATACCCTCCCAGGCTGTACATTTCAGACCCCCACCACACTCTGGGTGAAAATGGTTTCCCTCAAAACCACTCTAAACCTCCTGCCTTTGGCCTTAAAATGATGTCCCCTTGTTATTGACCCTTCAACTAAGGGGAACAGCTGTTTCTATTTACCCTGTCCATGCCCCTTATAATCTAATACACATCTGCCAGGCTCCCCCATCAAACTTCTCTGCTCCAAAGAAACCAATCCAAGCTTATCCGGCCTCTGTCCACAGCTCAAATGTTTCATTCTAGGCAACATCCTGGAGAACATCTTCTGCATCCTCTCCATTGCAATCACATTCTTCCTTTGGTGTAGAGAAAGCCTTAGGAATCCCTCAGAATCCCTTCTCTATCATGCTTCCCATTCATTGCTTCCATCCCATTTTTACCCCCTCTTCTTTGTGCCCTTGATTACAAAAATACTGACGTTTACAGTCACTTTCCACTTCTCTCTCCCATTCACTGCACCTGGACATCAATTCCAATTCCTCTCTCCTGTGTCACATTCTTTCAGAATAATCAATGCCTCAAATATACTCAGAGCCCTTGCCGCTGCTCACACCTTCTCTACCATACCACCACTGCATCTGAATCAAACTTAAGAAACATAGAATCCCTACAGTGCAGATTGAGACCATTCAGCCCATCGAGTCTGCTGACCCTCCAAAGTGCATCCCACTTAGACCCACTACCCATCCTATCTCATAACCCCACATTTATCAATAGCTAATCCACCTAGCCTGGACACTACAAGGCAATTTAGCATGGCCAATCCAACTTTGGACTGTGGGAGGAAACCAGGGTACCTGGCAAAAACACACACAGACACATGGGGAGAATGTGCAAACTCCGCACAGACAGCCACTCAAGGCTGGAATCGAATGCAAGTCCCTGGTACAGTGAGGCAGCAGCGCTTACCACTGAGCCAGCCATTCCACCTTCTTCCTTACTTTCTCTCATTTCATCAAGGTGTGTTATCATGGCTTAGTCATTGAGTTCTCCACACCTCTCATTCCCTCTAAGTTTTCTTCATCTAATTTAAAGTTCCCTGTTCTTTTAATGCAAGTTTCAGCTGTCTCAAGGAGCTGATCTATTGTTGTTTTTATCATCTTGGAGGTTTCTGATACCATATGAAGCAGTCACTCATCACATTAACTTTTTCTTGAAGATGGAAGTATCTGTGCCAGCCCTCACTGTCAATGCTTCATAAGCATGGCATCATCCAAAACTCTGCTGACCCTGTTCTAACCTACACCAAATCACTCCTGTGCTCTCTCCAACTTACAATTGTCCTCAGTTAAACAACAATTTCATTTTAAAATTCTAATCCTGGTTTTCAAAACCCTCCATGGCCTTGCCCCTCCCTAGCTCCAAAATCCTCTGAGATATCTGCATTTCGCTAACCCCTTGAACACCCTTTATTTTAATTATTCCAATATTGGCGGCTGTGACTTCAGTTAGCTGGACTCTTGAGCTCTCAGATTCTCGCCAGATGCCCCGCTGCCTCTCTGCCTTGCTAACCTGCTTTGAGGCACTTCTTAAAAATCACCTCTTTGACCAAGTGTTTGGACATCTACCAGAAAATCTCCTTTTGTGTCATGGAGCCCTATTCTGTTTTAAATTTAGCCTGCGAACTGCCTTGGGATGTGTTATTACCACAAAGGCACTTGATAAATAAACTTTATTAGGTCAGAAGCAGAAGCTTACAAGGGTGTAAAAAATAGTGGTATGCCTGAGGATTGGGAGCAATTTAGGCTCAGCAAAGGAGGCAAAGTCCAACAAACTGACAAGGAAATGTAGATGAGAGCATGAATGTGAATGTGAATGTGTGTGAAAGGAAAGGATTATCAAGAGTAAATATGCTCCCACTACAATGTGGGGACAGAAGAACTTATAGTGCAGGATAGCGAAATGGCAGACAAACATTTGTGGTAGGATTTTACATAAAAGGATTCAGAAAACCTCCCAGAAATACTAGGTGACCAAGGGAATTATGTAACAGAAGAGCTAACAGAAATTAATATTAGAGAAGAGGTAGAACTTTAAAAATTAGCCGGTTCAATGATTGATAAATCTCCTGGATCAAATTAGCTTAATCCCCAACCATTGAAGGAGATAGGTAGAGATAGTGAATGAATAAGTGGTTATCTTTCAAAATTCTATATACTCTGGAAAGGTTGCTGCAGACTGGAAGGTAGAAAATATAACCCAACTATTTAAGAAGGAAGGAAAAGCACAAATAGGGAACGACAGACCAGTTAACTTGACATCCATAATAGAGAAAATGTCAGACTCCATTATGAAGGATATACAAGTGAACATTTGGGAATAAATGGCAAAATTGGGAAGAATCAATGTGGATTTACGAAAGGGACTATTTTAAATATTTGTTGGATTTTTTTGAAGATGTTGTTTGCAGCAAATGCAAAAGAGAACCAGTGAACGTGGTGCATTTGGATTTTCAGAAGACATTTGATAGGTCCTATGCAGGAGATTAGTAAATGAAACTGACAATGTGTGATCATTCTAGTCTGGATTGAGAATTAGTTAATGGGCAGAAAGCAGAACATGGGAATAAAAGAAGCATTCTCACAATGGCAGGCTGTTGCAAGTGGAATACCACAAGGATCAGTGCTGGCTCCACTATTGTTCACAATCAAATCAAATGATTTGGATGTGAGAAACCAATTGTAATATTTCTAAGTTTGTTGATGACCGTAAATTCAGTGGGAATGTAAGTCGTGAGGTGGGTGCGAGGAGGCTTCAAACTTGGTCAATGAATGGACGAGATCATGACAAATGGAGTATAGTGAAAAGAAGTGTGAAGCTATTCACTTTGGTTGAAAAAGAAAACAGAAAGACAGAATATTTCTAAAATTGTGAGAGGTTGGGAAGTGGAGCATCCAATGTTGGCTTGTGTCCATCCACAAGTCACTAAACAGTGGCAGGTTAAGCAAGCAATGAGAAAGATAAACAGTATTTTGGTGTTCATTTCAAAAGAACTTGAGAACAGGGGTAAAAATATCTTGCTACAGTTGTATCAAGCCTTGGTGAGGCCTCCCCTGGAGAATTGTGTATAGTTTTGGTCTCCTTATCTAAGGAAGGATATAAACTTTACATTGACAGAGTTCAATGGAGGCTCACCAGATAAATCCTTGAGTATGTGGGATTGTCTTGTGAGGAGAGATCAGGAAACCGGGTTTATACTCCCTAGATTTTCAAAGAATGAGAGGTGTTTCCATTGAAATTCTCAAATTTCTTTGAGGGTATGACATTGATGGGATGGGATGCTTCCCCCTTGGTAGTGACTACAAACAAGGGTCATAGTCTCAGGCTAAGAGACAGACCATTTAAAACTAAGATGAGAAGGAATTTCTTTACTCCCAGGGTGGTGAATCTTTGGAATTCTCTGCCTCAAACAGTTGTGGAAGTGCAGTCATTAAGCGGGTTGGAGACAAAAATCAAAATGTTTATAGAAATGAATGACTTTGACAGATATGGAGATAATGTGGGAAAGTGGCATTTAGGAGATGGTCAGATATGACGTAAAACTGTGGGGGAAGGGTCATTGGGCTGAATAGCTACTCCCGAATCTATATTCCTAAAAGACGTTATTTGGCTATGCTTCCATTTGAATTCAATGCTGGTAAATCCCCTCTTTTTTTAGAATGGAAACAAAACGTGAAAACAAACTAACAGCATGCTTTAATAATTACGGTTGTGAACAATATATTTTTAAGTGTGCAGCTGGTGATTGGCCATTACAGAGTCTGGTACGTTCAATGGATAATTTGACCCTCAAAAATCTCTTGTGGCTTTTGTTGTACATGGTTTATAGTGTCTTGTCATTCTGTTCTTTACCCTTCGGTGAACAGTTTCAATATAATGTGACAGTCCCATTGAATGTTCTCTCTTTTAACCCAAAATCAGTCCTCCTGTAGTTCAGTGACTGATAAAATCCTGGCTCTGATCAAACCTATTTCAAATCCAGTTTCCTTTGTAACTAAATTGTTTTCTTCGATGTTCACAACTTCTAAGGAGTCAGTAAATGCTGACCCACAAATGGACCCCTGGTTCCAACACGTCCTCTTCTTCCTTATGGGAAGGTATATGTCCACAGGTTGTTAAAAGTGTTGAGATAGTCAAATCAGTAAAAATCTTTTTACTTCACCTCACTGCACAGTGATACAACCTATATATTTCAGATAATCATTGCAGCATATACAAAAAGGAAATATAAATACAAAATGCTGCAAACGTTAGAAATGTGAAACAAACACTAAGAATGCTGGAGAAACTCAACAGGTCTGGCAGCATCTTTGGAGAGAGAATAACAGAGTTAACATTTTGATTCAAATCCAAGGCCGTCAAATTGAATTACAAAACTGGAGCAACTTTAAGATTTACGCTCGGAATCATGCTTTATTTCCCTTCAGAGGAGAGATAAGAGATCTAAGTAAATCAGTCAAATAGAAATAAAAGATGATGAAACTTGCCTCCTTTTAGTTTGTGATTGAAATGAAAACATGTCTTCTATTAAAGCGAACACGATGTCAAGAATGTGATTTGCAGCCATCACCTTTGTGATATAAGGTATATGATTCATAATTACATGAGTACAATTGATTTTAGAGTTATTATTTTGAGCTGGTGGCATGTGGATTTAGTTCTGTGAGTTTGAGGAGTTTTAATGAATAATTTGGCAGGATTTCTAGAGCCATGGTGTTTTTAAGCCAGCATGAGTGAGAGAAAGAGTCCAGGTGTGATAATGGGAAATTATTTGCATTGTGAGAGTTTGATAATTGGCCAGTGTAAACGTGGAAAGGGATTAGTTTGCTTTTCATTTAGAAGGATCAGTAAATGATTTTTTTTTTTGCTTAAGGGAAAGACTCATAGCTTGAAAGGCTTTTGGGTCTATTTCACCTGGTTAAAATTTGATGTAAGAAATGACTTGTCCTGAGGGAAGGAATTCATTCAGAACTGTTAGGAAATAGGTTACCTCAGTGAATCATATATTCTACAGTGCAGAAAGATGCCATTCAGCCTATCGAGTCTGCACTGACCCTCCAAAGACCATCCCACCCATCCCATTGGCATAACCCACATGGGGGTTTAACTATGGCTAACCCAAACCTACACATCCCTGGGCACTATGGGGCAATTTAGCATGGCCAATCCTCCAACCTGCACATCTTTGGACTGTGGGAGGAAACTGGAGCAGACAGAGGAAACCCATACTGACAGAAGGAGAATGTGCAAACTCCACACAGACGGTCAACCAAGGCTGGAATTGAACCTGTGGGGAGTCCCAAGCAATGTGAGGTGGCAGTGCTAACCACCATGCCACCATGCTTCCCGGTGGGGCTTTAGTTAGGGTAAGGGTTTTTAGACTAAAAGCTCCAGACTAGAAGAGTTTGGTTAGAATCCTGAAAGGATTATTTGAAGCTAAGAAAGGCTAAGCTTAGTTACATAATTAATCAAGAAAAAGGCTATCAAATTCTCAATAGTAACAATTGGAAGAATTAACTACGTTGAACCCAGAGATACAAAGGAACCATCTCTGGTATTTGAGTTCATAAACAGATGGTGTTGGGATGGATGGGATTGTATCTGTGTTTTGACATCTTTCAAATTGTGTTGTATGTAAATAGTTTGGCTTATTCTATTTTATCTTAATTTCTAACGCACAATGATCTTCTATCTTATTGTTAAAGCCAAATCTGCAGCATTGCATGCTTATGCTTCGGTAATATACATTAAAGGTACTGAGGATTGGAGGAATAAAAGGGGTTATGTCCTGTCAATGTTTCCTCATCAACCAGTGACACAAAAATACACTGTTTAATTATCTACTTGCAGTTGGTGAGGTAAAGACAGAACATTGTATTTCAATACTAAATTACATGGTGCTTTATCAACTGAGCCATCTGAAACTGGAGGTCAGAGTGGAGGTATATTTTTAGTATAGTCAAAGGATATTTTAATGCAATATATCAAGGTTTTGTGGCAACTAACAGCTGAAATATTATTAATTGCAACCAAGCAAAATAATGAGATTACGAGGAGAAAATCCATTGCTTTTAAGTAACATGATTTGTCAGGCACTAGCATTATACAGTGTTTCTGTTGATTACTGTTGTTCCTTCTCTGAGCCAGGATTATCTGGATTTTAATGGAATCTTCTGATCAAAGAGTATATTACATGGGCAGTAATCCTTCAGTGACATATAAAACTGAGTAATTGTATTATTTTTCCCTTTTGGCTTTCTCAGTAATCTTGACTGTTGCTCTAATTGGGGAATTGCAGACATTTTGAACGAAGATATGGTTTTTTTTATGGTGAGCTGGAGAGGCCCACTTATTATATTTCTTGTTGCAATTCTAAGGTTACGTCCCTTCTCTATTGCTGAGTTCTGTTAATTTTGTACCAATTGTTTTTAATTATATGCAGTCATTGAGCTTTCACTTGAGCAGATATAAAGGGCCACTTACTGAAACTGAGCCAGTTATTGAGTTAGGAAGTACATGCTTGCAATGCTTCACTTCATAAGTAAATACTAGAAGTTAATAAAGGGACAAAAATTCTCAGATGTGACCCAGTCTTACTTAAAATATAAGGAGGTAATGTTTTAAGTTGATGGCCCTTCTTCAGAACACTGGACATAAAACATGAACTCTGTTTTCTCTCCAAGGATGCTGCCAGACCTGTTGAATTTCTCCAGCTTTTTCTGTTTTTGTTTCAGCTTTCCTGCATCTGCCGTTCTTTGTTTTACTTTGACTTAAGGTCCTGAGTTCAAGTCACACTAGGCACAAAAATGAAGTGTGGTAGTGTGTGCACTGATCCAAGTCTAGTACTGATCCAAATGGCAGTATTTGGAAGATGAGTTGGGGGTTACTTTGCCCTGGTGTCCAGGATGATATTCCCTCAACCAACATCACAAAGACAGATTAATTGGTCAATGGCACATTGCTGTTTGAGAAGGTTTGTTCTATGCAAGCCAGCTGCCACATTGTTACATTAGACTAGGGACTACACTTGAAAATAACTGAATTGTCTGTAAAGTACTTTGAGATATCTGGTGACCAGGATGAACACGTATAAAAGTAATTATTTTGTAAATGTTAGACTGAGGGAAGATTGGTTGTGTGGTACCATGTTCCACCAACTAGCTTTCTAGATTAACACAGGCTAAAACTCTACAGTTGTCTATCCCTCTGTCTTCTTCTTTGTCAGCCTAATGTGACACCAAAACTGAGCCCAATCCTGTTATTTTCCAGTAGAGCTACACACATGCACCTTTTATTCATTCATGGGATGTAGGCATCACTGGCCAGGCAGCATTTATTGCCCATCCCTAATTGCCCAGAAGACAGTTAAGGGTCAACCACATTGTTGTGGGTCTGGAGTCACATGTAGGCCAGGCCAGGTAAAATGGGAGTTTCCTTCCCTAAAGGACATTACTGAACCAGAGGGGTTTTTCCCAACAATTGGCAATGAATTTATGGTCATCAGTAGATTCTTAATTCCAGATTTGTTATTGAATTCAAATTCCACCATCTGCCATGGTGGGATTTGAACCCAGGTCCCCAGAATATTGCCTGGGTCTCTGGGTTAACAGTCCAGCAATAATACCATGAGGCTATCACTTCCCTCTTTATTGGAAATCATTGGACAGTGATCAGAAACAGGAATCACGGTCGAGTTTTTTTTATCTTGAGACCACTGCTACTGAGATCTAAAAAAAGTTATTTTTAGAGTTGTTGGTTGGTTCGCTGAGTTGACTGTTTTTGTCCCCCTTCCAGGTGACATCTTCAGTGCTGTCTAGCCTCTGTTGAAGCACTGTTGTTCTGTTCCATTTGGAATTTATATGCTCCGGCCTCTTATGGTGGGTAGTTCTGTTTCTGATTTTGCTCTGTGGTGGTATGTAGATAGGGTATATTTCAACGTTTGTTTACGGTACCAGTGGTTGAAAACCAGGATTTCAGGAATTCTCGTGCTTGTCTTTGTTTTGCATGTCCTAGTACTGTTCCGTTGTCCCAGTTAAACTGATGTCCTTCTTTGTCAGAGTGAATAGAAACAAGGTAGAATTGGTTGTGCCGTTTTGCTGCGGGTTGGCGTTCGTGTATCCTGCTGGCGAGTTTCCTGCCGGTCTGTCTTACGTATTGCTTCTTGCAGTTGCTGCATGGTATTTTGTATTTCAGATTTGTCCTGCTGATTGTGGGTATCGTTGGGGGGGGGGTGGGGGGGGGGGGGGGGGAGGTGTGTGGAGAGAAACATTTGCAGTCAGCTCGGCAAACCAATGAACAACTCCAGCCACAACCCAAGCTATAGATCTTCGCTAAAACATTAAAATATTTTCAATCAACTTGCTATGACATACCGCTATGGTCATCAAACCTTGAGGTAGGGCTTGAATTTTGTTTTAAAATCAAGGTGCTCAGACATACTACTGCACAGCTCCAGGGCACAATGAGAATTGAACCCAGAGCTCTGAGCCCAGACATAGGGAAAGGAAGCACTACATCAATGAGACTTCATCTGCTGAGATCATCTGTGTGACTTGACAGCTGTGCCATTTGAGATCAGAGAAAGTAATATGGGCCAGGGTTTAAACTGGGGACCTTCTAGAATGCAAACAGAAGATCCTTGCATCCATGGAGAGAAGAAAGATAAAGTTAACATGTTGGGTTCTTATCTTTTTATAAAGATCTTCCCCTGTCCATTGATTCATTCTGACCCACTGAGCATTTCCAGGATTGACTGTTTGTGGTAGACCTTTCTGAAACTTGTCTTTCCTGGAACCTTGTGTTTTAACAAGCAGGTTGCGTTTACTCGCTGAGCCATTGAGGGAATTTTACTTGTATTCAGCATCTTACAAGTCAGGTTGCTGGATTAAACACAAAGTTTTTCTAAATAGTGACACCACTTAACATGTTGAAATGTTGAAATTTTCTTTGACTTCTGAGATTGGGTTGATAACACCTGCATGGCACTACTTTTATAAATTTATTCCAGAAATGAACTGAAGAAGCTTTGAAATGAGCGTACTATTCCAGTTTGTCTGTGTGTACTAACGTGTCACCAATCAGCACTGTGTTCAGTGCATCAGTGCTCAATGAACCATTTTGTCACTTGTTCTCAGCCCAACCAGCTAGCAAAGACACTCTAGTCCCTCTGACAAGCTGTAAGACAGCCAATAGCACAGAAATATTCTCTTCTCACTAGCTCCTCCTTATTACAGAGGTAGAGTTCTCCTGCAAGTTTGTCCATTGTCTTCGAAGCACAAGTTAGGAGTGCGATGGAATACTCCCCACTTGCCTGATGGTGCAGCTCCTATAACACTCAAAAAGCTTGACACCATCCCGCTTGATTAGCATGACATCGACAAGCATCTACTCCCTTCACCAATGACACTAACTAGCAGCAGTGTGCACTATCCACAAGATGCATTGCAGAAATTCACCAAAAGATCTCTAGGCAGCACCTTCCAAACCCATGACCGCTTCTATCCAGAAGGATAAGATCAGCAGATACCAGAAAATACTACCATTTGGAAGCTCCCCTCCAAGCCACTCATCACTCTGACTTGGAAATATATTGCCGCTCTGTCACTGACACAGGGTAAACCTACAGCACATGCACTGCAGCAGTTCAACAAGGCAGCTCATCACCACTTCCTCAGGGGCAACTAGTAGTGTGCAATAAATTCTGGCCAACCAGCGATGCCCACATCCCACGAGTGAATTTAAAAAATCTGTAAGATTGGTTTTCCGTCTCCACTCATCCAATTCAAGCTATTAATCATTCCTTGATTAAGCATACCTACTTCTTCACACCTACAACAATGAGGTGAATAGCCTCTTCATGTACTACAAGGACTCTCTGACTCTATAACAATTTAGAAACATAGACACATAGAAAATAGGAGCAGAGGTTGGCCATTCGGCCCATCCTCAACTGCAATTACTCCCTCAATCTATGACAACAACTTGTATTCATGCAGCATCCCTTCAACAAATCAATCATCCCAAAATACTCAAAAAACATACAAAGAAGTGCGGATGCTGGAAAGCTGAAACAAAAAGAGAGTGCTGGAGAAACTCAACAGGACTTTCCTTTGTGCCACTGGACTCAAAAGGTTTACTCAGTTTTCTTTCCACACATGCTGCTAGCTGTCTTTCTCCAGCACACTTTGTTTTTATCCCGAAATGTTTCACAGGAGAGTTAATAAATAACAGGTGGACTGGCAGTGGTGGGTGAGCCTGTGCTGATTTCGTCAGCAAATGTTAACACACTACCCCAAACTGCCAACTGTTAGCACAAATTGCCAATGCTTGTCATGTGTGAACAATATATCATTCCTTCAGCACTTACTGGAATGTCTACTTTGATTCACAAATCAAAGTTCAGATTCAGAATTTGAACTCACAACCTTCTGACTCAGAGTTGAGATTGTCACTGACTGAGCTAAGTTGACATGAAATGATGCTGTTATGCCACACACTAGTGGCTATTACATTTGTGCTTTCAGCAATTGGTTTCCTTCTGGACTTTTATGTGTCCCTTCAGTTACTGCTCAAGCTGATTAGACCTGCGATGTGTGGCATGACTGAGAGAAATGGCTCCTGGGGGTGGGGGAGTCGGCAGAGGAAGCACATTGTGGTTTTGTGTCTGCCTTCATTGCTGCTGTGGGGCACACCAGGGACACACTGTCATCTTGCAGCTGATGTTTTCACAGATTGCTCAATTTTTTAATCCTCTTTGAATCAACACCATGGCTCCTTCTGAGTGGCTACTGAAGGAAATCATTTATATTTAAAACAAATTTCTGACTGAAGCAGAAAACTGAATAAATGACCTAAAAAAAGCAGCTGCTTAAGAGCTGCCACCTACCCTGACATTTGCAATCTGGAATTTTCCATGAATTGGGTAGCATGTCACCCTTTTAAAGGAAATGCAGATGAATTTATTAGTGACAATTCCCCAGGAGCATGTTAAAAATGTCATCTAATTATCTAAGGTTCTTGGAATACACCCTTAAAACGTAAATGTTTTATATGAAGCTTAGGTAGGACTGACAGAGTGGATTTGTAGTAATGGAAAGGTTTATCTGCCTTCTTTACATTAAAGGTCAGCTCTGCAACTTTGTAAGCTTCAAATTAGAATATCAACTCTATTTCTGTAACAAACAGCATTGGGTCCAAAGCACCGATTGGAGACTGTCTTTCAGGCACTTTATGAAATCAATGAAAAGAATTGGTCGTAACTATATCACTGCACCTCCCGTCATGAGATTCATGCAATGGGGATTTGCATCGCTGGAATATTATTGCAACAGACATTGTGTTACAGAACTTCTGAAGCATCAGGGAATTCCTAGTGCATACATTTCACCACTGTTATCCTGTCAGGTATTGGAAATTCAGATAACGTACATTATACTGAACAAGCAAGGGTTATTGTCCCCTAAAAAGCAGGCCAGATAGGGATAGTAGATGAGAAAATAGTGGGAAGAACAGCAGGGCTACAGCTCATTCACTTAAAGAGCTGCATTCCCAATTCCAGCAATTGCCGATCCCCCATTTTCATTTTTGCACCACTGGGGCCTGTGGGCTGAATCACGTGTTTTGTGGCTCAGTACGAGTTGCATTAAATAATTTTGAAGGGATTCTCACCTCGAGATCCAGCAAAATTTCTCACAAATATGCCTCATTAGCTACCGACCCTACTCCAATAGCAACCCTCACGTCAAATTCCAGCCCCATCTTACCGTGTGCCATTCCCAGAACAACTCACCACTCTGCAGATATCTGCCAAAAGACCAGCATGTCTTATACCCATGCCATTTTACCTGGACAAACGTTGACAATAGGAGAGTGCCCCGTTCGGTAACAGAATGGTACAGCTGACACACATTGCTGACTCTTCCTCCTCAAGGGGAGGTGATGGCCTGGTAGCATTATTGCTAGACTGTTAATCCAGAGACCCAGATAGTACTCTGGGGACCTTGGTTCAAATCCTGCCACTGCAGATGATAGAATTTGAATTCAATAAAAGTATCTGGATTTAAGCATTGAGTGATGACTGTGAATCAATTGTCAGGAAAAAACCCATCTGGTTCACTAATGACCCTTAGGGAAGGAAGCTGCCATCCTTACCTGGTCTGGCCTACATGTGACTCTAGGCCCACACCAATGTGGTTGACTCTGAACTGCCCCCTGGGTAATTAGGGATGGGCAATAAATGCTGCCTAGCTAGTGATGCCCTCATCCAGTTAATGAATTTTTAAAAATGTGCACAATCATGTCCTCTCTTTCTCTCTCTCTCTCTCTCTAGTTGTAGGTTAGTCACCAGGCTTTACCTGTCCATAGGAACATCACATCACATGACACCCTTTCTGTGTCCCCACTATCCTATCCCTAATACACAGCTATCACCCACATCTTGACATTGTGTAGTAGGGACCACATACAGGCAAGCGTTCAGACAGGTCTAACCATGAGATTTCAGACAACCAGCAAAAGGGAAGACGAAGGAAATCAATACAGGCTGCTGTTTGTCCCCACTACATAAAACAAATACCAGAATCTTGACCTTGACTCTCCATGATGTTGTTCTGCATCCAGTTCTCATCTTCTGGGACTAGTATCAGTCAGGTCCTGCTTACATCATAGCGTCCAATGCAGCTGAGCTCTGTCACCTGCAAGGAAAGCTGCCTCATTGTCGTCCTCCTTGGGAAACCACTCTTGTTCCTCCAGCTCCTCGGCCTCCAGCGCATCGCCTTATTGCTTACTCAAATTGTGCAAAGAATAGCCAGATGATGCAGCACACTCTAACCAGACTATACTGGAGGGCTTCCCCCAACCACTTGCCCCCAAATCACTCCGAGCTGCAGGGTCACAACCTCAGTTGCGCCATTGTCTACTCCAGCACAGCTCTCGTCACACCATGGGCACCAACTTGGTGAAGGTGCCATGTTGGCTGAGTGGCCAATACATTACATCAAAAAAAGAGTGCCTTGCTATGCTCTGACTCCCTTCCCAATCCCTAACACTGACAGCACTGGAATCCACCTGATCGCCAGGTACTCCCCACTCCCCTACCCCACAGAGGCTCCAAGTCAGCTTATTTTCCCACCAGCCCTTCCCCCTAACCCTGACATTACACGTTCATGATGGCTACCCTGCTCCTGTATGTGGAGCACAGAGCGGTGGTTACTTCCCCTGACTGACAGTACCAGGACGCCTCGGCTTCCAAACCAAAACAAAAACCAAGGAACTGTGGATGCTGGAAATCAGAAACAAAAACAGAAATTTCTACAAAAACTCAGCAGGTCTGGCAGCATCTGTGGAGGGAAAGCAGAGTTAATGTTTTGGGTAATTGAAGTCCTTGATCTTTTAGACGCTGGGGACTGCCTACTGATCCTTGTCTATCTAGCCTTTTGAAAGATTGAAGGTCTGTGGTAAGAGAGAATGACACAGCAGCTAGAGGAGAAGTGAAAAGCTGATTTTCTTACTTTGAAGTCTGTTGTTAGAGGAATACTATTGTTGGAAAAGCTGAGAAGAAGCCACCAAATAGGGTCACATGAAGGAGTTTACAGTGGTTGTAAGTTATGTTGACTCATTTACAGTCATTCTTTTATCTGTTCACTGGATATAAGCATTGTCTATGAGCCTGTATTTATTATACATTGCTAATTGCCCTTGAGATAGCGCAGGTGATCTCTGTAGTCCCTAGACTTGGATATGCCTCAATACTGTTAGGAGGGGAATTCCAGTATTTTGACCCAGCAACACTAAAGAAACTGTAGCATATTTCCACATCAGGATGGTAAGCAACTTGGACGGAAACTTTGGAGTTGGTGGTGTTACCATGTATCTGTTGTCCTTGATCTTCCTAGATGATAGAGAATACAGGTTTGGAAGGTGTTGTTGAAGGAAACGTCTGCTGAGAGATTAACACAAAGTAAATCAGATGGGAAATTGGTGCCTTCAAGGTGTGTTCTGGAGTTATCATGTGACACCTTGTGTTTGGTCACTGTAATCCAGTCACCCCAATTGTTTCACACCCTGTGTTACATGCTAACAGGTTAATGCCTCATCCGTACATCTTTGTTCTGATTCAGATCTGGAGACTTTTGCAGTTAATTAACACAATGATGTCCTCTGTAATCTTTTCACTTCCAATTTTGGCCTTTCCATCCTGTCTGACTTCAATCCTTTAGCTACTAAGGCCTGGAGCAGTGGTGTTCTGTGCCACTCCCTGAAATCCTTTGCCATTCTTTTCACTTTTAAGACACTTCTTTTTGAACAAAATTATTGTTCAGTGTCAAATTGTATGTTAACACTCATGTGAAGTGCCTTGGAACATTATCCCACCAGCTAGAAGAAAAGACTTGTATTAATATAGAATTTTCCCAAACACTAGATGTCTGAAAGCATCTTATAGACAATAAATTATTTTATGAAGTGCAGTTAGTAGGAAACACAGCAGCCAATTTTATGTGCAGCAAGATTCCACAAAGAGCAATGTGATAATACAGGTGAACTACTGTAGGAATGTTGATGGAGCAATAACTTTTGCTCAGGATAATTCCCCAGCTCTTCTTTAGATTAGTGACATGTGGTTTTTATATGTTTACCTGAGAGGTTGGTATAATGCCGCATCCACAGTTGGGACTCCTGAAAGTCCCTCAGTAATGTATAGTAGTCACAAACTGTAATTTTGGTTGCAAGTCCTCGAGTGGGAGCTGTGACTCAGACTGACCATGCTACTGACCAAGTCATGGCTGAAACATATAGATGCACATTGAATTTGTAGCTATCAGAGCAGACTGTACAAAGGGTTCAGGAGTGTCATATCACTTTTCAAAGAAGACTTGCCGTCTGCTTAAAATCCATATGACAGGAAAGTGTTAGCAGGCTTTAGAATCCATTCAGCTGGGCTGTTAGGCCCTTGAGAAGGTGATTGTGAGCCATCTTCTTGAACCTCTACAGTCTATTGAGGTACTCAGTACTGTTAGGAGGGGAGTTCTAGGATTTTTAACTAGCAACAGCAAGGGAACAGACAGGAACAGTTCTGAAGAAGAATCAGACGAGACCTGAAGCATCAACTTTGTTTCTCTCTCCACAAATGCTGACAGACCTGTTGAGTTTCTCTGGCATTCTCTATGCTAAATTGCAGAACGCTCTATGTGTGGTGAAACGCCTCAGCCAGCAATGCATCAGTCTTTCCTTACTGTGTTGAAGATGGATGCTTTGGAGATTGTGCTTAAGTCCAGTGGATGGTTTGAAGTTTCATACTTCTGATTCAAAGCAGACAGTGCTACCAATCTTTGCCAATTACATTCACAATAAGGTAGATCCTTTTGAAGATCCAGGTAAATGTGCTGTGAAATTGCTCCTTACATTTCTCTTGTGTAACTCCCTTTGTTCAGATACTCCGACTGCAATGACCACCTACATTGTAGAAATTTGCCATGAATTTCCCCATTTTTCTCTTCATGGCCACAAGCCTAACACATGCAAGTAGAAGATATGAATTAAGCACTAACTGGTTAGTCCTCCATCACACTCTGTTTAAAAAGCATTTGATTTCTTTCTCTCAAGTTTGAACCAAGTAGAAGCACAAATTTACCGCATTTATTTTTATTTCTCTGATATTCCTCCCTCCTACTGGGATAAACAAGCTGTAGGCACATTCAGCAGTGTGAGGTAAGTGATACCCAGCATCCTATAAATAGAAAGAGCACTTTCTGTGGCTAGAGGCTGTGTGATCTATTGGCTCAAAGCTCATAAATTGACTACTTTATTCCGACAAAGGGTGAGTGGTTCTATTTTAACGATGGGCATCAGAATGGCTATAATTATCAGAGACAAAATGTTATTCGTGTGTTATAACCGTGACACAATAGAATAGACTCCATGTATGCTTATAACCTCATAGTGGTTAGTCATGGGGTATAAAAGCAGAGAGTGTGATTTTTTTTAGCACAATTTGAGAAAATTGAGAACAGACGTTTTTCCACTAATCTGGTATTATTGACTGTTCCTTGCCTCTTGTATATTATCATTCTGATCACATGCAGGTTTGCCTTGTGATGACAGACTGGAGCTAATCAATCCACCTTCAAAGCTCCCCCAACTCCTCTCCAAATTCACCAAGAATATCAAAGTTAGATGCAAACATTATAAACCATCATTTGCAAAATGGAAGAGCTAGCACTGTCTAAAAGTTGGTAAGTATTTTTATATACTTTTTTAGAACTAAATTATATTGAGTTATTAGGCTGTCTCCAACAATTCTGTGTCAATGAATGATTGTTCACATTTGTAACAAAGTGATGCTTGAGTTAGACCATACTACTTCACAAAGACACATGTCAACATTTATTAGATCCTTTTAATTCTCAGCCCCAAACATGAGGGATCTTTTCACTGGGACAGGATTCCAATCCATTAAGGATTATTGTAGGCTGATGGGATAGCTTTGTAAGTTTTTGAAAGCTATTCTTTGATCCCATTGTGACAACTGTAGAGAGCTATCAATGTAGTTCAGATGGCTGTGGGCATTTGCCTTGAAGCTGAGGTTTGTATACTTTAACCTGATATCCACCTGTCAATCAAGCCTACTTTGGGTGGACCCCTTCTGTTAAAGTGCTTTTGGAGTCAATGAATATCACATTGATCAGAGGTTCGCCCATCTCAGAATGGGAAAAACCTCATGCATCTTAAATTTTTGTTCACTTTAATCCCAGCAGATGCGGAGAATTTTTGGGTCCCAATGTTTCAATTGGGGATGCAAATTCATGGTTGGTTTTGGTTCGGGAGCAGAAGTGAGCTGAAAAAGTTTGAGCACAAATAAGAAGTATGAAATAGGAACAGGACCAGGCCATTTGGCCCATCGGCCCTGCTCCGCCACTGAATAAAACCATGGCTGATCTTTTCTTGGACTCAGCTCCACTTACCCGCCTGCTCACCATAACCCTAAATTCCTTTACTGTTCAAAAATCTGTCTATCTTTGCCTTAAAAACTTTCAATGAAGTAGCCTCAACTGGTTCACTGGGCAAGGAATTCCATATATTCACAACTCTTTGGGTGAAGAAGTTCCTCGGCAACTCAGTCCTAATTCTCAGTCCTGCTCCTTCTTATTTTGAGGCTATGCCCCCTAATTTTAGTTTCACCCACTAGTAGAAACAACCTCCCTGCTTCTATTTTATCTATTTCCTTCATAATTTTATATGTTTCTATAAGATACCCCCCTCATTCTTCTAAATTCTAATGAAAATAATGCTCAGATTCTTTTCCAGACTCAAGTTCAGAGCTTCAGAATTGTAAATTGATTGCAGTGTTAAGAAAGTTAAATGAGGATAAAGCATCGACTAAGCTGGACATTAAATTAGGCAATTATCCACAAGGCAAAATATGTTAACGTGACTTATTTCCATGATATAATATACTGTCACCTATTTATTTACCTTAATTTGTTTATTTTAAGATCCAGAAGGCTTGTTAACAGGATCACAACTTAATCTAAGATCACAAAAAGGTATCTGCTATCTGATCCTCCGGATTCAACAATTTCTTGATAATTGTAGATCTGTTAAAAAAAAATGCAATATTCACATCTGTCAACAATGAGGCTGTGAAATAGGGAAGGCTGTTAAGATAATTTACTTTGGAGGGAGCATCTCTGAACCTTTCTCCATTAACTGGTGCAACCATAACTCAGTAATAAATCAAGTTGCATCAGTGTTGTACAGCTGGGAATTTTAACCCCTTGGTATGCAAGTTTGAGTTTTCACATTTAGATCAGAATTCTGCTGGTGAAATCTTGAGTGTTGACAAGCAACAGGGAGCTTGTGACAAAGAGCTTCATGTTTTGAGAAGTAATTTGCAGGGGAAAAGCAATAAAATGGCAAAAAAGAGGACAGCTCTTGATATGTCCGATGTGACAGGCGTGTCACTGTGCTAAACCAACAGTATGTCAATGTTTAACAGTGATGGCAGATTAATTTACTTCAGATATGAGGCCATGTACAATGCTCTGCAAATACTTAACACAGTCCCTTGTACCTGAGGTTTTTTTGTCATATGGTAGGTACTCAAGAAATGTTGTATTTAACATCCTTTGGGTGGGATTTTTGAACTAGGCATTTCATGTCCCATGGCACTTAATATGAAATTCTATCAGTTTTAAAGTAACGATGTGTGGCAGCCTGACAAGGAGGTAATGAGCCTTGTTACCATGACTTTATTTTTTGTAAATTTTATTTGTATTTTATCTTCTCCAGGAAACGATAACTCTTTCACAATTTCAAATTACTACTAAAAGGCAAAGATATGAATTTATCGTGAAAATTATATGTAAAAGAAAGAATAGAACCAAATCACCCATGGGTAGAGACTTGTATGAAGTGACAGATAATAAGTCTTTGATCCAGCCAACATTTATTATGCTACATTTTCTTAATAAAGATGAAATAGCATTCTTGTAATTCCAGTGTTGGTTAAATGAATTATTCATATGTTAATTCATTAATTATTCATGTTCATTTGCAGTAATGACTGGAAAGATTAAAATTAAGATGGAAAGCTTCCCTTTTAATTGAAACAGAGGATAGTATCAGGAAAGGAACCACTGTATCTTTACACAATCTGATAAAAAAAACTTAACGCTATTGTCCTCAGTGTAAACTTCAAATTCATTCATAATGGCAGCATTTTTAGTACATTTTGAAGAATTTTTTTTTTCTCTACTCAGGGTAATGAAATTACTGGCATGTGGCTGAGCAGATTCGCCCAGTCAATGCATTCAAAGTCAACAGGTCTTAAGATGTATTGAGGCATTTCTGATCCCTGTCCATTTCCCAATGTTTGGTGTCACATGTTTTGGCACTTCACGTGTTTACCTTCAGTTATTGAAACTTTAGAGGGTCTGGGTGATTGACACTTTCATTAGACTGATTTTTCACAAGAAAACATAGTGGTTTCAACATAGTGAAAAATTATGAACAATTTCTTTGTGTATGTTTTCTTTCACACAGGCAGTAAGGTTTATTGCTTCTGTACAGTGTGCGGTGTGTGAAATGGCATGGAGGTGCCGTATCTTGACATGGGGAATTGTGATGGGCCATGAGATGTTTGGGAGAGGGCATGATGTGGTCTGGATGGGGGTCATGGTGACATTGAGAGTGGGTATGTATACTCCTTGAGAGCAGCAGGGCCTTTCTGGGATTCTTAAACAGCTGGATTGATGTCTTACAGCACCCAGGCAGGCCTTTTAAACAGAGAGAATACAGTGCGGAGCTGGACGAACACAGCAGGCCAGGCAGCAGCAGGGGAGCAGGAAAGTTAATGTTTCGGTTAGGGACCCTTCTCCAGAAATGGCCTGCTGTGTTCCTCCAGCTCCACACTGTGTTATCTCTGACTCCATGCATCTGCAGTTCTTACTATCTCTGAGGCCTTTTAAACAGCCAACCTTGGCATGTGGCAGTTCCATTGGCTGGATCAAAACATTTCCCAGGATCAGAAGAAATTCAGCCCTCGGCCAAGATCTCACCTCTAGAGCTAGCACAGAGCTGAGAATTTTCCCAACTCTGACTACTCACCTTAAGGATGGAAATCCCACCCAGGAATAACTGCCACTCACCCTGATCGATATCTCAGGAGTTCAGAAGTCAACCTGTTAATGACCTCAAACTATTTAATTAACAAATTGGTGATTTCACAACCCCATCCTCATTAAGAATGATAAATCAATGTGACCTTGATCTACAATTTTTAAAAAGCTTCAGTTTTCCCAGATAAATCCATTTATATTTCTGTTAAATGCCTTAATGTTTCGACGAGAGTCTGAAGTTACTAACACAGATAATTCAACGCTGCATAAGCTAGCTGATGAAACAAAGAAAAGGAAACACAGTTTTCATTGCTGACGCTGTCAAAGGAGAAGTTCCCAGATTTAATTCCTGTTGTGTACGTCTGGAGCTGGGTGGAAACTGTGATTACTGTCAGTCTTCTTGCCCCAGGAAAAAGATAATCAGCCAGGCTCCCTCTTCCAACCATTGATCAATTCCTGGAGGGTGATGCATTCAGTTGGGTTGTTGGATGGTATTTAATATTTAATATATTAATTTATATATTAATTTATATATTTAATGAGAAATGGTGAGGCAGTTGTAATATCACTTGACTAGAGGTCCAGGCTAAAGATCCATGGATATGTTAGCATTTGATATCACTTAATAAAAACCTGTAATTAAATCTCGCGAGTAGTGGTGAACCAAACTACAGATGGTCTTAAATACCCTCTGTTTCACTAATGTTGACTAGGGATTGAAATCTGCCATTCTTCCCAGGTCTGGCCTACACGTGACTCCAGACCCACAGCAATGAGGTTCACCCTTGACTGCTGTATGAAATGACATTGCAAGCCACCCAGTTCAAGGACAGTTAGGAATGGGCAACAAATGCTGGCCTTGCAATTAAAAATCAGGCTCAAGTGGGATTCGATCACTGGTCAAATATCTTCTCAACATTCACTGTCTAAAAGAATGAACAGTTTGAAAAGGTGCTAGAAGATTTGGATTTGTGAAATGAGACCCGAGCAAGTCTTAATACCTTCCAGAGAGGAGCAGAGAAAACTGGAGGTACATATTGCAATATTTCATGGGTTCATTAGTTAATGTCTTAATGAGCTTGTAATTGACCTTAAACCATTTAATTAACAAAGCTTGTGACTTCACAATCCCACCCTCAGCAAAAATGATAAATCAATTTTACCTTGATCTACAATTTTTAAAAGTTCACTCTTCTGATTTATTCTTGATTCATGTGTATTACCAACAAGGCCACATTTCTATTCACTGGTAGGGCGTGGGTGTCACCGGTTGGGCCAGTAATTATTGTCTAGCCTTAGTTGCCCTTGAGAAGGTGGTAGTGAGTTGCCTTCTTGAACCTCTGCAGACCATCTATTGATCACCCTTCTTCATCAGTTGTCCCAAACTGACCAGGTGCTAATTGGCCTATTCCTTGCATTGTGGGAGTTAAGTAGCTTTTATTGTGTCATTTCTGTAGCTTGCCCTTTAGCTTTGCTGGGTCTGTTATTCAGTAATCTCATTTATATTTTAAGTTGTAATTCTTATCTTGTATTGTGTGACATTGCTAAGCATTGGCTGTTGTCACATTGATTACTGGGTTATAAAAACTGAATATTAGCAATATCTCTTTAATCATTGGCTAATTTGGATTAAAAGGCATGCCTATTTTGTACCAGTTTGAAGAAAATTTCACAATTATAAGGCGCCTTTCAGAATCTTTGAATGTCCCAAAGTGGTCCACTGCCAGTGACGTACTCTGACGTACTCACGTACAGTGAGTGCTCACTGCTGTAATGTAGGAAGCAATTGACCTAACTCACAGCCAGCAAGTTCTCAAAAGCAGCAAAGCATTAAAGAGCAGAAAATCTGTTTTTGTGATACTGATTGAGAGATAAATACTGGGTGAGATACCATGGATAACTCTTGTTTTGTCATTGAATTAGTGGCTCTGTGATCTTGTATGTCTGCTGCAGAGGTCAGACAGAGCCTAATTTTAAACATCTCATCTAAAAAAATAGCACCTTCACCTCCCTTGGCCCTGCACTGGAGAGTCAACATAAGCTCACATCTCCAATGCAGGAATTGAACCAACCTAGTGATTCAGAGGTGAGAGGTCCAGCATAGCTGACATGGAGCAAGCCCCCAGACAAGATGAGGTGATGGGACCAACTTCAAGTTAGGTCCCAGTAAATAGCTGGGACCATGGTGAGAGGATGGTGTGGCTGGGTTTGAGAGGCCAGGGTGTGAAGGTTAGAGCAGGGGATGACCTTGGAAAAGGGGTCCCTTCTATGGGCATAGGGGACTCCAAAAATTTTTCTCCCTCCACCCAGCTGAACACTAGCCCGTATAGTCAAATCTTCTCACCTAGCATCGCCCTCCGTCTGTTGTGAGTGAAATAGGAGCAAAGGCAGAAGGACGCACTGAAGTGGCCACTAATTAGCTCAAGAGTAGGGATGATGCCTTTACCAGACACCATAAAGTGGGAGTCAGAGTGAAGGCTGATGCGATAGCAGTAAGACAGACACACATAAAGTTCTATGAGTCCCCGTGCCATCAAACACTGTGATGAGTGTTCTGGGCAGGTGGAGGCATAAAACACAATTCCCTGCATTCAGTACGAATAGCCAAACTTCAGCTTCCAGGGAAAAACACATTGTTGAAATCTTAGGCGAGTGGTTTGTATCGATGAACATCAAATGATGAATAATTAATTTGTGGTTTAGACAAAATAAAATTGTGGTGGTCTCATGGGTATAAATGACATTTACCCTCTCAAAACTGTCTGCAAGTTATGAATTTTAAGATGATTTGAACCAACATTCATTGGCAAGGCTGTCAAAAATATCCATCATCAAATATAGGTCTGACAATGCCCACCCATCCCCATCACCCCCAGCACTAAGTATGAGTTAATCTGTGTGAATGGCATCTTGAATGATTTCCTAAGAAAGTAATATGAGATCTTGGACCATAATGAGGAAACTATTGCCTACGATGGGATCTTTCTGTCCTCCAGTACATCAGAGGATTTGGCCTCTTGATACATTTTGGGATTTAAATGGCTTCAAGATTATTATGGCTCAATGCTGAGCAAAGTAGGAAGAGAAATTAGCAATGTACTTCAACCCCAAACACATTGTCTGGCCTTCCTGAGATGCCGTTATACAAGAACCAGGTATTAATATTAATGCAATTGAGCAATTACAAGAGTGAATCCAACCAGAGAAACCTTGATAATTCATTCCAATACTATACAATGGTTGGTTTTATATTGTGATTGCAGTATCTGGTCTCCTTATGGGAGTCCCTCTTTCAACAGCTAAAATAGATGTTCAGTCAATCCCTAATGAAAGTTAGATTAATCTGAAGTGCTGAGAGCAAATGAATTGACTGAATGTCCATCATCCTCAGGGCAGCTCTTCATTAGATTCAACATTTTGAGGATACTGTACCGACAGAAACATATGTGTGAGTGGATTATTCTCACAACTGCAAAGTCTTGGCACATCTCCAATAGCCAAAAGGAAATCCAAAATCATCGAAAGGCTAACCCAGCAAGGTTGGGCTCTGCTTCGTTCTAACAAACCACACCAGCCCTGGATGCACTTGAACCCCAAGACTTGGTTTGCATTCATTTGTAATTAGCTTGCAACCAATGAAGAAGAAAAAGAGAACTGGGAAATAACTCCAATTTAATGGCTTAATAACATTAAAGCCATACCTGAATAATGTATTACAATTTGTACATTGTTAAATCTGATCATAGCTTTGGTGAGTTTATTGAAGGAGACATGAAAAGGCTGCATGCACACAAAATGCCAGGTTTAATACTTTTCAAAAAAAAAATTAGAAATTCAGCATTGCAACTGGCTACAACACATGCTGTTGTGATATTTGACGCTGACTTGGAAAGCTGACTTTTTGCTATCAGGTCAGTACAGACCCTCCATGACTTTCCTTTCCTTGCGTCATATTAAACACTCACTGAGTGTAATTGAAGGTTATGTGGATGGCAAATTAGCCTGAGAGTGCAGAGGTAACAAAAAAAGCATCCTGCTTGTCAAATGGGACACACACAGAGTCAGAGGATGGTACAATATAAATATTCCATCGTGGAATAATTAGATCAAATAAAATACCCTTGGGATTACCAATAAATTGCAATATTGCCATAAATGGAACCTAACTGAAAATAACTATTGTACATAAATGCCAAACAGGTAGCAATGCCTCTTCAAAGGGCTCCTCTGGGAATCCTTATAGTCCATAGTAACTGACGCTACTTTGATCACAATGATCAAAAGAGGTTTTTTTTTCATAATTCCAGCTACAATAGCTGAGAGTATTGCCTTCAAGTCGAAGACGTGGTTAAGTAAATGTTGCAATGTTGACAGTCAGAGTCTAGGATCATTCTTATTTATTTACTGAATTGTCAATATTGTACAGAATGTATTGTTTTCACGTGGTATTTCTCTTCGATTAGTTTCAATTAAGAGTGACATTGTTACACACACATACACATACACATATACACACAAATAAAAATACACACACACACACACACGCACACACGCACACACGCACACCACCCCCACCCCCCGATGAAACACAACTTGGGAGGAGGAGGATGAGAGGCAGTAGGTAAGGTGAAGAGACAAGACACTCACCAATTCTTTCCCTGTACCAATATATTACAGCTGTTGGCCATGTTACAGTACAGCGGCAAAGGATTTCAGCACCAAGTCAGCAAGGTTCTTTTTGAGTTACTACATGTAGTTCTAGAGTGTGTGAAGGACAAACTAATATTTTTGTGAATTACGTGCACTAGTTTGACTCATCTTGTATATCTCCAAATGGAGCTCCAGTCTGAATGGTACAACTCATTTCCAGGGTTTCTGATTTTTTTTTTAACTGATCTTTACTATTTTTCCCTGGCTTTGCTGGGACAGTCCTGATTTTTCATTAAATGCCTCGGTGTCCCAACACTTGTCTAAAAATAGCTGAATAATCCTAGGGTTCACCATTTTCCGATTTGCTAAACATAGATGGAATATTTGGGCCTTATTCCGAAAAAGTCCCAACACATCAGAACAAAGGAAGAACAAAGCATGGTACAGCACAGGAATAGGTCCTTCAGCCCATCAAGTCTGTGCCGACACATGATGCCATTCCAGACTAAAAACCTTTTGTCTCTATGCCGCCTGTATCCCCCATATGGTGGCAATCTAGAACTCACTGTGTCTGAATTAGGCAGAAACACTTATCACATTGAAGAAGTATTTACATGTGCACTTGTGATGCCAAAACATAAAAGGCCATGTGCTGGAAAACAGAATTGGAATAGTTAAGAGGTTGTTTTTCACTGAGTCCAGATAGCAGCGGAGATGGACGCTCGACCAGAGCTCGTCCATTCTGCCCATTCTTCATTTCTTCTCCTTTCTTTCACTTAGTGCTTTATTTTTCTTCTTCTCTCACAGCCTTTGACAATTCACAGCCTCTGGCAAGCGACAACTCCCAGCCTGGCACTGTGGCCTCCTGGCATGGCAACCTCCCAGCCTGGCACTATGGCCTCCTGGCATGGCAATCTCCCAGCCTGGCACTGTAGCTTCCTGGCATTGCAACCTCCCAGCCTGGTACTATGGCCTCCTGGCGTGGCAATCTCCCAGCCTGGCACTGTGGCTTCCTGGCATTGCAACTTCCCAGCCTGGCGCTGTGGCCTCCTGGCATGGCAATCTCCCAGCCTGGCACTGTGGCCTCCTGGCGTGGCAATCTCCCAGCCTGGTACTGTGGACTCCCATATCAGCCTCCCTGCCTATTGTAGCAGCCTCCCTGCATGGCGTCCTCAGCCCAGTGTGGCAGTCTGAAGTGATCTTCCAGCCTTGTGATCCTCAAGGTGAAGCCCAACACAGTCTGGAGTTGGAGCCCAGTGCGACCTGCTTACTGTCTACCAGCGTGGTCTGTTGTGCTGAATGTTTATCTCTGTAATGCTGGACTTTGTATTTCTCTATTGTCGAAGATCTTGTAACTGAAGACGCTGCACAAGGTACCTATGTACCTAAGTCGACTCTGTAAGTGGCGGCATTTAGATTTATCACTATACTAATTGAGTATATGTGACAATAAAGGCTAATTCTAATTCTAATTCACAGATGTGATTGGCCAAAAGGCCTTTTTCTGTGCTGTAGACCTCTATGACTCTATTGTTGCCCAGACCTTTCCCATTGGTCACCAAGCAATGATTGGTCATTACTGAACCCCATGGCTTTTCAATATGCTCCAGTTTTGACATTTGAAACTCTCTGTAGCTTAAGCTCAACAGGACATGATCTGCCTCCTTAACCTGATGTTTGGCCAGAAATGACAGGCTCTCCACCAGATCAAATCCCCTGGGATCTAAGTTGAAGATTTCTGATGTAATCCACAAATCCTGGCGTTCCCTCCCTAATAACATTGTGGGACTAAATGTACAGCAGATAAGTTTGCTAATGATATCAAGATAGGCAGAAAAGTAATTTTTTTTATTCATTTGTGGGGTGTAGGAGTCGCTGCCTGGGCCAGCATTTATTGCCTGTCCCTAGTTGCCCATGAGAAGGTGATGGTGAGCTGCCTTCTTGAACTGCTGCAGTCCATGTGCTGTAGGTAGACTCACAATGCCCTTGGGGAGGGAGTTCCTGCTCTTACTTCTTGTCTGCCGTTGTGCCTTGTCAGGAGAAATGGAGGTTTTCAGTTCCGATGACTTCCCTACCCTTCATTAGGATAACAACTTCCATTGAGCTGAGAGCCTTTTGCACATACTAGCAGCAAAATGCTGCAGTTATTTCATTGGTGCTTTAAGCAGAATAAGCGACTTCCCCAATCAGCACAGCGAATGAGAGGGTGTTCATCCTTCAAATACTGCAGAGATGGAGGAAGTGGGGTTGAGTCCAAGGTGAGGTCAACCATAATTGCAGTAAATGGCAGGACATGCTTGAGGGGCTAAATTGCCTGCTCCTGTTACTACCTCTTATGTTTTTATGTTCTTAGACTTCCCACATCATTTCATGTCTTTCCAGCAGAGAAGCAAGACCAAACGATGACTCAAGCTGTGGGTAAACCTACAACATCAAAATTCCTGGCAAATTGAGGCAAGAAAATTCGCAGCCCTGAAAACTATCATCTCTTAGAAATGTGTTGCCGAGTACAGATGGGCAGAAGCAGAAATTTACATTTTTGTCCAAGTTCAAAGTTGTTCTTTGTAACCTCTCCATGTTTGTTAATGTCACCATCTGCAGGTCTCGCAGCAAGAGTGTTCTTATCTTGGAGTCAGACTTTGGTGTTAGGTCAGGGTGACTACTCACAAATTTGCTTTATATTATTGAATATTATTTAAATTGATTGATATTTAATTGAATGTTCACATCAATCTGTGGGTCTCATTAACCTATCATTCAGCTCTGCGACTGAAATATTAAGACTGGATCTTATTATGGTGCGAACATTGGCTTTCCGTCAGTAAATTCTGCTTTTGAATTCATGTTGTGAATTTTTATTTTATTCATCGCTGGCTGGCTAGCATTTATTGCCCATCCCTAGTTGCCATTGAGAAGGTGGGGGTGAGCTGCCTTCTTGAACCACTGCAGTCCACCTGCTGTGAGTTTACCCACAATGCCATTAGGAGGGAATTCCAGGATTTTGACTCAGTGACAGTGAAGGAATGGCAATATATTTCCAAGTCGGATAGTGGCTTGGAGGGCAGCTTGAAGCTGGTGGTGTTCCCAAATGTCTGCTGCCCCTGTCCTTCCAGATGGAAGCGGTCATGGGTTTGGAAGATGCTGTCTGAGGATCTTTGGTGAATTTATGCATCATATAGATAGTACACACTGCTGCGACTGAGTGTCGGTGGTGGAGGGAGTGAATGCTTACGGATGTAATGCCAGTCAAGTGGGCTGCTTTGTCCTGGATGGCTTCGAGCTTCTTGAATGTTGTGAACCACCTTGAATGATGAGACAAACAAAACTTCTCTAAGCCGAGCTTCAGCAACCTTAATAATATCAAGAACCACTTGCATTTCTCTAGTGCCTTTAGCTCAGTAAAATGTCCCAGGGTGCTTAACAGGAGTGTCATCAAACAAAATGTAATGTCAGTACTGATGAGCCGAAACTTGGTTAAAGATTTATGACATACCAGCACGGTGTGGCTTCATTTGGGTCAAATAACACTGCCAGTTTGTACAGCCTGAGGGTTGTCTGGTAGCCTGAGGTATGTTAGTTCATAGAGTCATACAGCACGGAAACAGTCCAACCAATCCATGCCTACCATCATCCCAAACTAATCTGTCCCATCTGCCTGCACTTGGCCCATTTCCCTCCAAACATTTCTTATCTATGTATTTATCTAAATGCCTTTTAAACGTTATAACTGTACCCACATCCAGCACTTCCTATGAAAGTTCATTCCACACATGAACCACTCTCAGTGTAAAAAAAAATGCATCTCATGCTTTTTAAAAATTTTTCTCATCTCACCTTAAAAATATACCCCCTAATCTTGAATTCCTACACCTTTGGGAAAAGACATCTGCCATTCACCATCTTTGTACCCCTCATTATTTTATAAACTTCTATAAGGTCTCCTCTTGTAAGTTTGAGTTCTAATTGGGATAGATACCCTGAAGTTTATTAACAGCACTATTTATTTCACTGTGATACCACAAACTGCCACGTAGCCTGGATTCTGTGGTTACTGATGTCAATGCAGGTTGCATGCTTATAGCTGAATGACTGACGACAACAGCAACAATGTAACTTTTAAGGTGTGCCTGAAAAGAGGAAAGAGATGTGGAGAAGCAGAGACATTTGGAAGATATTCTAGACCTTTGGAGATGAAAGCATTGGAGTCAATGGCAAAGTGACTGAAGCCAAGGATGCAAAAGTGGTCAGGATCAAAGGCTGGGCCATCTTGCAGGGCCAGAGGATATTATAAAGGTAAAGATGGCAGAAGTTGTTTGAACACAAGGATGAGAGTTTCAAAAATAAGGAATTAGTCAGTGTAGTGAGTAAATGGAAGTAATAGTAATGTAGGGTAGGGCCAGCAGGGATTTTGATGAGCTTAAGATCAATGACGGTTTGAGTGTTTGCTAGGGGGCGTGAGCTGAAACACAATTCTGTCCAAATTCAACATTAACTGACATTAGTTTGGCAACTTCGTTACCTATGAAATGGTGTATCACATAAAGGCATCAATGGCAGGATGGAGGTATTTATTTGAGTATTAATTCTTCCACAGAATGCTATCCCAGTTTCAGAAGTATTAGATTCTTTTGCAAAGACATATTTCACTTTGATAAATACAATGCACGATGAAAATGATTAAAACCACACTGCACGGTGCATTGAGAAGCATAAGGCAAGATACCAAGGAAACTTAATTATACAAGAACAACATACCCTGAACCTACTGTTGCAGGACATCCCAGTGCATTGAGAAGTCTTGACTCGTTAACACATTCAAGAGAAAGAGAGTGACATTGTCAGATTGTAGAAGAGAGGAGTCTCGTTTCACAGAATATGCTCTTCAGGCAGCAGCTTGTTCTAGAGCCAATTTTTTTTTGTTGCTTAAAAAAACCTTGCTGCTAGTTTTTTTTTAATCAATTAATTATTAACAGCAAATATAACTAGAGAAGTATCACTGAAAATAGCACATTTTAAATTTAGAGAGGGATAGCAGTTTCTTTACCCTACCCAACACTTTGACCATCCTTAGTCATTTATAAACTCAATAAGAAATTAAAATCATCAATAGCTTAATTACTTTGGATCTTAATGTAGCACTCAGTAATGAGAAAGCAAAGGGTCCAGGACTGACCAACTCCAGATAATCCAACTGTTTAATAGAAAACATAAATTCAAATTTTTATGCACAAAGCCCCTTATTTATGAAACCGTCTTCGAAAATACAATTTGCAATCAATAGGGAAGAGCTCACTGAAGCTGCTATCGTAAAACTATCCTAGGAATTAAAGCTCTGACAGCTTTTAAATATTGACAAAAAACCAAGCCAATAAACATTACCTCACAAATTTAGGTTTTGCAAAGAGCACATTCATCTTGTAGCATTCTTCCAAATAATGAAAGTTGGCTGAAGAAGAACTGCATCCAATATCATGCACTTGTGGCAGTTACACAATGAAAATAAATAGGATAGGGTTCAGGTTTATAGAAATAAAATTAACAGAACTACGATGACCATACAAAGATTTGGCAAAATTATTGTGAATTGAAACTTTAACCATGTAGAGCAAATGACGTTTATTTACTCTGTTGCTACACCCAAAAAATATTCTTTTTGAATGCTTTTACAATGTTGCTAACTCATGCAGCAAGTTGAATGACCCTTCCTCCAATGTTAGTTTTTTTTTTGAAGACTAAAGTAATTTCTTTATGTTCTGCACCTTTCTGCTGTGCTGCTTTCTGTTCCTCACCAACAGGAGATGTGCAAAAAGTAAATTGTGAAATGGAACATGACAGCAGGTGTTAAAAGTATTCAAAGTAAATGCACAAGTATCGTAGAGAAAGCAACATTTCTGCCACTGCTTGTGAGAGGGGATAGGAAAATGAAGCATCAGCTTAAAACAAGAATCAGAACATTCCAGAAAGGTGCTAGGAAACACTTCTTCATGTAATAGATAGTTGAAGAGTGGACCTCTTTCCCACAAAAAGGAGATGCTATCTCAACAAATAATTTTAAACATTGGGTCAATAGATTTTTTTGAGGTAAGGCAATTAATGAGTATGAGCCTAGCTGGGTGAATGAAGTTAAAACACAGAGCAGTCAGGATCATTTTGAAGGGTAGAATAGGTTCAAGAGGCTGAATGGCTTACGTCAGTTCCTATGCTCAACAGAGTGGAATAGTGGTGCCTATGCTCTGATAGACATAAATTCTAAGGCCTACATAAAGCTCACAGAACATTATTTTGTTACTTGGAAACACTTCCTTAATCTAAAATGATTCTACATTTGCAGTCCTCACACCAGAATTAGTATGGTACTCTATCCATGCAGTATAGCAAAGGTCTGATTGTCTGAGTTCTATGTTAGTCAGCCATGGTCACGCCTCTATTACAAGGTCTAAATGCAAGGGCGGAATCCAAAATAATAAAAATTTCTAACCCGATAGCAGTCATCAAGAATCCAACCTGCCACATAGATCAGAGGAGCTGATCAATCAGGCAAACCAAGCTTGACGAGATTTTTCTGATGAAGGGTTTAGGCCCGAAACGTCAAGTTTTCCTGCTCCTATGATGCTGCTTGACCTGCTGTGTTCATCCAGCCCCATGCTTGTTATCTCTTGACGAGATTTTTGTTGCAATGTCGCACTCCCTTCACGCTGCTATTTTCTTGAGCATGTAGTGTGCACGGTTTCACAAGCACTGGGCCATGTTTCAAAATTATTTCAATATTTGCAAGTATCGCTGGCGTTATGTAGCTGCAGGGTCATCAAGACCATAGCCATTAGTGGCATTTTTGAAGTGAGCTATTGATGAAGTAATGTTTAAAGACAGGAATAGACACGAGTGATAAAATAACGAAAAGCAAAATTCAATTCCTAGAGTTTACAGTAACAGTTCATTCTAAGATTTTGTTTTTTATAATTTTTAGTTTGCTCCTCCCCATCCGCCTCACCCCCATCATCTAGAACCACAGATCAACACTTCCAAATAAGGGCTTGTCTGTTTAAGACAAAGACAATGAGATTTTCTTTTTCTCACAGAGGCTCATGAGTCTTTGGAAGTCTTTCCCTTAAAAGATGGCGCAAGCAGTCTTTGAATATTTTTAAGGCAGAGGTAGATAGATGGTTGATAAACAAAGGGGTGAAAGGTTATCTGGGGCTACTTAGGACTGAGGGATCAGATCAGCGTGATCTTAATGAATGTCATGGCACGCTGGAGGGATTGAGTGGCCTACTTCTGCTCCTAATTCATATGTTGATATGCAACGGGAAATTTAGACAGGAGAAATATTGTTGAGGGACAAATCACAACCAGACCTGATCCAACGTTTTGAGTATTTGCACTCACAGCAGAGTGGGGATCCCCAGTTATGAGAACCCATGCATTTCAGTATCTAGTTTGTACAGACTAGTCCCTTGTACAGGGGTCAGTGCCTTCAACCAGCAGCTATTGAGTAGCTCATTCCCAGAATTTTGCAGCAAAGAGCAGAAGCCTGCAATCTTCTTTAAATTATAATCTGAAAGGGTAAAATTACACAAAATCATTCTGAATTACTAAATGTTTCTATCATTGCTGATTGCTTGTTTTGTTGCAGATGTTCTGATTTAAATTGTATATTGTGCTGAGCACTTAAAAACCAATCTAATACTATACCAAAATGGTGAAAAATTGGCCATGCAAAATAAAAGCTAATGTAAGATTCTATTTTCAACTCGGTTGATTATACTAGGGTATATTAAACAATCTAACAGCATAAGATTGACAATTTATGCTAAAAATCTTAACGCCATACATAAATTCACTGCGCTGTTTAGTGCAATGGTCTATGACTGATTAGTGTTATTGTGATTTAACGTTGCTACGGTAACTACCGCTTTCTGCAGAGATGTAGCAGTCCAGGGAAGCATGTACAGTCTCATGCACTCCCATTGAGTTTATTGAGAGAGCTTGAGTATTACTAAAAAATGCATCCAAAATAACTTTAACCTGGTAAAACTGCCTTTGGTATCAATTGTGAGATATTATGGATAACAAGGTGTGGGGCTGGATGAACACAGCAGGCC
>JAHRHZ010000026.1:7500377-7556890 GCA_024137785.1 Ginglymostoma cirratum | reverse complement strand
ATTCTACCCCACATCTCACCATAGCCCACGTCACTCAAACACATTCTACCCCATACCTCACTATAGCCCATATCACTCAGACCCCGAACAGAATTCCACTCAATGTTCTTTGAGAAATATGTTCCTTTGAGTTCGGATCATGTTGTTTACTCCGCACCAGTTTCATAAAACCTGGCTAACTTCTGTTGTCAGCTGATAGCTGTATTTTAACTTTTTTTTTTTCCATTTTAAAGCCATTTGAGTCCATGCAAGTCCCAGGAAATTAATAGTGAATATTTATCAGTGGTGTGGCAAAGGTGAGACCAGTCAATGGAGTTCAACCTCTGATCTGAATGGGAATAAATCACATCATTTGTGAAAAGCCTGAGGGTCAAAGGATCTTGTGTCAAAAAGGAAGCACATATGTGTACCATAGCGAAACATCGCCAATCAATGGAGCTCCTTTGACAGTAAGATTCAGCACCCAAACAGATTGTCCTGCACTAAGGAATACTTGATCTCTGAATTAAATGATTGGTCTCTCCCTATATTCGATAAGAGGTAAAATTTAGTAAATTCAGCATTTTGCTGAAGTTATTTTGGTAACCTCTGTTTTCTGTTTAAATGATCTTGTATCAAACCAATGTCCCGCTGTTAATGTGGTCATGTACTACATGAAGATCACATCATACAGCACTGGGAAATTCTAATGGATTGTTCCATTTACCTCTTCACAATGTGCCCAGTGAAACAGGCAATGTGTCAGCAATAAATGCTAGGTTCAGAAAAATATTAATTAAGGTGTATGTTAAATGCATTATAAGGTTTGTTAGGTACATGATAGAAACAGAACCATAATAAATACAAAGAGATAGTAGGAACTGCCGATGCTGGAGTCAGACTTAACACAGTGTGGAGCTGGAGGGACACAGCAGGACAGGCAGCATCAGAGGAGCAGGGAAATTAACGTTTCGAGTTGGGACCCTTCTTCAGAAGGGTCTTTAGAGCAACTGGGGAGAAACTTTCTTATGGCATGAGGCTTAGTTATCATTGTTTAATTTTCTCTGGGTTGCCATATTTCTGTAAGAACAATGCATTGATATCTCTAGTTCTAAATCCTCACTTATTTCTTTTAAAACATTTCAGAATTATTTACACACACACACAGACCAGAGCCTTCTACTTTCACAGCTGGTGTGCTGAAATAAGGGAGGGTGTTCAATTTGGTGGGTCCAATGGAGTCTCGAAAGCCTCATGGCCTTCCTACCTTCACCAGAATGTTCCTTGGCAGATCTTCCTGCTATATTGCTAATTGGGACCATTAAGTGGCCAATGTAGGGTCTCAGCCCACCTCCAAAAGCGTTAACTCCACTGCTGTGGAGGGTCCATGTCACTACTGTGCGGCATCCCTGAGAACTATTATCCCACAAGGAGCTTGTTATCGCAGAATGTTGGGAGGAGTGGATCCCCTGATTAAAGGAAATTAGTGCCTGATCAAAAAACTGGATATCAGATGGGAAGGGTTCTGACTGTGCCCAGTGTGAATTAACCCCCTGCCCTTGCTTCTAAACACTCTGATCTTCTCTCCCTACAACACCGAAACCAAGGAACACTCCCTCCCACTTCCACACCCCAACATCATGGACCCTTGTCTTGTGTTCTCTGTAAACTCTGCAGACACAGACTCCTCCCAGGTACCACTCTGCACTAAAGCTACCAACCTCTAATTGACTGACATCCTGCACCCGTCAAGACTCCACCCCTCCCTGAGCTCTTATTTCCAGGGAAAGGCCCACTGGTGGTCTCACCACTGCCTGCTTGGCATATGGTCTGTCCATTCTTTCTTGTAAGAAACAGCACATCTCTCTGGGAAGCTCACCAACAGGTGAGATGCCTAATGCATCAACAAGATTCTGCCAATGCTCTTTGCAAAGAGCCCAGGCATTTTCAGGGAACATTTCTCAACTCTCTTGCTCCAGTCACAAGCTTAAGCAATCAACCAAACCTACAAGGATCAGTGAACTAATCAAACTCAGATCAATCAACAACTGAACACAACACACAGTTCGGACACATACTATAATTGGCAAAGATTTGGAGGTGAAATAATTTGTTTGCATGAAGGGTAGTTAAGGTCAGGACCAAATTCCATATTAACTTTCAAAAGCCATTTAGATATATATTTCTAGGGAACTAACTTGTTGGGCTATAGTAGAAAATGTGGAAAAAGCAGGAGAATGGGGTTGAGGAACTTATCAGCCATGATTGAATGGCAGAGCAGGCTTGATGGGCCGAATGGCCTAATTTCTGCTTCTATGTCTTATGGTCTTACAGTCTTAAAAGGTGGGATGCGGTTGTAACTCTTTCAAAGTGACAGGCAGGAGAGGCTGACAGGTTCCATTCTGTGCTTTGGGATTCTCTGGTGTTCTATGCAACTGCGACTTCCTCCTATGTCTCACCAATTCAGAACATAGTCTCCCTCCAGGAGCTGTTCCTCAAGGCTTATATTCTGATGTCCTTTGAATGTTAGGGCTTGGCAAATTATTACTTCTAGGGGCCTCCCATCCAACTGGGCAGGGCCCATGTCAGCATGGTTTTAGGAGGGGGTAGGGGGCTGGAGGCAGCAGAGGTGGTCCCTGGTGAGGTTAAGCTTTGGGAATCTTTGGTGAACTTCCTCCCCCTTCACGTTACTGATGTTGAAAGCGACTGCAGACTCTCAGAATCGACCGGCGAAGAGGAGCTGACTGGACACAGATCCAGTGTTGGACAATGGGCCATTCAGTTTGTGTCCGTCAACCATACAAGCACTCTAAGAGGTCTTCTGACACAGTGGGCAGCATCTCTGCCTTTGTGTTTGAAACTCCAGGTTCAAATCCCACTGTGGGACTTGATAACCAGAGAATGGGAGCTTGTAATGTGCCTAAGTATGATCAGTATTGATATGAAAATCATTCCAAAGCAGGTGAATGATAGGCAATGAGACCAAAAAAGATTTCTAGTCAGCCATGTGTAGAAAATCATGTTGGAGCCTCTGCCATCATTATCCATAGCTCTAGCCTGCATGTTGCCACAGCAACTTGGACTCCCCAAGAGAACAGTAACGATGCACCACCAAGCATTCTAAGCCACTGGATAAATCTATAAAGCGCGACGTTATCTAGCTCCTAAAGTGTTGGGCCACTGAAGGAGATTTTTATTATCGAGTGCTGGTTTTCCAGCCAGGAATATCTTCAGTGTTACTCCATTAAAATCAACCCTTCCCTGATTGAAATGCTCCAAGGCTTTTTGTATTATTTTACAGAACATTAAGAGATCTCCAATTCAGATTGTGCTGACTCTTAAGTAGCAAGGTTGCCACCATGTGGCTGGAGACCATAGAGAATCAAACAAACTTCTGGATCAATTTAACTTGTTTGATGGATCAATCATGTCTGTAATTCTCCCTAGTTGTTTGTTATTGACTTAATGTCACTGTAGTATGGATAAACATTCAGGATCTAGGTTTGTCCTGAGCTTAAAAGGCCAAAATGTATGGCTATTGACGAAGCTGAAGACCTGGGCTCAATCCCAGCAGCCAAATCTGTGTGCAAGGCCCTTGAGATAGTCAGCAAACACGGGTGCCCCTACCGAGCTGCCAGGGCCCTTATGTATTCATGGGGATTTTGTTGTGATCAATTTGGACAGATGCCTAAATGATTGTTGCAGAGGTCACAGTGTGAGCATATCTGATTCAAGCCCAATTGCACTGTGAAGCCAGATCACAAAGTTGCTGAGGGATAGACACTAGATCAGCAGAAAAATTATTCGATATAACCCATGGACGAAAACACAGAGCTGCTGCACACATCATGGAAAGTGTGATTTAAGCATATTTTGAGTGTGGTATCTGCTTGGTTACTCCATGTGATGGTGCTGAAATCACATTCACTTACTAGAACATCTGAAAATTATTCATGACTGGCAACATTACAGAGAAGACCACGCAAACTGATCCCAGTGTAGGAGCGTTGAATTAGAAAGAAAGTCTGGAAGCACTTAAACATCTTCAAGCTTGAAAGGAGACAACAGAGGACACACATTAAAAAGATGGACATCAGTTAATTTATTAGGCTGGAAGATAGGGTTTAAGACAAGGCAAAGGAGCTCACCTGGTGAAAGGTGAAGTTAGGATCAACAATACAAATGTCTTAATTTGTACAGAGAGTTCATAACTTCAATTCACAAAGTTATAGAATGAGACAGGGCAGTTAGAGACATTTTAGCCCCTTATGATTTAGGTAGTCTTCAGAAAGAAATATCCCATTACCCCCATTCTGTTAGCTCTTTCCTCACAGACAAGCAATGTTTCCCCTTCAAGCCGTCATCTCATTTCCTTCTGAGGGCTAGCTGCGTTGACCACTCTTCTAGACAAGACATTCCAGATCATAAGGGGAGGCAATGGCCTTGTGGTATTATCACTGGATTGTTAAACCAGAGAGCCAGGTAACAGTCTGGTACTCAGGTTCAAATCCTGCCAAGGCAGATGGTGGAATTTGAATTTAATAAAATATCTGGAATTAAGAATATAACAATGACTATGAATCCAATGCCAATTGTTGGAAATACCCATGTGGTTTGCTAATGTCCTTTAGGGAAGGAAACTGCCATCCTAACCTGGTCTGGTCTACATGTGATTCCAGACCCACAGCAATGGGGTTGACTCTTAACTGTCCTCTGGGCAATAAATACTGCCTAGCCAGTGATGCCTGCATCCCATGAATGAAAAAAGGAAAGGAAAAAATCACCCTGCTAAAGTCCTCCTTTTTCTCTCTGATCACCTTTGAGTCTTTTGCTATAGTCTCTCTTCTCAAGTGAATGAATTTTCAGCCATTGGAGATTATTGTAATGACTTCCCTCCAGTACAATGACCTTGCAATGAGCATAAATAGCACAGTGTGGTCAGAGTCAGAGTGTGCTAGACCAAACTACCCCAGACAAACTACAGTGCTAATCACTGAAACACTCACATGAGCACATAAACATGATCACACAAAGAGGATAGATTAGCCCTTATCTAAAGTGACTACACAATCAGTGCCTGGTATATCAATGATTACCATGTGTAGGAACAGGAGGAGGATCCTCAAGCCTATTCTGCCACTCAGTGAGATAATGGCTGATCTGTGACCTAACTCCATCAGCTGACCCTTATCCCTTAATTCCTCACGCAAACAAAATTCTCAACAATTTCAATTTGAAAATTAGTAATTGATCTGGCATTGATTAATGTTTATGTAAGAGAGTTCCGAAGAATGATGATACTTTACTGAAATACAGTTCTCTTTGCAGTAGCCCTCCTCTAGTGCAGTGCCCAAATGATCATTGCTTTTCTCTGAGGCTTATTGACCTCATGAGTCAGGTTTAAAGTGAGATCATACTGTAGAAGTAGAGAAAGCCAAGTCTGTTCTCGTGGCGGTGCACAGCAACCTTTATCACCTACGTACTCAACATAGATCAGTGAGCAGGAGAGAACATTCATAGGATCTTACAGGCATGGTCCAAGTTCCAAGTGTTCCTTACATCAGCAAGTGTCACTGATGACACATTTCATTCGTTAGCATCTTGGGAGTTACCCCTTATCCTATGAAGCACAAAGTTGACTTTAAGTGTCCTCACATACATGCACAGAAATGTACCACGTCAAACCTATTTTGCTGAATCCCTGGCATAAGCAGCATGTAAGCAACAATCTAAATGTTCTTCTTGATTTGCTTGGTTATGTCAATGAAGAAGGCCAGTCAGGCACTCCTGGCCATGTGGAAAACAGCCTGTGGTGCTGCCCCACTCACAGAGACATCAGCATAAGACTGTGCAGTGTCTCTAGAAGGCTAAGCAAAGTGAAGACGTTGCACACCTGGCAGGACTAGTTGGAGAATGCGGTTCTCTTACAGAAGTGTCTGTTTGTTTGATTGTTGTCTTCAACCAGCTGATGTCGAAGAATTTACCATCAATGAGAGAAACTTTTGCCAAACCTGGGGGAGGCCATTCGGTCGTAAAGGCACAGCCACCATAAAATATTTACAACACCCGTAGGGCTGCTCCCTTGTTACAGAGAGAGACAACTGGTGTTTGTTTAACCTGAGGATTACCATGCCTCAGGTGAGGGAGGGGTTAGGAAGGTCAGTCCTTCATAATAAATTCAGCTGGTGCAGGAATTAAACCCTTGCTGTTGGGTGTCACTCCATAGCATAAACCAGTCATCCAGCTAAATGAGCTAACTGACCAGCCTATAGTTACAGCGGAAATATTGAGAATAGGGTTAGTACAGTGATATACTTTACAGGAGAAGAACAGTGCTCTGACACTGCACAAATTAGTACCACTGAGCGTGAGCTACAATAGAAAATTGTTGGGTCCACTAAAGCCCATGAAAGCATGGGACTAGCCCGGATCACCATAAGTTTGAAGTCCTCTACAGACTCACACCCCCAATTATCTCAAATCTAATGCCTTCTAGTGAAATATTGAAAAATGTCCCTTAGTGTAACATCTGTCATTTTCCATTCCATAGTCTGTATATTCCAAAAAAGTTGACACTGAAGGACAGGTGCACCAATAATCTGAGATACTAGCATTCATACATACGCAACTTTTCAAGACTGACGCGAGACACAAAATGTATCAGGCAGGGGTTTTCCCCAACTCTACCAGCTGACGAAGATCAAATTGTTTTCATAATCCACTTACAGCCACCAGAACTCACGGCCACCACTGACCTTTCACATTCACCCAGTTATCTACTGGAAAGAATCATCCTCGACATGAGAGTTCACTAATGGATACAGCTGAAGAATGAAATTTTCTCCTTCACAAGCACACACACTGGAGCTGGTTGCAGAATTTTTCTTTATTGATTTCACGGGATGAGGGCGTCACTGACTACGGCATCATTTATTGTCCATCCCTAATTGCCCAGAGGGCAGTTAAGAGTCCACCACATTGCTGTGGACCTGGAGTCACACGAAGGCCAGACCAGGTAAGGATGGCAGTTTCTTTCCCTAAAGGACATTAGTGAAGCAGATGGGATTTTCCTGATAATCGGCAACAGATATATGGTCATCGTTAGATTCTTAATTCCAGATATTTATTGAATTCAAACTCCACCACCTGCTGTGGCGGGACTCGAACATGGGTCCCCAGAATGTTATATGGGTCTCTGGATTAACAGGCCAGCGATTATACCTGTAGCCATCACCTTCCCTCTCTCTGCAGGTGAGATTCATTCACATTTGTTTATTCAACGGGACCTTGTTGTTAAGACCTTGTTGGTATTTATTGTCCATCCCCAGTTATCCCAGTGAAGATGGTGGTGAGCTACATTCATCAAGGCAACTGATTAGCTGACTCGACTATTTTAGACTGTGGCTAAGCATCCTAACTGTAATTCTGGCATCACTTAAAAGTTTGAGAGTTTTCTTTCCCTAAAGTGACTCTCCTGAAACTGAATCAGATGAGTTTATTATGACAATCTGATTGTGGCATGGTCATCATTACCAGATTTATTACATTAATTGCAATTCAAGTATCCGGTTGCCATGGCACAATATTAATATAAACACAGGAACAGGATTAGGCCATTTAGCACTTGGTGCCTGCTCCAGCCTTCAATCAGAGTCAAATTCACATCCCTGCCAACCCCGATAACATTCACCCCCTTGTCCCTTGCTCAACAAGAATGTATCTACCCCTGCATTAAAAATGTTCAAGGACTTTGTTTTCAGGGACAGAGTCCCAAAGACTCACAAGCCTCTGAGAGAAAGGTTTTCATCTAATCCCCTGTTTTAAATGGGTGGTCCCTGAATTTTAACGAGTGACCCCCAGTTTTACATTACTCTATAAAAGTAAACATCGTCTCCAAATCTACCCATTCAAGTCACCTCACGGTCTTAAGTGTTACAATCAAGTCACCCCACCTCTTCTAAACTCCAGCAGGTACAAGCCAAGCCTGTGCAAACTTTTCCTCATAAGACAACTCCTCCCACTCTAAATAAAAACCGAAAGAACTGCGGATACTGTAAATCAGGAACAAAAGCAGAAGTTGCTGGAAAAGCTCAGTTCTGAGGAGGGGCCACCGGACCCGAAACGTTAACTTTTTCTTCACAGTTGGTGCCAGACCTGCTGAGCTTTTCCAGCAACTTCTGTTTTTGTTTTCATTCCATTCTAGCTCAGTAAACCTTCTCTTCACTTCTTATGTCTCCAGCTCATGAAGCCATGCTTCTGGATACCGGTGTACAATTGTCAGGGTCTACGCCCACCATTTGATCTAGCAATAAAAATGTGGCACGCACATCCACGAGTTTGCTGCCAATTGCGCTAGACCCGTGCCAGATCTACAACATTTTCTGGGTCCAACAGGGGGTGCTGCAGTGGTCAGATTTAAGCTATTTACTGAAGGTAAGCATTCAGCTGCAAAAGGTGGCAAAGAAAGCAAACGCTACCTTGCCCTTCATAGAGAGAGAATTCGAGTACAGGAGCAGGAATGTCATGCTGCAAATGTATAGGGCCTTGCTGAGACCATACCTGGAGGATTGTGTGGAGTTTTGGTCTGCCTATCCAAGGAAGGATGTTCCAGCTATGGAAGGAGTGCAACAAAGGTTGATCAGATTAATTCCTGGGATGGCAGGACTGACATACAAAGGGAGACCAGATTGGTGAGGACTACATTCACTGGAGTTTAGAACAATGAGATGGTGTTCTCACAGAAATCTATAAAATGCCAACTGGACGAGAGAGGGTGAATACAGGAAGGATGTTCTTAATGACCAGGGAGCCCATAACCAGGCCTCACAATATGGGCAGGCCTTTTAGGACCGAGACAATGTGAAATATCTTCACCCAGAGAGAGGAGAACCTGTGGAATTCTCTGCCACAGAAAGCAGCTGGGGCCAAAACTTTGAATATTTTCAAGATATAGTTCATAAGGCTAAAAGCATCAAAGGGGATGGGGAGAAAGCAGGAATAGGGGACTGAGTTGGATGATAAGTCATTACCATATCAAATGGTGGAGCAGGTTCGAAGGGCTGTGTGGCCTATTTTCTATGTTTCTATGTTTAGCCTTCAATCTTTAGTGACGCCCATGGGAGTATCTCACAGGTACCAGTGAATCCGTGGGGGAAACGTTTGCTAGATGGTATTTCCAATGCCCAACCTCACCCTGTGTAGTAACAGCACACAGAACCCAGTTACAACACTGTGGTCCTGTCTTTGATTTGTGCTCAGGTCTATCAAAGCTTCCTCCAGGCAGACATTGTAATTCCACATTTGTATTTAAATCTTTGACAGAGAAATTGATATGCATTGGAAGACATTCCATGAATTTTTGCTATGAGAAACCTAGTTCATTTAAAGTAATTGGCAAAAGAACCAGAGGCAAGATGAGAAGTTTTTTTTTGCATTAGGGGATGCTATGATCTGGAAAGCACTGACCAAACTTTTAAATTCAAATTTGATACTTTCTGAAGTGCAAAATTGTACAGGGCTAAGTAGAAAGGGCATGGGAGTGGGGCTAAATTGGGCAATGCTTTCCCAGTGCTGGCATAGACAAAATGGTCTGAATGACCTCCTTCTTTGCTGGATCACTTAATTATTCTGCACCCATAGAGACTGAAATACTTCACAACAGCCATCAGAAAAGATAGAGTTACAGTTCATTAATTCCCATTGTTGGGAATGCTGTCGTTTAGATTTTTTTTTACGTTATTCATGCATGGGATGTGGCTGTCCTTTCTCACTCCAGTTTGACGAAGGTGCTAAGCCACATTCCTGACCCGCTGCAGTCCACTTAGTGTAAAGAGACCCACAATGCTGCTGGAAAATGGGAGCTCCATCAGTCTGCTTCTGTGACACTGAAGTAGCAAATACATTTCCAAGTCAGGATGGTGAGCAGCTTGGAAAGGAAATTGCAGTGTTCCCATGCAATTGCTGCTCTTGTTCTTTTTGGTAGCAGAGGTTTTAGTTTGGAAGGCACAGTTGAAAGAATCTTGCGGCAGCGGGTCTTGTAGATGGGATACAATGCAGCCACTGTGTGTTATTTGTGGACATAATGGATGGTAAGGGTGTTGAATTGGGTGGCACAGCAATTGATTGTTTTGTCCTGGATGGTGCCGAGCTTCTTGAGTGTTGTTGGCTGATGTAGTCATCCAGATAACTGGAAAATATTCCAAACACTCCTGCCTTGTGCCTTGTAGATGGCAGACAGGTTTTGGGAAGTCAGGAGATGAGTTAATCACCTCAGAATTCCCAGCTTCTGACCTGTTCTTGCAGCCATAGTATTTACATGGCTGCTCTAAGTCAGCTTCCTGTCAATGATAACCCCTAGAAAGATGATATTTGGGGATTCAGTGATGGTAATGCTAGTGATTGTCAAGGGGAGATGGTTAGATTGTCTTTTGTTGGGGATGGTCATTGCCTGGCATTTTTGTGGTACAAATGTTACAAGCCACTTAAGATCTTGTTGCATTTGGACATGGACTGCTTCAGTGTCCGAGCAGTTGCGAATGGTGCTGAACATTGGGCAATCATCAGCAAAAATCCCCACTTCTGACCTTATGATGGAGAAAAGGCCATTGATGAAGGCAGCTGAAATTCATTGGCCCCAAAATGTTACCCTGAGGAACTCCTGCAGAGTTGGCCTGGGACTGAAATGATAGACCTCCAACAACTACAATCATTTTCTTTTGTGATTGGTATGATTTCAACCAATTAAGATTTTTTTCCCTAAATCCCATTGACTTCAATCTTGCTGAGACGCCTTGGTGGCACTCTTGGTAAAATATTGACCTGATGTCAAGGGCAGTTATTTTCACTTTTCTTTCTAAGTCCATCTGTTCTCTCCATGTTTGGACTAAGGTTGTAGTGGCCGGACGCATCTGCAGCAGCCTGATTTAGTGACATCAGTTTAAGCAGGTTTATCCATTTTGTTGGATCCCTCATCACCTGCTGCAGACACAGTCTGGCAGCTTTGTCCTTGGCGGTCTCAGCCCATTCAGTTGAAATACTACTAAGCAATTCTTTGTGATGAACATTGAAGCCCCCTACCCTGAATACATTGTGTAGCCTTGCTATCCCCAATGTACCCAGGAGTCATGTTTACTAAATTATAATATTACATTTTACAATTACTCCAGTGGCTACAAAGCACTTTTGGATTCATTGAGGTCAATGTATAAATGCAAGTCTCTCTTTCTCTCAATTGGGTAATTATCCCTTTTTTTGTATAGGGAATAAAGTCACAATTGTGCTGATTTTCCTATTCATGTTTGTGAGGCTATTGGATCAATTGAAGATCTCATTAGAGGTAAATGGTTAGGTGGGGAGAGGCTGGTAATGCTTCACTCCTATTACATTTCTGACCATTACATTAAAAAAGATAGAAAGTTGGGCAGGCTTATTTAGAGGACAGAGATTGGCTAACCCAACAGAAAGTGGAGAGTCGGGATAAATAGGTCTTTTTCGAGCTGGCAAGATGTAACTGGTAGGGTGCTACAGGGTTCATTCTTTGGGTTCCAACTATTTACAAACTACATTAATGACTTGAATGCAGGAATAGGTGGGAAAGTAAGTTGCAATGAAGAAGTAGAAACTTTACAAGTGGATTTGGATAGGTTAGGTGAATGGGCCAAAATTTGGAAGATGGTGTTTACTATGGATTAGTGGAATGTTATCCATTTTGGTCAGAAGTGTAAAAACGTACTCTTATTATCTAAGTGGAGAGAAACTTCAGAGTGCTTCGGTGCAGAGGGATCTGGATATCCTTGTGCACGAATTACAGAAAATTAGTAACGGGTGCACGAGGTAATCAGGAAGGCAAATGGAATTTTGGCATTTATTGCTAAAGTGATAAGGTAGAAAAGTAGGGAAATGTTGCTGCAACTGTACAAGGCATGAGTGAGACCAGACTTGGAGTACTGTGTACGGTGATAGTAGGAACTACCGATACTGGAGAATCTGAGATAAAATGTTGTGGAGCTGGATGAACACAGCAGGCCGAGCAGCATCAGAGGAGCAGGAAGGCTGACGTTTCAGGCCTGGACCCTTCATCAGAAAAAAAAATACTGTGTTCGGTATTGGTTCCCTTACTGGAAGAGGGATGTGTTGCAGTGGCAGCATTCCAGAGGAGCTTAACTGGATTGGTCAGCACATTTCACCAAAGAAAATCAGGAAAGGGAGTTCAGGATGGTAAATGTTTGCCATACGCAACATAAGAACAGCAGGATTAGGCCATCCAGTTTGACTTATGAAGAGAAACTTAACAGTTTAGGCCAACATTCTGTAGAATTTAGAAGAATGAGAGATCTAATTGAGGTATATAAGTTGCTAAAGAGGATTGACAAAGTAGACTCAGAAGGAATGATTCCTCTTGTGGGTCGATCTAGACTGAGAGGTCGCAGCTTTAGGATAAGGATTGGCAGATTTGAAACAGAGCCAAGGAGGAATTATTTCTCTCAAAACTTAATGAATCTGTGGAATTCAGAGTGTGGTGGATTGAATAAATTTAAGGAGGAGATAGGCAGCTTGTTAATTAGTAATGGGCTGAAGGGTTATGGACAGTGGGCAGAAAAATGGAGGCGCGGCTGAGATGAGATCAGCCCAGATCCTACTGAATGGTGAAGCAGGTTTGATGGGCAGAATGGCCTACTCCTGCTGTTCTTATGTTGCTTATGGCAAACATTTACCATCCTAAACTCCCTTTCCTGATTTTCTTTGGTGAAATGCACTAACCAAGAGAAATTTGCTTCATGAACTAAGCACCGCCTTTTTTTACATTACCTCAACATTATGTTATGACCAATCTTCTTTCACTTAGTCCAAAATCACCCATCCCAGTACCTTGCCATTCCTTGAAAGTCAGAGTGATACAGCACAGAAACAGACTCTTTGGTCCAACCCGTTCATTCTGACCAGATATCCTAAATAAATCCAGTTCTATTTATCTACATTTGGGCCATATCCCTCTAAACCGTTCCTATTCATATACTCATCCAGATGTCTTGTAAATGTTGTAATTGTACCAGCCTCCGCCACTTCCTCTGGCAGCTTGTTCCATACATGCACCACCCTCTGCGTGATAAAGTTACCCCTCAGGTCCCTTTTTCAATCTTTCCTTTTTCACCTTAAACCTCTAGTTTTGGACTCTCCACTCTAGGCTATTCACCCTATCCATCCCCTCAAGATTTTATAAACTTCTATAAGGTCACTCCTCAGCCTCTGATGCACCAGAGGAAAGAACACCAGACTATTCAGCCTGTCCCTATAACTTAAACCCTTCAGTGCTAGCAACATCCTTGTAAATATTTTCTGCACTCTCTCAAGTTTAACAACATCCTTTGATCGAAGGGCAACCAGAAGTGTACACAATATTCTAAAAGTGGCCTCACCATTGTCCTGTATAGCCATAACATGATGTCGCAACTCCTATACTCAATGTTCTGAACAATGAAGACAACAAAGCCAAACACCATCGTCACCATCATGTCTACCTGTGACTTCATTTTCAAGGAACTATGCACCTGCACTCTTAGGTCTCTTTGTCTCAGCAATACTCCCCAGGGCCCTACCATTAAGACCATAAGACATCAGAGCAGAAAATAGACCATTCAACCCATTGAGTCTACTCTGGCATTCAATCATGATTGATAAGTTTCTCAACACCATTCTCCCACTTTCTCCCTATAACCCATGATCCCCTTGACAATCAAGAACCTATCTATCTCCATCTTAAATATACTCAATGACCTGGCCTCCACAGCCTTCTGTGGCAGTGAATTCCATAGATTCACCACTTTCTGGCAGAAGAGATTTCTCTGTATCTCCATTCTAAAGGGATTTCCATTTACTCTAAGGCTGTGCTTTTGGGTCCTAGTTTCTCCTACAAATGGAAACACCTTCCCAACGTCCACTCTGTCCTGGCCATTCAGCATTCTGTAAGTTTCAATTAGATCCACCCTCATCCCTCTAACCTCCATCGAGTATAGGCCCAGAGTCCTCCAACATTCCTCATATGTTAAGCCTTTCATTCCTGAGATCATTCTCATGAACCTCCTCTGGACTTGTTCCAGGGCCGGTATACCCTTTCTCTAAATGTGGTCTGACCAGAGCTTTATAAAACTTCAGAAGTACATCCCTGCTTTCATATTCTAGTCCTTTCAAAATAAATGTCAACATTGTATTTGCCCTCCTAACTACTGACTCAACCTGCAAATTTACCTTAGAGAATGCTGGACTAGAACTCCCAAGTCCCTGTGCACTTCAGGCTTCTGAATTTTCTCCCTATTTAGAAAATTGTCCCATGCCTCTGTTTTTCCTACCAAAGTGCATGACCTCACACTTTCCCACATTGTATTCCATCTCCACTTCTTTGCCCATTCTCCTAACCTGTATAAATCCTTCTGCAGCCTCCCTGCATCCTCAATACTACCTGTCCCTCTATTTTTGTACTATCTGCAAACTTAGCCAGAATGCCCTCAGTTCCTTCATCTAGATCATTAATGTATAAAGTGAAAAGTTGTGGTCCCAGCTCCGACCCTTGTGGAACTCCACTTGTCACCAGCTGCCATCCTGAGAAAGACCCTTTTATCCCTACTGTTTGCTTTCTGCCAGACAGACAATCTTCTATCCACGCTAGCACCTTGCTTCTAAAACCATGGGCCCTTATCTTATTCAGCAGCCTCCTGTGCGGCACTTTGTCAAAGGCTTTCTTGAAGTCCAGGCAGATAACATTCGTTGGCTTTCCTTGGTCTAACCTGTTCATTACCTCTTCAAAGTATTCTAACAGATTTGTCAGGCATGCCCTCCCTTTGATGAAGCCATGCTGACTTTGCCCTATTTTACCATGCACAAGTATTCAGAAATCTCATCCTTCACAATGGACACCAAAATCTTAATCAGCCTGTAATTTCCTGTCTTTTGCCTTACTCCCTTCTTAAATGGGGTGGAGGGGGGTTACATTAGCAATTTTCCAATCTTCTGGGGTATAGTCCATCTTCCGTTATCAGCCATGGTTGCCTCATCGTTCGTTTACCATTGTTCTTTTCCCTACGGATGAATCTTTGCTTTGTCTCCAGAATTACTCCCAGAAACTCCTTCCATTGCTGTTTCACTGTCTTTCCTGCTAGACTCCTCTCCCAGTCAATTCTGCCCAGCTCCTTCCTCATGCCTCTGTAGTTACCTTTATTCAATTGTAATACCATTACATCTGATTCTATCTTCTCCCTCCCAAACTGCAGAGAAAATTCTATCACATTATGGTCACTGCCTCCTAAGGGTTCCTTCACCTTAAGCTCCCTTATCAAGTCTGCCTCACTACACATCACTAAATCCAGAATTCCCTATTCCCTACTGGGCTCCATCACAAGCTGCTCCAAAAAGCCACAAATTTCTTTTTTTACGATCCACTATCAAACTGATTTTCTCAGTCCACCTGCATATTGAAATTCCCCCATGAACACTGTAACCTTCCCTTTCTAACACATCTTTTCTATCTCCTGATGTATCTTGTGCCCAACATTCTGACTACTGTTTAGAGGCCTGTACATAACTCCCATTGTGGTATTTTTTAACTCCGCGCTTTCTCAACTCTACCCAAACAGATTCTACATCATCTGACCCTATGTCATTTCTTGCTTTCGATTTAATTCCATTTCTTACTAATAAGTCAACTCTACCCCTCTGCCCACCTGCCTGTCCTTTTGATAGGATGTATATCCTTGGATATTTAGCTCCCAGTCCCGATCCCCTTGCAGCTATGTCTCTGTGATACCCACCACATCATACCTGCACCACAAGCTCATTTACCTTATTTTGTATACTGCATACATTCAGGTACAATACCTTCAGTTCTGTATTTACCTAAATCTACCATGGGTTAGTATTTACCATGGGTTAGTAAATTTGCGGATGACACTTGGGTTAGTAAATTTGCGGATGACACTAAAGTCGGTGGAGTTGTGGATAGTGCGGAAGGATGTTGCAGGTTACAGAGGGACATAGATAAGCTGCAGAGCTGGGCTGAGAGGTGGCAAATGGAGTTTAATGCAGAAAAGTGTGAGATGATTCACTTTGGAAGGAGTAACAGGAATACAGAGTACTGGGCTAATGGTAAGATTCTTGGTAGTGTGGATGAGCAGAGAGATCTTGGTGTCCACGTACATAGATCCCTGAAAGTTGCCACCCAGGTTGATAGGGTTGCTAAGAAGGCGTACGGTGTGCTCGGTTTTATTGGTAGGGGGATTGAGTTTCAGAGCCATGAGGTCATGTTGCAGCTGTACAAAACTCTGGTGCGGCCGCACTTGGAGTATTGCGTACAGTTCTGGTCACCGCATTATAGGAAGGATGTGGGAGCATTGGAAAGGATGCAGAGGAGATTTACCAGGATGTTGCGTGGTATGGAGGGAAGGTCTTATGAGGAAAGGCTGAGGGACTTGAGGCTTTTTTTGTTAGAGAGAAGAAGGTTAAGAGGTGACTTAATAGAGACATACAAGATGATCAGAGGATTAGATAGGGTGGACAGTGACAGCCTTTTTCCTCGGATGGTGATGGCTAGCAAGAGGGGACGTAGCTTTAAATTGAGGGGTGATAAATATAGGACAGATGTCAGAGGTAGATTCTTTACTCAGAGAGTAGTAAGGGCGTGGAATGCCTTGCCTGCAGCAGTAGTAGAATCGCCAACTTTAAGGGCATTTAAATGGTCGTTGGATAAACATATGGATGATAATGGAATAGTGTAGGTTAGATGGACTTCAGATTGGTTTCACAGGTCGGCGCAACATCGAGGGCCAAGGGGCCTGTACTGCGCTGTTATGTTCTGTGTTCTATGTCCCTCTTCTCATTGTCATCTCCTTTTTTGATGTGCTTGAAGTTAGATTCCTAATCCTTTCCAAACTCTTTTGTCCTATTTTGTGTTCTGGAGACTTTAATAACCTCTCCTGAGTTCTCCTTTCCTTTCATTTTCTTCATATTTTTCAATGCAGTTGAATCTACCCCCATAGATGTTAACTTGATGCTATGTTTCCCATTGGCTATTACACCTCTTGGACTTTTACCCTTCATTCCCCACCCCCACCCCATCCGCCAACTTTCTAGCTTAAAGTCCTATTGACCACCCTATTTACCCTTTTCGCGAGAAAACTCATCTCAGCTCGGTTCATGTGGACATAGTCTCAGTGGTACAGATCCCTCCTCTTCCAATACTGAGGCCAATGCCCCATGAAAAGGGGCCCTCTTTCCCACATCACTCCTTTAGCCACATGTTTATTTCCCATATTCTCACATCCCGATGCCAATTTGCACATGGCTCGGGTAGTAATCCAGAGATTATAATCCTTGAGGACCTGTTCTTTAATTTAGTTCCTAGTTCCTGATAATTCCTAAACAGGTCCTCTTTCTCATCTTGCCTGCGTTGTTTGTCCCGACGTGGACCACAACAATTGGATCCTCCTCCTCCCTCTCAAATATCCTTTCAAACCAGTCAGAGCTGTCCCTCACCCTGGCACAGGGAAGGCAATATGCCATGTGGGACTCTCAATCCTGCTTACAAAGGATGTTATCTATTCCCCTAATTATAGAACCCTGTACAAGTATCACTTGTCTTTTTGCTCCCTCCCCCAACTTGAATGGCCTCCTATACCACAGTGCAGTGGTCAGCTGGTTCGTCCTCCATACAGCTCTGTTCCTCATCCACACTGTGAGCAAATACCTCGTACCTGTTGGACAAGGTCAAAACCTGAGGCTTCTCTGTTCCTGAATACAGGATCCCCCTACCTGCCTCACTTGCAGTCATTCCCTGCTGTTCCTGACCACTGACAGAATTTGAGATAATTAATCTACCAAGTGTGACTGCCTCCTGAAAAAAAGCGTCCAGATAACTGTCCTCTCCCGATGCTTGGACTCTAGCTCATCAATTCTGAGCTGCGGTTCCTCCAGCAACCAACACTTGCTGCAGATGTGGTCACTGCAGCTCGCAATGGGATCTGCCAGCTCAATTGTACTCTGAGATAATCTTCTTCACTGTCCACTACACCACCTATTTTAGTGTCATCTGCAAACTCACTAACTATACCTCCCAGGTTCGCATCCAAGTCAGTTATATAAATGACAAAAAGCAGTGGACCCCCAGCACCAATCCTTGCAGCACGCAGCTGGTCACAGGCCTCCGCTCTGAAAAGCAACCCTCCACCACCACCCTCTGTCTCCTAACTTCAAGCCAATTTTGTATCCAATTGGTAGCTCTCCTCGGGGTTCCAACCTTACTAATCAGCCTACCAGGTGGAACTTTGTTGAACATCATTCTGAAGTACACATAGACAACATCTCCCACTCTGCCTTCATCAATCTTCTTTATCACCTCTTCAAAAACTCTCAAACAAGTTAGTTGAATCATGATTTCCCAAGCACAAAGCCATGTTGACTATCCCTACTCAGTCCTTGCCTTTCCAAATGCATGTAAATCTTGTTCCTCTGAATCCCTTCCAACAAATTACCCACCATTGACATGAGGATCACTGTTCTACAGCTCCCTGGCTTTTCCTCACGGTCTTTCTTAAATAATGGCACCATATTAGCCAACCTCCAGTCTTCTGGCTGTCAATGATACCAATATCTCAGCAGGAGTCCAGGCAATCTCTTCCGCAGCTTCCCACAAAGCTTTGGGGAACACCCAACCAGGTCCTGGGAATTTACCCACTTTTACATGTTTTAAGACCTCCAGCAGACCCTCTTCTGTATGATGAGCTCTTTGCCCCAAGTTCCCTAGCTTCGTCATCCTTCTCCACAGTAAATACTGATGCAAAATATTTGTTTAGGGTTTCACCCAGCTCCTATGGCTCCACACATAGAAGACCACATTGATCTTTAAGAGGCCTTATTCTCTCCCTAGTTACTCTTTTGTATTTATAGAAATCTCTTTGGATTCTCCTTAACTTTATTTGCCAAAGCTATCTCATGTCCCTTTTTGCCCTCCTGATTTCCCTCTTGCATATACTTGTACAGCCATTATACTTCTCTAGGGGTTCACTCGATCCCTGCTGTCTATACCTGGCTTATACTTCCTTCTTTTTCTTGACTAGAACCTCAATTTCTCTTGTCATCCAGTGTTCCCTGCACCCACCTGCCTTGTCCTTCACATTAACTGGATTATACTGGATTTGAACTCTCATTATCTCATTTTTAAAGGCTTCCCACTTCCCAACCATCCCTTTACCTGTAAATAGCCTTGCCCAATCAACTTTTGAAAGTTCCTGTGTAATACCATCAAAATTGGCCTTACACTAATTTAGAACTTTAACTTTTCAATCAGTTCTATCCTTTCTCATAACTATTTTAAAACTAATACAATTATGATCACTTGCCCCAAAGTGCTCTCCTCCTAATACCTCAGTCACTTGCCCTGCCTTATTTCCCAACAGAAGGTCAGTGTAATGGGATTATTCTTCCTACTCTTAGTGTCTGTTGAATACGCAGGACACAATTATACATTTCTGTGGGGGATAAAGTTCCCAGTAGATTACCCAAACTCCCCAATCTCTAACAAGGAACAAAGCATCAATTAGCTGCAGACTGCCAGCAAAGCTGGCAAAAGAGTTAATTGCTATTTTGTATCCTCTATTTCCTGTCTGTAGGGCAACTCTGCATACCAACATAATGTTCAGACAATGATTTTATGGAAATGGCAAATTACTAACCATGCTGTTACCGTGGAAATATTATGGAGTATATCCATTGACGTATAAAAACTTTCAGTTACTGTAAACATAGGCACAGACCCAGACATGAACACCATGTTTAATATACACTGCTTTTAAGCATCTCAATTCTAAGTCGCACATCTATTTTCAGCACCTGGACTTTGACTCCTAACTTTATAGTGTTACTTTGTGCTGTGTTATGGGACAGACACTGTGGCATATAGTTCATTATAACAGAAAATATACTGTGCTCCTGAGAACAGGGTTATAATGAGGGTGAAGTGAGCCTGCTGTGTAGATAATATGGAGTGACCTGCCTCGTAATGCCTGACACTCTTGGTATATTAAAAATACAGAACGCTAAAAATGTTCCTTTCGGTTCACTACTACTGCTGTGGACAGAGGAAATTATTTTTTCTGGTTCATTCAGGCATTGCTTCAATTCTGCATTCATTTGTTTCCCTTTGATCACAGCAGTGCTACTGAGGCTGTCAGTTTGTGCGAATGGGTTCAGGAGACAACTAGATCTGTGTAGGGAAATTTGGACAGGGTACACCCAAATATCATTCATTAACAGAACCAGGCTTACCCATCCAGAGTGTCAGAGACTGAGTACAAACCAAACAGCTCAGTCAGAGTACATGAATCAGAATTAAGCAGCACCTTTGCATCTCAAGACTGGTGGGTAAGACTACCAGGAAAGGTCCTTGAAGCAAATCATACAATATACATGATTTAAAACTAGGCTTTTACAGTGCGAACAGATTGAGCAATATGGTAGGAAAGTGCAATTAAAAAGCAATTGATGTCTTAAACCCAAAAATGCTTTCCTGCTTCTAAAATATCTTACGTTCATGACAGGAAAGAAACATTGGGCCAATTTTCAAATGCCAGTTGAGGTCGAGACCCTGTGCAGGTAGGTTTGGGATTTAAAACTCACAGCCCGTGGGAGCACCTTAGGATCCCGTCATCTCTGGAACAGCCTGAGGTATGTCAATCATATTTTTAAGATATTAAAGTGAAGATCCTTGCTTCATTAATTGCTTAGAGCTCTTCTAAAGAGAGGCTGCTTGGACACTGGATTAGTAGGTCAGAAGTAGACACGTGTAATGCTGCATTCTGTGAACCAAGAAAGGTATTATTGTTAAGTATTATACTTAAACAACTGACCTGGGATTGAGATAACATGCTGCTTGTTGGGAGCGGAGGGGATGGGGAACTTACTTTCCACAAATTAACAATTCATCAAATTCTTTTGGGAGCAACTTGAGACACGGGTCAATTCAGAAATGTAAGAATTGAATGCTGATTTTTGAACACAAACAACGTGAAGCACATTAGTTTTCAGGTTCACATGTTACCAAAGAAGAGCTTTTCATTTAATGATGAGAATTGTCAGGACCTCAGATAATCTACCCGAGAACTCCCGAGTCTTTGTTTGGTCTTGTCACCTTCATTCCAGAACATTCATACTCTATAGTCCTCTGAGGATTCAACGCAGTGTGGAACTGGAGGAACACAGCAGGTCAGGCAGCGTCAGAGGAGCAGGAGAGTCAACGTTTCAGGTTTACACCCTTCATCAGGACTGGGTAGGGGGAAGGGAGCTGGGAAATAAATAGAGGGAGGAGGGGTGGGGCTGGGGGAATGTAGGTGGGAAGGTGATAGGTGAGTGCAGGTAGGAGGTGGTGGGGATTGGTCAGTGGGATGGGTGGGCCGGATAGGTGAGAGAGAAGATGGACAACGTTGTGTCAGTTCAAGGAGGCAGGGATGAGTGAGCTATCTCAGAGTCCTCTGAGGAAATGTTTGCTCTTTTCAGAAAGGCAGCAGCAGACCACACTATGGCTGCCACCTACTACTTTCATTGGTTAGGCAGGCAGCTCCTGCCTCCTGGAGTCAATTGTCACCTCTAATTGGGTGTAAACTCACCTCCCTTTGCAATTAAGGCATTTACGTTCAGGAATAGCATCATAACAGCAAGGCCATTGAGGCATGTGATTGGGACTCAGAATTTATCCAGGCATTGATTGGTTCCTGACAATGCTTTGAAAGTCTAGTTTATGAGAACTGTTTGCAATAGAATCTATTCCTTCAAACTGTTACAGATCAGGGGCAGTAATCCATTCAAATTGTTCAACATTACCAACTGTGTGTACTTCTGTAAACACTGTTTTAAGTAATTTTAAATAATCCATAAGAAAAGCTGCCTCTCATGATGGTCAGAAGCAGTGAGGGAAATAGCTGTCTATATGCACAGGAACACTGCTCCCTTGAACATGTAGTAGACATTTAACCCAGGCACCATGGTGAAGAGAGTCTGGGATGTGAGGCTATTGTATATCTCCCACTCACAGTTGTGCAGATGGGTAAGGGAGAGATGTCCCAGGCGTCCGGCAGTCAGAGGGCACGGGGGAAGTTCCTGTAGTCCCGGCGATGATGGGTATTTTGAGAGATGAAGGTAGGCAGTCATAGGAGATGCTCTGGCTCTCCTCACTGAGAGGCTGGAGGGATGCAGCCAATCCCAGCAATTGTCTATGCTGCCTCCACCAACAGGTTGATGGCCTCTATGAAGAGGCAGGTCCAGCACCCTCCAGGTACGAGGTACAGTACAAGGTATAAGAAAGTGGGGGTGCCCTTGACTGAACGATGCTGGAAAGCATGGCCGCCTGGCTGGTTGAGTGATGATGCCAACTACCAGTGGGGGTAAGGTAGGACAAGGCTTGGTACTGCTGGCATACTGGTAGGCACGAAGTGAAACGGTGTTGACAGAGAAATGGAGCAGCTCTGTTGGGCAGCCTGATTCACATTATGGTGTCTCTCCCCAGGAGGCTAGTGAACCTGATGCAGCCGTGCACTGCCAGTAGATGGTGTAAAGTGCTTCACAAGGTTGGGATTACAAGGTACAATGCCAGGTCACCGCATAGCTGGTGGTGACGGCTCCCTGAAAGTCAGATGCCAGTGCCCATGGTAAAAGGTGCTTGTGTGTCATGCCCTCCTGTCGTTTGGAGCAAGCAATGAGCTGAACCCTCAAGGTATCAGCTCCAGTTTCCTGATGGCTAGTTTGTACGGCACATTTGGTAAGATGGCAACCCAAGGTGGGATGGACTTTTTATATTCATTTATGGGATGAGGGCATCACTGGCTAGGCAGCATTTATTGCCCATCCCTAATTGTCCAGAGGGGCAGTTCAGAGTCAGCCATATTGCTGTAGATCAGGAGTCATATGTAGGCCAGACCAGATAAGGTTGGCAGTTTCCTTCCCTAAGGGACATGAGTGAACCAGATGGGTTTTTCCCTACTATCGACAATAGATTCATGGTTATCATTGGACCGTTAAGTCTCGACTTTTCTTTCTTGAATTCAAATTCCACCATCTGCTGTGGCGGGATTTGAACCTGGGTCCCTAGAGCGTTAGTTGGTTCTCTAGATTAACAGTCCAGCGATAGCATTTAACAAGCAGCCAAGAGTGTCCATTAGGATTCCTGCACTCCCTGGTGAGAATCTCACTACGTCACTTGAGCAAAGGGTGGGACATTGCAGTGAGATGATCGAGAGTTTGAGAGGACCATCTTGCCCAGTTCTACCACACATCTCTCCAAAGCCCATATCATACATCGGGGCATAGTTTTAAAGCGTGTGGAGGTAGATATAGGGGATACGTCAGACGTAGGTTCTTTACTCAGAGAGTGGTAGGGCCGTGGAGTGCATTGCCAGAGAGAGTAGTGGAGTCGGCCTCATTAGGGGCATTTAAGCGGCTATCAGATAAGCAAATGGATGATAGTTTAAGGTAAGGATGGAGGTTAGATAGACCTTAGGTTTAGGGTAAAAGTTTGGCACAACATCGTGAGCCGAAGGGCCTGTACTGTGCTGTACAGTTCTATGTCTATGTCTATGTCTATACAGTTTCCACCCTATCCTCAGATGGTCAATTCAGAGACGGCCAACCCTCAGTGGATAATAAATAAATACAAGGTTTGTTACATGTTGACTTCTATCAGAAACCTGACTACTGTGAAAATCTCTTTTGAAACTTTGTAGCAGCCATACACAGTAAGATGTAAGCTCTGCTCCATTCCCTGACAGGAGAAGAACATTCCTGCCTCCATAGTTTAATTCTGGTCAACACTTGCACAACACAATACACTCTGAGTCATTTAGTAGGCTCTGAATTGCCACTTAAAATGTACTGTACACAGGCACATCGCAGTTGGAGAGATGGTATTATTCCTCACTGCTTCAGCATTCTCCACTCCTCGTGTTTTTTCCTTCTACAAAGTGTTCTATGTCTTTATGTTAATGTTATAATTTTAAATGTCACAGCAGCCTCCCAATGAGCGTGAGACTGTGAATTGCCCTTGCCAGCTTATCTTTATTGCTCAATTGTTGCTGTGATAATTGTGTTAAATGCAAGCTTAAGGACGCCAATGCTTGCACAAAAATACTTTCTGACTTATGGCACAGCAAATACTTACAGCCAGATTATGACAGGTAAAATGTGAGAGACTTCCTTGAATTGGAGTCAACAGTGTGTGTATGAGTCTCATGGTGGGAAAAAAGGCAATTTCCGTCATTCAAGTGCATAGTTTTAAAGGGGCCAGAGTGAATATAAAGCCTGTTGATTCCTCACAAAGGGATCAAAGCAAAAAGCACAATTGTTGCGGGGATGGAAAGCATGTTTCCAAAAAGTGTATTTTGTCCCAGCCTCTGATTTTCCATTTATGAGCCATCACCAAGAGGAAGCTCGAGGCTGAGATTGTGTAAGGGGGATAGGACAGATGCTAGAGTGAGCTGACATGGAACTGCACGCAGAACCAGGAGAGGTACTGGCTGTGGGCTTAGCCTTTAGAGGCTGCTGTCACTGTTTTGTTTGCTTCTTGGAGCTGTGTCAGTTCATAACCTGCCCAGTTTTGCCTGGCCATGTTAAAGTGTGGACTCACCACACTGGGTATAAATACTACAGTGTGGATGGAGTTAGAACAGACCAGAGGGATCACCCTGGAAGGCACCACAGAGTGAGACTCTCCGAAAGACTCCCATAAGCATGTGGACATGAGCACATGGAGAAGATTGATTCATCCTTACACTGACCCCAATAAGACGATAAGAAACAGGAACAGGAGTAAGAGATTCAGCTCCCCGAGCCTGCTCTGCTGTTCAGTAGGATTGTGGCTAATCCAACATTTCTCGAATTGCCTTGCCTGCATTTTCTCCATAACCCTTGTTTCCCTGATGGATCGAGAATTTAAGAGCTGGACTCCTGGATCATGTGTTGCCTCCCTGGTGCTGAAGTCAAGGATGTCTCTGAGCAGGCACGGAAAATTCTGAAAGGGGTGGGTGAGCAATTAGAGGTCATGGCCCATATTGGAACTAACAACATAGTCAGAAAGAAAGATTAGGTCCTGCAAGGGGAATATAGGGTGCTTTGAAAAAGTTGAAAAGCAGGACCTCTAGGATTGTAATCTTGACATTACTCCTTGTGCCACATGCTAGTGAGGCCTCCGGAAACAGGATGGTAATACATTTGAATGTGTGGCTAAACAGCTGGTGTGGGAGGGAAAGCATCAGATCAACGGGATCTCTTCCAGGGCAGGAGGGACCTGTACAAGAAGACAATTACAGCTTGGAGCTGGAGGGACACAGCAGGCCAGGCAGCATCAGAGGAGCAGGAACATTGATGTTTCTGGTTGGGACCCTTTTTCAGAAACATCAACTCTCTTGCTCCTCTGATGCTGCCAGGCCTGCTGTGTTACTCCAATATACACTTTATTGTCTCTGACTCCAGCATCTGCAGTTTTTACTATCTCTGAGTGAGCTATAACCTCACTGCGAAGCTTCTTCCAAGGATGCCCACCTTGAAGAAATTGTCCTCCTCCCTCGGGAAAGACCTCTGTGGATCTCTCTCCCACCACAACCCTCTGGTAATCTCTTTGGCCCTGAAACTCTTTGACCACATACTCAAGCAAACCAGGTGCTACAGCCACATCTCCTTTCTCGGTACCTGCCTACAGAAGTGGATCATCCCCAATGGACTCCAATCTACATTCAGGCCATCCCAATTTGGCCCTGACTGTGACAACCTCTACATACACAACATCCAGAGCCTCCAAAAATGGTTTTGTCTACGGATCCTCAAGCACACACTTTCAGCAATGTGCAGGCATCTTCTGGCACGACAATCAACCTTGCCCCAGCTCAGAACCTCCCTCCTCCAGACCTGCAAAGGACCTCTTCTGTTTTTCATTCTTCGCAGGATCCACAACCTCAACCAACGCTTTTTCTCCACTCTATCTGACATTATAAACTGTAAGTACACTAAACTTGCCTGTGCTTACCACCAAGCACAGGCCTCTTCCACCCCCCAACTCCTCAACCCTACCCAAGATCTCCACCTCAATGTGCCCGCCACTTCTCCCACTGATGCCACTGACCTCGTCACTTCCACTGACGGTGTTCATGTCACTTTCGCTGCCGCAAACCGTACTGCTGCTGCCACCGCTTACACCGAGGACGCTGCCGCTTTTGTCACCAACGCCAAGGAAACCGTTTCCGATGCTGACGACATCACTGACATCACGTTCACTCCTGAGACAGTCTCCACCCCCACAGGCAGCCATCAGCTCTACACCCACTCCCAGCCCTAAACCCTGCCGGGTCTTCACCATTGCCCCAGACCTCCCCCTCACTGAGGACAAATGATCAGTCCTAAGTAAAGTACTCACCTTCATTTCCCTCCACCCACACATCAATAAATACTGTTCATGAAGCACTTTTTCTGCCGCCTCCACGCCTATTTCTTTATCCACGTGTCTAAACCACCCTCTACAGATCCCTTCTCCCACCTCCAACATACCTTATCCACCATGACACGACCCCATGGTCTCCTACCCTCCCTTGACCTCTTCATTTCCATCTACGATTGTGACATCGATCACCTCAACCTCTCCACCCCTCTCACTCACTCCAACCTCTCCCCCATGGAACATGCAACCCTCTACTCCAACCCTAACCTCACCATCAAACTCGCAGATTAGGGAGGTGTAGTTGTGGTATGGCGCACTGACCTCTACATCGCCGAGGCCAGGCACCAACTCTCTGACACATCTTCCTACCGCCCCCTCAATTATGACCCCACCCCTAACCACCAAACCATCATCTGTCAAACCAGTCATAACCTCATCACCTCAGGTGACCTCCCACCCACAGTCTCCAACCTCATCGTTCCCCAATCCCACTCCGCCCATTTCTATCTCCTTCCCAAAATCCATAAACCCAACTGCCCTGCTTGACCCACTGTCTCTGCCTGCTCCTGCCCCACCAAACTTATCTCTGCTTACCTTGATGCTGTTTTTCCCACCCTGGTCCAGGAACTCCCCACCTACTTCCAGGACACTACCCACAACCTCCAAGACTTCCGATTCTCTGCCCCTCTACATCACATCTTCACCATGGGCGTCCAGTCCCTATATACTTGCATTCCCCATGCAGATGGCCTAAAAGCCCTCCGCTTCTTCCTCTCCCGCAGACCAGACCAGTCCCCCTCCACCGACACCCTCATCCACTTAACTGAACTCGTCCTTAACTTTAACAACTTCTCCTTTAACTCCCTCTCACTTGCTACAGACTAAGGGGGTGGCCATGGGCACCTGCATGGAACATTCCCCTTTCCACTGTTACACAGGCATTATCCCCCTCTTCTTCTCTGCTACATTTCTGAAGAAGGGTCCTGACCCGAAACGTCGACTTTCCTGCCCCTCTGATGCTGCCTGGCCTGCTGAGTTCCTTCAGCTCCACACTGTGTTATCTCTGACTCCAGCATCTGCAGTTCTTGCTATTCCCCATCTGTACAAGAAGGATGGGTTGCATCTAAACTGGAGGTACACAAATATTCTTCCAGGGAGGCTTGCTAGTGCCACTCAGTGGGGTTTAAACTAGTGTGGCAGGGTTTTGGGAAACTAAGCACTAGCTCAGCATGTGGACTGCCTGAGGAGAAGGTACAGGTTAAATCGAGTAGTTTAATAGGAGGAATAGGCAGAGCTAAGTTAATGAACACAGTGGGACTGGCGGTCTGAAGTATATTTGTTTAATGTGAGCAACACAACAGGCGACGCAGATGAGCTTAGAGCCTGGATCAGTGCATGGAACTTTGATGTTGTAGCCATTACAGAAACTTCGTTGAGAAAGGGGCAGGACTGGCAGCTCAAGTTTCCAAGGTTTAGATGTTTCAGGCCTGACAGAGTGGAATGTAAAAGGAGTGGAAGGGTTGCATTACTGATTAAGGAAAACGTCAAGGTTGCACTGAGAGAGGCTATCTTGGAGGGCTTATCCAGTGAGACCATATGGGTGGAACTCAGGAACGCTGGATGACAAGACATATTGAAAGTTTAGTCAAAAAGAAAAAAGGAAGCATTATGTCAGGTTCAGGAAACTGAAATCAGACAAAGCCCTTGAGGAATGTAAAGGAAGCAAGAAAGAACTTAAATTAGGAGGGTTAGAAGGGGGCCACAAAATGTCCTTAGTAAATAGGATTAAGGAGAGTCCTAAGACATTGGATAAGTATATTAGGAATAAGAGGGGAGCTAGGGAAAGGGTAGGTCCACTCAAGGACAAAGGAGGGAATTTATGCGTGGAGCTAGAGGAAGTGGGTGAAGTCCTAAATGAGCACTTTGAATCGGTCGTCATTAAAGAGAAGGACATGGATGATGTGAAGATTAGGGAGGCCTGTGTTGATGTTCTACAGCATGTCAATATTAAGAAGGAGGTGGTGTTGGGTGTCTTGACAAACATTAAGGTAGATAGAGGGTGGTGCGTGCTGCCAGAGAAGGTGGAAGAAGCAGATACAATGGCCATGTTTAAGAAGCATTTAGACAGATACATGAACAGGCAGAGAATTGAAGGATATGGTCCATGTGCAGGCATGTGGGAGTAGTCTAGAAAGCACCATGGTCGGCACAGACATGATGGGCCAAAGCGCCTGTTCTTGCACTGTTCTATGTTGTATGTCTCTCTTAACCTTGAGTGTGCACAAGAACTCTGCCCCCACAGCTCCCTGTTGCAAGGAGTTCCAAAGACTCACAACCCTCTGAGAGAAGAAACTCCTCCTCATCTCAGTCTAAAGTGTCCACCCTTTTATTCTGGGATGGTGCCCTCTGGTTCTAAATTCCAATGAGAAGAAACATCCTCTCAACATTTACCCTGTCAAACCCTTCAAGAAACCAATATGTTTCAATGAGATCACTTCTCATGCTTCTGAGCTTACCTGTTTACCCTTTGATCATAAGGCGATACCTCCACACAAGGGACAAAAACAGAAATTAGTGGGAAAACGCAGCAGTTCTGGCAGTAACTGTGGAGAGGAAGCAGAGTTAATGTTTCATAGAACCCTTGCAGTGTGGAAAGAGGCCACTCGACCCATCAAGTCCACACTGACCCGCAAAGAGCATCCAACACAGAACCATGCCCATCTACCCCCCCACCCCTGTATCCTGTAACCCCATGGCTAATCCACATAGCCCACACTTCCCTGAACAATATGGACAATTTAGCATAGCCAATCCACCTAACCTGCACATCTCTGGATTGTGGGAGGAAACCGGAGCACCCGGAGTAAAGATACGCAGACACGGGGCAAACTCCATACAGACAGGCGCTCAAGGCTGAAATGAAACCTGCAACCCTGGCACTGTAAGGCAGCAGAGCTAACCACTGTGCCACCCAGTCAGTCTTATTTCTTTCACAGTTCCATTGACTTACCTTCAAAAACCTTTTGTGCTCTGTCAGAATTATCTTGATTTTGTCTGGATGGATCAAGATTGACAGCTAGAATTATTAAGAAAATTATGAAGAAAGTTTTGGGTCCAGTGACCCTTCTTCAGAACATACCAACAGCGATCCATACTGGGGATCAGCCTAGTGAACTGTCTTTGAACTGTCTCCAATGAAATGATATATTTCTCTATGAAGGGGGACCAAAACTGCTCACAGTACTCCAGATGTGGTCTCACCAGCACCTTGTACAGCTGCAGTAAGACTTCCATACTCTAATACTCCAACTCCCTTGAAATAAAGGCCAACATTCCATTAACCTTCCTGATTACTTGCTGCAGGTCCAGGCAAGCTTTCCTGTAATTGCTGCATTTCTCAAAATTAATGCGTTAAGCAAAACTACAACACATATTCTCAAAGAAGCCTTTTTATATGTTCAACTCTGAGGAAGGGTCACCGGACCCGAAACATTGACTCTGTTTATTCCTTCACAGATGCTGCCAGACCTGCTGGGCTTTTCCAGCAACTTCTGTTTTTGTTCCTGATTTACAGCATCTGCAGTTCTTTCTGTTTTTACTCAGCCCTTTTATATGTTCAGGTACATTCCTGGAATGTCAACAAGTACATAGTATTAAAATAAAATGAATATAAAACCCTAAAATAGGCATGAGAATATGCAAAAGGAATATATTTTTATGTTTCTTGCCTGATACACAAGTTCACTTATCTAGAAGTGGGAGGGTGTGGTCAGTTTTTGAAACCTAATCCACCATTGGATTGAGGCGGACAACAGGCAAAAGAGCTGAACAAACAGGAATTCACTGCAGAGTTAGTAGGAACTACAGATGCTGGAGAATCTGAGATAACAAGGTGTAAAGCTGGATGAACACAACAGGCCAAGCAGCATCATAGGAGCAGGAAAGCTGACGTTTCAGGGAAGGGTCTAGGCCCGAAACATCAGCTTTCCTGCTCCTATGATGCTTTCACTGCAGAGTGCTGAGTTTTGGCCTACATTCATTCTTCTGCGCTCCTGGGATCTGGGTAAAAACCACATTATTGTGAATCAGACGCATGTTATTGGAATCATAGGTAGAAAAGTAAAAGCCGTGTTCTGGCTGAAATAATTCCATGAAGGCCGGTATCCTGTCACCAAGTCACCCTTCATTTACACAGGGATAGTATGTCACACTGACCCAGCTAGCTCAGAGCTGGCTCCGAGAATGAGCAGAACCCCTGACTCTCCTGTTTATATCTGTCAGCCAGGGCTCCCTGATTGGACCAGGTTAGGGAAATCATATACTATCAGGTCCACCTGGCTGACCTTGTGACAATCACAACACTAACAAAACTACATTCACTGAAAGAGTGTTAATCAAGGACTACCTGCACTTAATAAATCAGAGCCTAGTTTCTTCATGATTGGCATTTATTCAGTATTAAAATACAACAAATAGTGTCACTTTGCTGCCTGAATGCAGTCCTTGACCAGTCTGTCCTCATAGTGTGGCATCAGGCCACAAGACACCCCCATGCATGCCAGGAGTGTCAACAAAAAAACTCTTACTCTCAGGCCACAAAGATAAAACAGAAGCTCAGGAGTCAGCATTGGAAAATCTTGCACCCCGAAACTTGGTTACAGGCGTTTACTACAAAAACAAAACTCTGCAGATGCTCAAAACCTGACACTAAAAACAGCAAATGTTGGAAACATTCAGCAGGTCAGACAGCTAAAGTACAGAGGAAAGAACTGAGCTAACGCGTGGAATTTAATGGTGGTGCCAATGTGCCAGCCCAACAGTTGGTGACCAGGTGCCACCACACTGCCCCTCCATCCACCCATCGCGCTACTCTACAATAAAGTTAATCAGGCACTTAGCTGATTGACAATGGGGTCCTCGTCTTGGTGAAAACCATTTCCGGCCTCCAGCTGCTGTCTGCCAATCAGAGGCCAACACTTCCATGGTTCTCCAGTGCCACTGAGAAGAGTGGCCACTGCTTATACTGTGGCAAACCCCAGGCTGATCATTGTTGCTGAAGGCTGGTGGTGAACGTAGGTGAGGCAGTATTTCTAGGGGCAGTCAAGGAGACTCCACAAGGGTTAGTTGGGGGCTCAGTTTTAAGGGATGGCAGTGGTCTTCCTTGAAGGGCTAGCTTTGACACCAGCGAGTCTCTCTATTGGTTGTAACTGCCAAAGTGAAAGCGTTCTTCCATCTAAACGCAGACACTCCCACTAAGTACTGGGCTTGGCTCCTAAATCAGTGCATAAGGCCCTTATGTGACCAGTTTAGGGCCTTAATTGGATCCAGACAAGGATCACAGGATTGGTATGGTGCATAAGAAGGCCATTCAGCCCACTGTGCCTGTGCTAGCTCTTCAAGCAAGGATCATTAACTAGCACCAATCTCCTGCCTTTTCCCGATACTTCTGCACAACATATCTGATTAAATTACCATCCAATGGCCTCAATTAAACCTGCCTCCACCACATTTCCAAGCATTTCCAGGAACGTGACAGGCTCCTCCCCTCACCTCCTGCTTTCCCATTCGATTATGCAGGTCCCCACCAACTGGATGCCCGGTCCATCTTCAGGGAAGAATGAATAGACCTGAAATGTTAACTCTATTTCCCTTGCCATGGATGCCACCAGACATACTGAGTACTTCCAGCATTTTGGTTTCAGGTCATTACCATTTTGATCACTGAGGGGTCAGTTCTGTCGAACTTTATTGCCTGACTGCACCATTTGAAACATGAAATACTGTGTTCGTTGCAAATGGTAGGGCACTATAAAGCCAGTTTCCATCATTAATTTTAACTGGACTTAGGATACGCAGCTGCATGGCACTCCGAACCCTGCTGAAAGTTTAATTTTCTCCGAGTTCCTTTCTCGTGTCTGCTTCGCATTTTCATCTCTAGCTGTTCTTCTGACTCACTATAAATGCTCCAGTTATGGACCCCTGATAAAATTGTGCACAGCACTCAGCAATTTTTGGACAAAAGCAAATAAATAATTCCACCCACCTCCCCCCGCTCCACTGTTCTGACCCAAAGAACGTCACAACATCTGCTTTAAAGAAATCACAGGCAAACAGTTAAAAACCTCAGAAAGAAATAACAATAAAACAAGCAGCAAAAAATGTAAAGTGAAGTTAAAAAGAAATCTGCTCCTCTTAAAGATTTATCATATTCAGAGGATCCTTCAAGCCTATCTGGATAATCAGAGGGACACACAGCATGATCCCATCATAAACTCACTTTGCTTAGTTCAAATGCATTTTAATGCAACACAATATTTAAATTACACTCAGCAGGCCTGGCAGCATCTGTGAAGAGAAACAGAGTTAACGTTTCAAGTCTGGTGACCCTTCCTCTCCGGACCCGAAATGTTAACTCTGATTTCTCTTCACAGGTGGTGCCAGATCTGCTGAGCTTTTCGGGCAACTTCTGTTTTTGTTTCTGATTTACAGCATCCGCAGTTCTTTCAGTTTTTATTTAAATTACACTCTTTAGTTCATGATACAAAAGTTCTTTACTTCAGCCTAAGAGGCCCTCCAGAAGATTATATTGTGTCTCGTATAGCTAGGGGCACTCAGGATACAAATTTAAGAATATGAGAACGGGGGAGGCCAACCGGACTTTCAAGATTGTACCTACATTTAATTTGATCCCATGTGATCTGTTTCAACTTTATCTATTTGTTGTGGCACCAGTTCTTTTAGCACCCTGACATATCAAAAAAACTATCAACCTCAGTTCCTGAGTGTTGACAGGTCTTTGAAAGAGCAAGTTCAGAAGTTCTGTTTGCCTTTTTGTGTGAAGCATCTGCTTCCCATTATCACACCAAAAGTCATGATTTAATTGTAAGGTTAAACACCCAACATCCCCTCCACCCCCCCTTTTCTGGAGTCCCCCTCCAGAGGACATAGATTTTTTCTATCCATTTAGTGAACATGTACTGATCATTGGAAGCACCCAGATTAGATCACTCCATAATCTTCTGTATTCAAGGGTGTGAGAGCCTGGTATATGCATCCTGTCTGTGTTAGTTAACCCCTTCATTAGTTAACCCTTTCGTATCGTCCTGATCTGGAATTGGAAGTCTAATGATGACCATCAATCCATTGTCGATTGTTGGAAAACCTGACAATCATTTCCTATATTTCTCCTCCCCTGTTTCTGCTACTCCATTTCTGCCACTCCATTTCTCATCCTCTGTTACTTGGGCTGGCCTACACATGACTGTGTTGACTCTTAACTGCCCTCTGGGCAATTAGGGATGGTAATAAATGCTGGGCCCAGCCAGTGACATCCACATCTTGTTATTGAATTTTTAAGAAAATGATGTACTAGCCCAGCTCCCCATCCACGACACATATATTCTCCCTGAGGTGAGGTGTGCGAAACTGAGCGCAGTTATTCTGGATGCATCCTAACCAAAACTCTACACATCTCCTTGGATTTCCAGCCTCCTCAAGATAAAGGTTAATCTTTCTGCCAGTTCTCTCGGTCCTACTTGCCCATGCTGCCAAAGTGTCACTGTTCATATAGAATGATATTTGTGCCGTGTTGCTCTTATTCACCCTGATCCCAATTTCCAAACAAAAAATTCAGCTATACAACTTAGAATTTAAAAACTACCAAGTTGTCAGTGATTTGGGATGGGGGTAGGAGTGTATGCAATGTTTTTACACTGTATTGTTCCTGCTATTTTGGTTTTCAGTCATCTCATTTGGGTCATGGAAATTGATCAATCTTTGATACAATTGATACAGTTATCAAGTACTGATCTCTTTCATTTCTTTGTGGGCAAACTCACTGCATAATATAATAACTCAAAGCTGTCCTCTGGGAAATGCTGCTGAATTGATCTTGTTCTGTCCAACAGGAAGCAGAAGTTATCAGGCACAAGAGGTGAGAATTCTGGATAAAAATGTTAGTGTTATCGTGTCTAAAGACTCGCCTGAGATTTGTAAAACACAGCTGAACACTTTTCTTTCAGCCTGTATGGATCAATAATGATCTAATTTACTGGTTCATTTAGTGTAAATGATAACATAGACTGGTAGCTGGCTTGGGACAGATGGCATATAACATAAAAAGGCAGCCAGGCCAAGTGCTGTAAGCGATATTTTAGTGGGAAAAACAGAGAGAGAACATGCTGCTATACAGTACTTGATACTAGCTGGGGACTGCCAGCATTCATTTATTCGTTAGCTGAAGCTTTACAGAATAGAGTACCTGCAGGCATTCGGATGGCTGTTTAGGGACTTTTCAAGGACAACTGTGAAATGGAAGTACAATGATTTACTGCTTTACCACTCCATTCATCCTGCTTGACCATTGGAACATTTCAACAGAAAAGTATTGTCGCTTCCTCTCCACACCTTCCCGTTAATTTTCTCTCAAACCTTCTCAGCATTTCATCCCAGGGCTGTGACTTTGACAGCTTGGCGTTCCTCTCAGCTGGAATCTGTAATAGAGTCATGGAGTCACACAGCATGGAAACAGACCCTTCAGTCCAACCGGTCCATGCCAACCATAATCACAAACTGAACTAGTCCCACTTGTCTGCTCCTGGCCCATGTCTTTCCGAACCTTTCCTATTCATGTACTTATCTAAATTCTTTTAAACTTTGTAACTGTACCTGCATTCATGACTTCCTATGGAAGTTCATTCCACACATGAACCACTCCCTGAACAAAAAAAAGTTGCCTCTCACATCCCTTTTAAATATTTCTCCTTTCTCTTCAAATATATGCCCCTAGTCTTGAAATTCCTCTCCCCCTAGGGAAAAGACACCTGCCATTCACCTTATCTATACCCCTCATGATTTTACAAACCTCTGTTTATTAAGGAGGCAGGCTCTTCAGGAATCCTCTCAAGGAGAGAATGGAGAGAAGGTGCATCCTCTATTCCAGGCACTGGTTTGGACAAAACAGAGTGAGGTGGGAGGAGTGGATAAGTGGGAGAGAAGATGGACAGGTTGTTTCAGGTCAAGGAAGCGGGAATGAGAGGGAGGGTCCCACGTCAATGACCAATCCCCACCACTACCTACCTGCACTCACCTATCACCATCCCACCTACCTTCCCCAGCCCCATCCCTCCTCTCTCTATTTATTTCAGAGCTCCCTTTCCCCCTCCCCATTTCTGAAGAAGGATCCCAAACTGAAATGTCAATTTTCCTGCTTCTCTGTGGCCTGCTGTGTTCCTCCAGCTCCACGCTGTGTTATCTCTGACTCCAGCATTGGCAGTTCTTAATATCTCTCAGGTAGAGGACAGGTCGGATTATTAATCCAGACTGGGTCTCCTAAACAATTCTGAATGCATCTTCCGGAGTTTTGTATTTGATCCTAGAAAAGAAATGTTATTATTTTCTTGAACATGGTTTCACCTTAATCCTAAAAGTTTTAAAGCATCATGTGATGATTTATCACCATTATCAGTGAGAATGCTAGAACCAAGCTGGCTTTTATTATACTTTCGAAACAACCTGTTCAGAGATGTTCTGACAAACCTCTGGAACACGTGGGACTTAAATTGGGACTCCTGGCCCAGAGGTAAGGATACTAGAATTGTGTGACAAGATCCCCTCCTCTCCAGCTGAGTGTCACTCTGGGCTTTGTTTAGCTTCCATCTTGAGGGCTCAGTGTCCCCAAGTTAGAACTTACGTGATGAAATCTTCCTTGTTTAACCTGACAGCAGAGTCCCAGCTCAGTTCCATCAGGGAGGGATATGCATGGTCATACGACAGGACTGGTAGAGAAATGTGTGTGAGCTATAATGGTGTAGCAACCAACTGAATTTTTTAAAATGCTGCTTTCCCTACTTACTGCAGTGAAATGGACAGACAAATAAAGAAATGTGTGACCCTCACATATCACAAGCTACCTTCATAAATTAATCTATTCATGTAAATGGTGAAAGCACCGTGAATAATAAATTTGCACATAAATCCAGATCTTCCCTTGCACTGTTCATATTAAATCAGAGGATCTGCTATTGCATGAGGAGGGCATTATACCATGTGACAACAAAATATATTATAACATTCTTGATCACTTGTGACATTTCTCACAAGCAAAAAGTTTTCTCATCCTTTACATTAATTCCTTTTATCTTGCCGTCTGTTTTAAACCTCCACCTGGCTTTCTATTTTCTTTCTCAACTTCTAAACTGTGGTTACTTTTTATATTGTGAGGTTTGATTGTCAATTGCTTTCTTTCATTGGCTTAACTTTGACTATGTAGACCTCGCCTCCTGTTTAGATACTCCCTTTTTTTTGTCAGCAGGGAAAAGAGGTTTGCATTTCTCTAGCAACAGGACACCCCAAGGTACTTTAAGGCCAATGAAGTATTCTCGAAACCTGGTCATTGGTGTAATGTAGGATATACTGCAGCCAATTTACATGCAGCAAACTCATACAGTCAGAACTCCGTTGTGGAGATGATAAAAGGTTTTAATGATATTAGTTGAGGGATAAGTATTGGCCAAGTTAATGGGATTAACTCCCCTGCTCTTCGGTGAAATATTGCATCCATCAAAAGGGACAGATTCGGCACAAATTTAGAATCTCATTTGAAAGACAAAAAGTCCTTGTAATTCTCACATGTATTGTATCGCTAATATACTCACGAATTATTAATCATTACCTACCTATTGGCTATAAAACAATGGGCAGCATCATATTGAAGGCGGACACTAGCATATGTGTGCTTGAGAGGGACTGGGAATTAGGGGTTGGTGTTGGACTGCCTGTGGAGATTGGTGGAAGGGATCACAGTGTGGGGAGTCCGGTACCTAATACTACATTGGGATATGAGATGTGCAAGCTCTGGAGTTTGGCCAAGCCAAGTGACATTGTGACCTGGTATTCTTAGTCTGCATGCAGGATCCGATGGGCTGGCGTGTTTTTGAGGCAGATACACAAGGCAGGTGGAGTAAGAAGTGTTTTGAGCAAACAGCATGCATTCACAATGTTAAGAAAGTTCAAAATGTCCACTTAGCTCAGTTAGCAACAGTCTTTCCTCTGTCAGAATATGGTAAATTCAGGTCCCGATTCAAGAATGTTAGTGCGCAATCTTGGTTGGTGTTTCAGGGGAAGAACTGAGGGAATGTTGCATTGCCAGGTGTGCTGTCTTTTATTGGTTCTTTCTGTATCTTTAAGTTCATTTAAGATTCTGACCAACATCCTCCCTTAACCACTAGCCACAACACTGGATTAACTGGCTCATCATTGTCAGTCATCAATAACAGAACATAGAACATAGAACATAGAACATTACAGCGCAGTACAGGACCTTCGGCCCTCGATGTTACACCAACCTGTGAAACCAATCTGAAGCCCATCTAACCTACACTATTCCATTAACATCCATATGTTTATCCAACGACCATTTAAATGCCCTTAAAGTTGGCGAATCATAATTGGTTATTGATCCCCTTTGCTCCCAGGGGATCCCCCAATATTGGAAAAATAGCTGGTTTTATTACTTAATCAATGGAAGACTGCAACAATGTAAATGAAGTTTTCTTTTATTTTATTGGGATGTGGGTATCGCTGGAATGGCCTGAATTTGGTACCAAGCCATTGAATTGAGTGGTTTTCCAGGCCATTCAGAGGGTAGTCAAGAGTCAATCATATTTCTATGGATCCAAAGTCACATGTAGACAGATCACTGATTTCCCTTTCCTGAAAAGTATTTGTGAAGCAAATGGGTTTATGACGATCAGCCATAGTTTCCCAGCCACCATGAGGCAAGCTTTAGATTCCAGATTTTAAACTCTGCCAACTACCACATGCATTAACCTGGAACCTTGAATTAATGCTCCCAGTGCATTAACCTGGGACTTTGAGTTACTTCTCATCCAACCAGTATTAACACAACACCACCATTCCGATTTATTCACCACTCTATCCTTTTAGGTACTGCAGAGAGACAACCGGTGGCGCGCTTAAATCTCAGGGTCAGCAGATCTCAGGAAAGGGGAGAGGTTGAGAAGGAAATGCTTTCACAGTGACCTCAGCTGGTGTCGGAATGGAACCTGTGCTGTTGGTGTCGCTGTGCATTATTTATCAGCCATTCAAACTAACCACCCCTCATTAATGAGTGATGATTAGCTAAGGTGCTAAGTTCGGTGCAAATTTATTCTTGCCATCTTTTGACTGAAGATCTGATTTACTTGTGTTAAAGATAAAAAAAAATGTGTAATACTAACATTTCCACCTGGGCCCAGTTACCAACCGATTATAAAGAATAATTGTACAATAATTTTAATTTTGTCCAGTTTCCGAAAAAAAAATTTGCTTCCTTACCTCTTGGGTAATTTATTTCTGGACCATGAATTTTTTTTATGGTCTGCTTAAAAGGTAGGACATTAATCTTCAGTGATTATTTTTTTTCAAACCTCATTCTTATTCAACTTCAGTGATCAAGCAGTAAAACTGCAAGAGCAAAATTTATTGCAATGGAAAATGTTAGAGAGAAATGTTTCAGTATAAATTGGGAAACAAATTATATATTTAAAAAATGATCCCAGTTTGAGAGTTTTACCCTGTGTCTCTAAATAGTGAATTGTTTGAATTTATTACTTGCAAGAGAAATAATCCTCTCTTTTGGGAATTAAAACAAACAAGATCCTATGATTATAGAATGGAGGAGCTTTGCATTTAGAAATTGTGATGAAGATTAATGGGACGTTTGCCCATTTAGTCAGCAGTCTTGCTATTGTGATCGCCTATTATTGCATTCATATGTATGAGATAAATCAGTATTATTTCAAGTCAAATTAAATTAAATATGACTTATCCTGATGTAAACATGTTGTGCATCAAATTTATTTGACAAATGATGCATTTATTTCCATTTTTGTCAAATATGATGCTTATGAACTGTTTGAATTCATTGAGTATTTTGAAGTGGCATTGACCACAATGATGCATAATTACTTTGAAGACTTGATCCTGATTTTTAATTGACTTAACCATAATGGCGACATGGAATGTAATTTTCACGGTTATGGCCATTTAGCCTCTTAAGCAGAAGGCACCAAAGGTGGAGGAACCAAACAGGCATTTATATGCTTCTAAATTGCATTTTATCCTTTTTATTATTCATTGATGCAAAACAGGCTCGGAAGGCCAATGTTTAATCCCTAATATTCAAGAAAAGATTAATAGATTTTTTGGTAATAAGAGAATTAAGAGCTATGAAGCTGGTTTGGGAACCTGAAACTGAGGTAGAAGATCAAAAACACAGTTATATTGAATGTCTGCAAAGGCTCGAAGAGTCTGATTACCTACTCTTATTTGTATTTCTTATTTTCTTTCTTACATTCTGATATATAGTGCTCAGGAGAAGGTTGTGCTGGGCCACCTTCTTGAACCTGTAGCATGAGTGGTGAAGGTGCTCCCACAAAACTGCCAAGTAGGGAATGTTAGGCTCCCAGCTCATTTGGAATACTGGACAAGTCAAATCCCAGAATGAAACCTGGTTTGATAAAGCACATATTTAATGTTTGCAATTTGATTACATGATGGTTACCCTTTGGCTTGAGAATCCTTCAATAACTTTGCAACCCTTCCATACTGACCGCTTGTAAATCACCTCCCCCTTTCCTTCCACAATTGATGGCTGTGCCTTCTGCTGTTTAACCTCTACCTTCTGGAACACCCTATCACAACTTTTCATCTCCTTTTCTTAAAAGGCACCTATTTGCTTCTTCCTCAGTTGCTCTAATTCTCCTTTTTCAGAGCATCCATCTTTGTCTGATTATCCTTGTACAATGTGTCTAACAAAGATTGTTCACATGCCAAGGGAAAAAAAGAGATCCTGCTTTATTTCAACAATTGATGTAAACAGCATCCATTTGTTACCTACATTGAATGTAACAAAGGCTTCTTATTCACGGGACAGGTAATCATCGAGCCTTTCCTGGAAGGCTGAAAGAACAACATTCATAATTTTGTTAATCTATTTACCACATGTTGCTTTACAATTTAAGTGGTGTCATACAGTGGAGTAATAACACAGATGGAGCAAAGCAGCAAAATAAACCTTCTCAATCCCTTCTATCTCCCTGAATCATATGCATTAAAACAATATTATAAAATCAATGAATTGTTAGCAAAACCAGGAATGCTGACAATTCTTTGATTGCCTTTTACTGAAATAAACACCGTTACTGAAGAACAGAAGACAGCCTTTCACTTTGTATGCATTACATTCGTACACTACTTTGCCATTACCTATAAAGTAAATATATCCACTCAATTGGCAAAGATTAGCAATACCCTGATTACTCTGGAATTGGAAAAGACTTGGAATGTAACAATTCCTCTGTAACCCATACAGCATTACTAATAAACTCTACCTACGTTTTAGCAGGTCAGCTCCATACTGCAGCACACTTACCCTGAAATGTTCCTTCATATACCAGGAAGAGGCATATCCAGCATGCTTTCCATCAACACATTCTCCAATCCTTTCCCAGAATGACTTTTGTCTGAAGTAAGGTGTTGTCAATTCAACAGAAGGTGCAGTTATGTGAACTCAGAATCTAATTCTTCCTCTGGCTGCACGCAGATGATGATCTGAAACAGTACATGGAAAATAAGAGTGTAACCTATTCAGGGTAGGGGTATTTATGGGTACTTATTCACGAATGATTAAAAGTAGTGATGTGGTTTAATAAGACTCCAATCAGTGCTAATATGGGTGACTCATTTCATGAAGAACAACAAAAACTGAACATCTTCAGAACTTCAGTCTCTTGAAGCAATATGACTGGGCTCAAAATATTATTGTTTCTCTGTCTGCAGATGCTGTCAGACCTGTTCAGTTTCTGTTTTTGTACCACAAACAGCAGTTTTAAAAGAGTTAACAAGGTGTAGAGCTGGATGAACACAGCAGGCCAAGCAGCATCATAGGAGCAGGAAAGCTTGACGTTTCGGGCCTAGACCCTTCATCAGAAATGGGGGAAGGGAAGGGGGTTCTGAAATAAATAGGGAGAGAGGGGGAGGCGGATAGAGGATGGATAGAGGAGAGGATAGGTGGAGAGGAGGCAGACAAGTCGAAGAGGCGGGGATGGAGCCAGTAAAGGTGAGTGTAGGTGGGGGGGGTAGGGAGGAGATAGGTCAGTCCAGGGAGGACAGACAGGTCAAGGGGGCGGGAAGAGCTTAGTAGATAGGAGATGGGGGTGTGGCTTGAGGTGGGAGGAGGGGATAGGTGAGAGGAAAAACAGGTTAGGGAGGCGGGGACGAGCTGGGCTGGCTTTGGGATGCGGTTGGGGGAGGGGAGATTTTGAAGCTATTCACTTACATGGAAGTTATACTTTCCTGATTATATTTTTAGGTTCATTGCGATGATTTGAGGGGTTGAAATCTATCTTTGTTCCTGGGCATGACAACATAATTTGAGCCTTCGAATTTAAGATTGTTTTGCACCAGGGTTGACAGACTGTGTGTGATCCGATCATTGCTACTTTGGACTGGTCACTCTTGTCTGTCCTTTGCTCTTATCGCTGCCCTGGCCACTCTCTGTGCTGCCTAGAATTTCTTCGTTCCTGAATCTTTCAAGAGGCCATGAACCTCCATTGTTAAAATGGGTCTACCTCCTGAAGGTCTCATCAGAGAGAAGGCTGGGTAGAACCAGTGAACAGAACCATGGCCACAGAGTCTTCCATTAACATTTTACAGTTAGAAGTGTCTTTGTTCCCTTATGTTCTATTGCTTGTTGTCATTCTGTTTTTATTTTCTTTTCCTGTTAAATTATGTTATTACAATATAATAATTGTCTACAATTCTGCTCATTTCCACTTGTGCTTTCCAGATTTAAATTTGTATCCTGACCACCTATTCCACAAATACTTTCAATTTATAGACTTGATTTACCCCTACCAGCCCTCAAAACTTACTGCCAGAGTTAGAAGATTTGAGCTGGGAGAGGATGAAAAGGCTGGGGCTATTTACCCCTGGAGCTTTGGAGGCTGAGGGGTGATTTTAGAGAAGTTGAGAAAATCATGAGGGACGTGGATAAGATGAAGAGCCAAGGACATTTCCCCAGGGTAAGGGAGTCCAAAGTTAGAAGGCATAGGTTTAAGGTGAGAGGGGAAAGGTTTAAAAGGGGCCTAAGGGAGAACTTTTTCACACAGAGGGTGGTGCATGTAAGGAATGAGCTGCCAGAGGAAGTGGTGGAGGTTGGTACGATTACAACATTTAAGAGGCATCTGGATGGGTATATGAATAGGAAGGGTTTAGAGGGACCTGGGCCAAATGCTGCAGTATTAACATCCTGTGGCAAAAAAGTAGTTGAGTACACCTGGTAAGTTTGTGTCTTGTTTCAGAGCATAACTTTTTGGTTATATGCTGCTTCTACGGATGGGTTCCCATCCATTCCAGTAGCAATGAAGTTCAGGTACAAACTATACTTTTCATGAGCCGGGGTTCTTTTCTCTTCAGTTCCATGGAGGGTGATGGCAAAGAATGTGTGAGGACTCTGGGTCTATACTCGATGGAGTTTAGAAGGATGAGAGGGGATCTAATTGAAACCTACACAATGCTGAGTGGCCTGGACAGAGTGGATGTTGGGAAGAAGTTTCCATTGGTAGGAGAGACCAGGACCCGAGGGCGTAGACTTAGAGTAAAGGGAAGACCTTTTAGAACGGAGATAAGGAGAAACGTCTTCAGCCAGAGAGTGGTGAATCTATGGAATTCACTGCCACAGAAGGCTGTGGAGGCCAGGTCATTGAATACACTTAAGACAGAGAAAGATAGGTTCTTGATTGTCAAGCGGATCAAGGGTAATGGGGAGAAAGCGGGAGAATGGGGTTGAGAATATTATCAGGCATGATTGAGTGGCAGAGCAGACTCGATGGGCTGAATGGCCTAATGTCTGCTCCTTATGGTCTAAACACTAACAATCTCATTGACCCACATCTTCCAGTCTCCAGCCAACTGGTCAGATACTGGGCATACCTTAGCAGCTGTGCACTGTGGCCATTCAGGCCCGCTATGAACTTATTACATAGTGATTGCCTGCAAGGTTAGTGGTTCAAAAGGGTCTGGGTGTCTGTAAGAGTTAATACTGTGGAGTGCCTTACACCTCACCCTGCAATGTCTTCCCGACTTGGCGCGAGAATAGCTTGGGAGTAAACAATCCAGCTCCTCCTCATAGTCTCTAATCCTGCGGGTGGAAAATTATAAAGCCCTGAACTACATGGGCCTTGGTGAGAAATCTGGGTGAATCACTTGAGAAATCCAGAGAGGCCGATCAGCAGACAAGTGGTTAAAAGCTCAGTGCTTTTCTTAAATATCATCGTACATCTGAGTTGTAATACCCTCATTAAAATTGGGCGAGGAAGTGTTTTTTCAAAATGTTTTCGAAGGCAAAGTTGCCCTACTTCACCTGTAACGTGACAATACAGTGTTTTCATTACACACTTTAAAAGTTGGCACATATCATTAGAAGGTAGATTCTTGGCCAGACCTGCAAGAAGCATTTCTCTAGAGAAATATTTGATCTCTGCACCCTTGATTTTTCCTCAGTAGAACTAAATAAGATAACATTTCCCTGTTCAAGTGACACTCCTCTCTTCTGCAGAATAAGTGAGAAAGCCTCCAGTTATCTTCAACTGGAATTATGACAGAACTTTATTTTAGTCAGTTAGACTGAAAGATATTGTATTCAAATCACACTTTTCATGACCTCGGAATGCCCCAAAGCCCCTTACATCCAATTAAATGACACTGCTGTGGTGTAGAAACAGGGCAGCCAATTTCCACACAGGGAGATGTCACAAAATGCAATATCGTAATGCTTAGATGATTGCTAACCTGTGAGATAAATACTGGCCAGGACTGCAGGGATATTTCCACTGCTGCTCATTGAATTAATGTTATAGGATCCTTCATATCCACCGGTGGGACAAACAGGGTGATATCTCAGGATGTCCAACAGAAAGAATTCAGGCATTGCACAGGACCTGGTTGAATCCAATGAAATGTTGCAAACCTTACTTGGTATCAGTTGCAAAGTCATTCAGACTCTGTTTATCAGCCCTAGAAAACTAGGTTTGAATCCAACAAAGATTGCAGCAATGGGACTTTTAAAACTTTCCAACGTTGAGGACCGTAATGTGAAGTGAATATTTGAGGTTTGAATTTGGTGACCCTGAGCTTCCAGCTGAAGAGCATTCATGATTTAATCCAAAATCAGCACCTGACAGCTGCACCTTTAACTGCCTGAGCCTGAATCTAAGTTACGAGAGATTGTGTGATAGTTCAGATACTTCAAATTACATTTATTCCCCCACTTATCCCTTCTCACTTCAGTGGTTTGTGTTAAAGCAGCATCCTGTAACAGACATTCTCCTCTTAGATCTCACAAACTGATCATTCTTGATATTTGAGGCTGACAACATTCCCTGTCTGTCCTAAGGGTGAAGTATCACAGCCCGAGCTGATTCTTTATCTACATAGATAGGGACTATTTGTGTGGTGGGGTGGCGGGAGTGGACCAAAAGGCAAACACCATTTCCAGATAAACTGGAATTCCTGAACCCAGTGATATTGAGATATCAGACAATCCTTCGGCTTTTCAGAGTGTGTTTAAAATGTGGAAATGGCCTTTGGGTTCCTGAGATAATGGTTTATGCTTGGGTGTGTTCCTCTACAGGGGCATATTCTTGGATAAAATCTATGGAGACCTTAAACTGCCCAAACATCAGTGTGCCTCTCTCAATCTGCCTGGTCTGCAACAAAAGAATACAAATTGGCAATGGCTTGGTTACAGGAGCCATTGGAAAGGTGACATCTTTAGACATTAGTCCACTGTAGTGATTACTATGAAGGCCAGGTGGATCCATTGACTATGAGATCCTTGACTGGGGCTGTTACCTGGTCCAATCAGAGAGACCTGGCTGACAGATATAAACAGGCGATTCAGAGGGCCTCCTCATTCTAGGGACTGGCTTTGAGCTGGCTGATCACAGCCCATGTCCAGTGCACATGTAAATAAAGGGCAACTTGGTGACAGGATACCAGCCTCCTTGGAGTTATTTCATCCACCTTTGAGCTTCACTCGAGATTTCTTGTCAGAGTTTACTTCCCGTCACAGGAAGCTATGGAGGCCAGTACAATTATAAAATTTAAAAGAGATCTGGATGAGTGTACAAATAGGAAGCGTTTAGAGGGATATGGGCCAAATGCTGGCAAATGGGACTAGATTAATTTTGGATAATCTGGTCAGAGTGGATGAGTTGGACCAAAGGATCTGTTTCCGTGCTATGTATCCCTATGACTGCATGACCATTAGCCCTTGTATGAAGGAGTTTTTGCCCAGAGCCAGGAGTTTGGTACATGAGCACCAGTTTGTGTAGACATGATATTGGGCCTGTGCACTGCACATTTGGAAGTCAAACACCATCAGCATTCCTTGGACATTTCAGTCTGGGGCTGAGAGGGATTCGGTTGCTGTATTCTTGCCTGTCAGAAAGCTCGATCAGTCAGTCTGCTGTGACTGACAACCTGTTTTAATTAACAGAAAGGGAAAGGGGGCAACATTCAGATTGAGTCTTTTTATTTAGATAGTACGATAACTGTGCATAATGTGGAATTTTACTGTTTTATCATCCTGTCCTTCAGCAATAAACGTTCACATTAATTTGCAATGTGCACAAGAAAGTTCAGTTCAGACCTTCAGAGTCCACGTGCTGGAGTGAAGCATAGATAACTACCCGGCAATTAAGGAGAGGGAATGTAAATTTATGTAATAATAATATTTAAGAAATCTGGACTGACAGGCATAAGCGATTGGAGAAGCTGTATGTTTCAGCTGAAGAACTACTGTGGACCAGGATGTACTTTAGGTTTGTTTGATAAGGATATTAATTGAAGCCATGTGCAGAAGTAACATTGTCTTTTCCTGAAAATGACCAGACAGACAGTCTGCACAATTTAACCTGTGTCTCATCTTAAAAGCCATGCTGATAAGCGCTTTGCTGGAAAACACACAGACAAATCATGTTTAATAGGAAAAAGAAATTGAAACGCATGATTTCTGTCTAAAGCACAGCTCGGTTGTAGATCTTCCCCCAGCACTGATTCCCAGATGAGCTGCCATTCACAACTGCTCATTTATTTCCCTCCCAGTTTTATCACAGAAATGTGGTCGTGAGGGATTAATACTCTCCCACTTAGTACAGATAAAAATGTCCATCACACCATTCCCCAAAGCAGGTTCTAATGATTTCCTGTCTCTGCATAGGTTCTGTTCTCATTTTCTATTTATTACTAGCTCTGAACGTTTTCCATTTTTGTGAACTTCAGCACGGTTTCTAATTATTAAAATGACATTGTATTAAAATTCATCCACTTGGTGTGAGTGGTGAAGGATGGTATTGACTGTATTCCGAGTATCAGTGTCTAGAGTTCACAAGGAATGTGGCAGATTTGCTACTGAGATAAATGAGGATAAAAATGCTCCTGACCCCAGGTGAGCAAACCAGAGAACTGACTGTGATTCTGACTCCTAATCTCTGTGCAGGAATTTCATGGAATGTTACAGTACACAAGGAGGCCATTCAGCCCATTATGCAGGTACTGGCTCTTCGGTGGAGCTATCCAATCGACCCTGCTCCTCTTTTCTTGTAACCCTGTAAATTTTCCAATTTTAGGTTTTATCAATTCTCTTTTGAATGCTGCTACTGAAGCTGCTTCCACCAACCTTTCAGGCAGCTCATTCAGATCAGGAGAGCTTGCCGAATTAAAATGTTGTTTCAGGTCTCTCTGATGGAGAATGAGAGATGTTGGCCTCAGGATGAAACTGCTGGAGTCATCGAGTAACTTCATGCAACTCCACAGATGTAAGATGGCCACACGAACTGGTACTTATTGTTCACAGCAGCTGTGAAACCTGACTCCATTCATCAGGACATTAGAAAGGAAAGAGAAAAACGGAAGGAAAATAAACAAGGGCTGCAATTACTTCACTCTGTATCCTGAGGATTCCCAACGTACTTTACAACCAATGAAGGACTGTTGAAATGCTGGTGCCTAATACATCAAATACACTGCAGCAACTTTGCTAAAGCTCCTTTAGCACCACCTTTTAAACCCAAAGGCAGAGGATACACCAAAATGCTTCTGCCAGCAAGTTCCTCTCCAAATCACACATCGTCCTGGAACTATCTTGATACCCCCTCAGTGTCCCTGCTCCTTTAGGCAGCTGGAAAATGAAGATGGAGAAGTAGTGATGGGGGCGCAAAGAAATGGTGGAGAAACCAAATAGGAACGTTGCATCAGTCCTCAAGGTGAAAGACACCAGTAGCACACCAGAAGTTCAAGGGGGATGGAGGTGAATGTAGTGGCCATCACTAAGGAGTTAGGGGAACAGGGCACAAGTAATGGCTCTCTCTATATACTCTGTCCAATTTAATTATGGAAATGAGACAGAGAGCAGAGCCACAACAAGAAGTTGACCCACTGCTGCTCATTTTAAAATCCCTTTCCAATACAGATTCAACTTTGAATTTTAAACAAATCAAAGCATACAGTAATTCACGCTATAACAAGTTCTGGAAACTTTCTTAAACATCATGTAAAGACAGGAAGGGTTCTGAGGAAGGGTCACCGGACCTGAGCTGTTAACTCTGTTTTTTTCCCTTCACAGATGCTGCAAGACCTGCTGAGATTTTCCAGCAACTTCTGTTTTTGTTCCTGATTTACAGCATCTGCAGTTCTTTCAGTTTTTACTAAGGAGAAGGTGCTGGGGAAGCTGAAAGGTCTGAAGGTGCATAAACCACCTGGACCAGCTGGACTACATCCCAGAGTTCTGAAGGGGATATCTGAGGAGATTGTGGAGGCATTGGTGATGATCTTTCAGGAATCACTGGAGTCAAGAAGAGTCCCAAAGGCCTGGAAAATGGCTAATACAACACCCTTGTTTAAGGGAGGGAAGCAGAAGACAGGAAATTATGGGCTGGTTAGCCTGACCTCAGTCGTTGATGAGATTTTGATGTCCATTCTTAAGGATGAATTGCAGAGTACTTAGAATGGTAAGATTGGGCAGATTCATTATAGCTTTGTTAAGAGGAGATCATGCCTGACAAATTGAGGAGGTAATGAGTAAGTTACACAAAGGAGAGCCAGTATATGTGATCTATTTGGATTCCAAAAGGCCTTTGACAAGGTGCCACCCAGGAGGCTGCTAAATAAGAGCCGATGGTGTTCGAGGCCAGGCACTGGCATGGATTAAGGATTGGCTGACTGGTAGAAGGCAGGAAATGGGAATAAGGGGGTCTTTATCAGAATGGCAGCTGGTGACTAGTAGAGTTCCGCAAGGGTCAGTGTTGGGACCACAACTATTTCCATTATTCATTAATGATCTGGACAAAGGAACTAAGGGAATTTTTGTTAAGTTTGCAGATGACTTAAAGATAAGTGGAGGGACAGGTAGTGTTGAGCAACCAGGGAGGCTGCAGAAGGATTTGGACAGGTTAGGAGAATGGGTAAAGAAATGGCAGATTGCATACAATGTGGGAATGTGAGAGGTCATGTGCTTAATGGGAAGAAGGGAGGCATAGACTATTTTCTCAATCGGGAAAGGCTTTGGAAATCTGAAGCACAAAGGGACTTAGGAATCCTGGTTCAGGATTCCCTTAAGTTCAACATGCAGGTTCAGTTGGCAGTTAGGAAGGCAAATGCAACGTTAGCATTCATTTCAAGAGGGCTAGAATAAAAGAGCAGGTGTCTGCTGTTGAGGCTATATGAAGCTCTTGTCAGAATATTGTGAGTAATTTTGGGCAAGGAAGGATGTGCTGGTGTTGGAGATGGCCCAGAGGAGGTTTACCAGAAGATCCAGGGCTGAAGAGCTTATCATATGAGGAGGAGTTGAGGACTCTTGTGTCTGTATCTGATGGAATTTAGAAGGGTGAGTGGGTATCTGATTGAAATTTACAGAGGCCTGGATAGTGTAAATTTGGAGATGTTTCCACTAGTAAGGGAGACAAGGACGCGAGGGCAGTGCTTCGGAGTGAATGGATGACCCTTTAGAAATGAAATGAGGAAGAATTTCTTCAGCCAGAAGGTGGTGAATCTATGGAACTCATTGCTGCAGAAGGCTATAAAGGCCAAGTCATTGAATGTATTTAAGACAGAGATAGATAGATTCTTCATTGATAAGGGGGCCAATGGTTACAGGAGGTGGGCAGGAGAATAGGATTGAAAAACATACCAGCTATGATTGAATGGTAGAGTAGACTCAATGGGCCGAATGGCCTACTTCTGATCCTCTGATGGTCGTACTTTCTGGTTTGAGCCAGCCAGCCAATTTACTATCCATGCCAAAATGTTACCCTCTATACCATGAGCTTTCTGCGGAAACACTTGCATCCACTTGAAAGGGCAGACAGGACATCAGTTTAACATCTTATCTGAAGGATTGTGTTCTAACAGTATAGCTTTCCCTCAATAGTGTTAGTCAAGTCTTGGTGTTAAATTCTATGGAGTTAAATTTATCCATATTCAAAAACAGGAGTGCTACTAGAACCAAAACTGAGACTATGAAAGGAAACAAATGCATAGACGATACTACATGCAGCCATGAAGATCAATACAAGATTGTGAAGTGACAGAATCATGGTTCTCATTACCCTTTTGTTCGTTTTTCACATTTGCCAAAATCTGATTAATCACTCATCCATCCTATTTGTTTGCAGGGCCTTGCAGTTTGCAATTACCAGTTGTGGTTGTCAAAGTAGCAAGAGTGAACACAGTTTAAAAGAAAAAATTCTTTAAATGTAAAGCCCGTGATAAATTGCTACAAAAAAATTCCGAAGTTCTTGATAAGCAAAGACATGCTGTGTGCACATTATACAAAGCCTCACATCCAGTACAGGTCAGAATGTCACGATATCAGTCGAGAGAGCTCATTTTGAAACATACACAATCCCTGTTCTTCTTTTTAATTCAGCATAGATAAAACTCCCCATTATTAATTTTAATATTTCGCAACTTGCAATTTGCATTTGCCTTTGTGGCCGTGTGTTAATCATCCAGGTTATGCTTCATGTTTTTCTCATCATCTGAATTATTCAGCGTACAGCCGTGACTTTTGTCCAAAACTTTTCTCTTCATTTGCAGGCATTGCAAAGTGTGCTTGTTGCTTAAATGCTACAGCCGTGCTGCATAGACTTCCTAAAAAGAGACATACAATCTAACACAGTAAATATTTCTTGAGTACTGAGAAAACGTTTGAAGGCTGAATGGCCTACCCCTGACTTTAATAATCAGAGTGCCAGCAAGTCTTTCACCAAAGAAGGTTAAGTAGAGTGAAATCCAGATCTAGTATTCTCCATAAAGCAAGGCAAGAGACATTGCAAAGGGGAGAGAGATTAGAATGTAAACTTAAGGGTCAAATTGACCACCAGGTCAGAAGCTCTCTCTCTCCTATTTTGACCAGAATTGTGAGCAAAGTGTTAGAGAAGATTTGCCAGAGGTGGGAATAAATGTTGAAGTCTCCAAACAATGTAAGAATAGTATGTGTGTACTGTAGTCGAATCACTTCCAAATCTTATCATTTATCCTTCTGCCAGTTTTTTTTCTTTATTCATTCAAGGGATGAGGGCGTCACTGGCCAGGCAGCATTTATCACCCATCCCTAATTGCCCAGAGAGCAATTAAGAATCAACTACATTGCTGTGGGTCTAGAGTCACATGAAGGCCAGACCAGGTAAGGATGGCTGTTTCCTTCCCTAAAGGACATGAATGAACCAAATGGGTTTTTCCTGACAATCAGTAATGGGTCATGGTCATCGTTAGATTCTTAATTCCAGATATTTTATTGAATTCAAATTCCACCATCTGCCGTGGTGGGATTCGAACCCAGGCCCCCAGAGCATTACCTGGGTCTCTGGATTAATAGTCCAGCGATAATATCATTAGGCGATCACCTCCCACATATAAGCCTAAATGTGCTAACAATTATTCCCCATCCTAACTGTTCTTGATGAATTGATAGCAAGTTGCCTCCTTGAATCACCACAGTCCATATGGTGTAAGGACATCCTCAGTGCTGTTGGGAATTGGGACCCAGCAACAGTGAAGGCGTGATGATATAATTCCAGATCAGGACAAAATTTGGAATGGAGGGGAGCTTGGTGGTGTTCCCACGTAACTGTAGCCTTTAAATCTTAGGTCGTAAATCCTTTTTGGTTTCACAGTTGCTGTCGAAGGAACCTTAGTGTGTTGCTGCAATGCATCTGCTGTGCTGTTTGTCACTGATGGTGAGCAGAATTAGTCATGGCAGTAGGGGTCAGAGATAGGGGAACAGGGCACAAGCAAGTTGCTTTCCCTTTATACCCTGCCCAGTTTGGTTTTGAAAACGAGACACCCAGCAGAACCACAACAAGAAGTTGACCCATTGCTGCCCATTTTAAAATCCCTTTCCAATGCAGATCCATTAACTCAATGCAGACCCAGGCATCAAAGTTAGGGCCTTCTTAATTAACAAGGCTCAGTGCCAAGGTGAGCACTGGGGCACTCAGAGAGCGAATTTATCTGGAAAATTGCTGTTTGTACTTAAAATGACAGAACATTTTAAAGCAGTTTAAACGATAAAAATAAATAGACTGGCTAGACTCCGGTAGGCAATAATGAGGTGTTAAATAGAGTTGTTTAGATGAATAATGAATAGTTAACATTTACCATGTTGATTTGCTACTTAAATATATCTTATGTGTAAACCATAAAACTGCAATTAAATGAAACATGGTATTATTAGTAACAATCATTCATCACAATCAATGGGTCAGTGGGTGGAGGAAGCAAGTTACTAAAAATGTTACCTAACAGCAGTAGATTGCATATTTCTTTCAAATTCTTGAGTTTCAACTTGTTCTTAATTTACACTCACAGGCAGTTTTGTTTTATGATCTTCTTGTCTGCACAAGCCATGCTGAGCAGCTTTTGCCTTCAAGGGCAAATCTGCTCTTTCAATTCACAGTAAGAATCACATCAAAGCTTCCATCACCCCATACAGGTTACATCCTGCATCACAATCTCAAACTAGGCCATTCGGCCCAACCATACACCATCTAATCTTGCCAACATATCCTTGTTTATTTTCTTACCGACCTCTTCAGAGGTGGTGTGACACACCTCTGGAGCAGGTGGGACTTGAACGCAGGCTATCACTGCATCACAAGAGGGCCCCTAACATATCCTTGCAGACTTTCTTTTTAACCAATTTTTCTGATCAACCTGTTCAGAGATATTATTACGCACCGCTGGAACAGGTGGGACCTGGACCCAGGCCTCCCAGTCCAGGGATAGGGACCGTACCAGTGTGCCTCAAGAGGACCCCTAACATATCCTTGTAAACAAACATAAGAATTAGGGGCAGTTGTAGGGTCATTCAGTCCCTTGAGCTTGTTCTGCCCATGCAATAAGATCATGGTTGATCTGACTACGACCTCAACTCCACATTCTTACCTGACCCCAATAACTATTGACTCCTTCTATCCCTTTTATCCCTCATGTACTTATCTAGCTCACCCCTGTCTCAACCACTCCAAGAAACAAGTCCTGCATTCTAATAATGGGGCATGGAATGTAAGGGCATGGAATGCCCTGCCTGCAGCAGTTGTAGACTCGCCAACTTTAAGGGCATTTAAATGGTCGTTGGATAAACATATAGATGATAATAGAATAGTGTAGGTTAGATCGGCTTCAGATTGGTTTCACACATCACCGCAACATCGAGGGCCAAAGGACCTGTACTGCGCTGTAATGTTCTATGTTCTATGTTCTATGTTCTAAAAGAATAATCTACTGAATGGCTTATTGGGTGCTCTTGGTGACTATCTTATATCTACATTTGTGCATCACAACGTGTGGCCGATTAGTAGGAGCAAGGCACATTGGGTGTAGTGTCATCCAGCTGATGGGAATCTCACTCATTGGCTGGAGAGCTAACGAGAGCCCTGAGGACACCACCCACTGTAGTGAGTGCCCATCAGTTACTTAGTGCCCAGTGATGGGTTTGGCCCGAGGTCTATTCTAGATTATTGTCAGCTAATTGTTGACAGCTCCTCATTGCTGTCAGTGCCATTGAGGGGTTGTTGCCAGCAATGTACCTATCCAAGTCTGGGATCAATAAGGGATGCAGACCAAAAGTGAATGAGAGCACAAACTGGGGGTTGCTGGGGGCGCTGGGTGCACTCTCCAGCTTATGGAGCAGGGTGTTTGAGAAAAACAGCAAGGCATTGACTCTCAACAGACTCCACAGTGCTAAGGTAGGAAGGCTATGCCATCTTTGATTTAATTGAGGCAGAGGTAGCAATGCATTGGGCTCGCTACTTGGCACCATCCTACCCAATTAACTCTCCCCACCAAATTCACTTCAGAGATGAATGTCACATTTCACCCAGTGATCAAAGACTTTCAAAGCATTGCATTTAGTTGTCACAGCAGGGAAGATTGGCTCTGATGTTTGTTTTTGTCACCTCGTATATGGGAAGATTTTCCCTCTCACTGTTTCATTTCAACGTTTGATGTGGTAACAGTACAACCCCCATAAGCCCAATGCTGTTGGAATTTTCATCCACATGGAATTGGCTTAGATACTTCATCCAAAGCACACGAGTTCATAATCCCAGCACAGTGGGTTGAGATTTTGATTTCATGTGGAATCGCAGAATTGCTGCTCCACAGATGGAAGGCCATTTGACCCTTTCTTTACATGCCAGCTGTCTATGTGAGCAAATCTTTCAGTTCCCTTTTTCCAGTAGCCCTGTGATTCTGTTCTTTCCTGGTCCTTATCCAATTCTATTTTGAAAGGCATGATCAATTCAGCATCGACCATACTCTCAGATGGTTCACTCGCTGCTTTTCCTCATTTCGCAGCTGGTTCTATTGCCAAACACCTTTCACTTTGCAAAGTCTGGAAATTGCTCAGGAGGTCAAGTGGCTTTCAAAAATGCAACTACTTCATACTGATGTCCATTGGGAAAGGAAATCTGCTGCCCTTATCATGTCTGGCTTCAGTATGTTACAGTTCCATTTGTGACCCTTACCTGATCCCCTGAAGTGGGTTAGCACAACACTGTGTCCTATCAAAGCAGAAGATCACGCACTACCACCTCAGGGAAACCAGGCTGAAATAGTAAATATCATCCTTATTCCAAGAACCAATTAAACAAATCGGTTTTGAATAACGCTGAACAAGCATATGGACCTAATGAAACCTGCAAACTCGCCAACTGTGCAGACCAACATGTGCCCTGCTCCTCAACAGCCTTTCCAATTGTTCCAGAACCCATGGGCTCTCCCTTTCCATCAAACGTTGAAGATACCTTGGAATCTGAAATAGACATGGTGAATGTCACTGCCTTGACACCTTTGCCCCAGGAAGAAGAAAATTCATTTCTTCCGAAACACTCTGGGCTCAAGAGGCTGTGTGACACATACCGCACATATCCAAGGCACCTTTAGAGAATCCTGACCCATTGCTAAAATGCCCCGGGAAAGCTATAAATTAAAGTACCAACCTATGTGCTCAGACTCAGAGGGGGAGGTCAAAAACCACACAACACCAGCTTATAGAAAGTATACTGCATCTGCTGTACCCGTTGTGGCCTCCTCTACATTGGGGAAACCAAGCAGAGGCTTGGGGACCGCTTTGCAGAACACCTGCGCTCAGTTCGCAACAAACAACTGCACCTCCCAGTCATGAACCATTTCAACTCCCCCTCCCATTCCTCAGACAACGTGTCCATCCTGGGCCTCCTGCAATGCCACAATGATGCCGCCCGAAGGCTGCAGGAACAGCAAATCATATTCAGCCTGGGAACCCTGCAGCCCAATGGTATCAACGTGGATTTCACAAGCTTCAAAATCTCCCCTCCCCCAACCGCATCCCAAAACCAGCCCAGCTCGTCCCCGCCTCCCTAACCTGTTCTTCCTCTCACCTATCCCCTCCTCCCACCTCAAGCCCCACCCCATCTCCTATCTACTAACCTCATCCCGCCCCCTTGACCTGTCCGTCCTCCCTGGACTGACCTATCTCCTCCCTACCTCCCCACCTACACTCACCTTTACTGGCTCCATCCCCGCCTCTTTGACTTGTCTGCCTCCTCTCCACCTATCCTCTCCTCTATCCATCTTCTATCTGCCTCCCCCTCTCTCCCTATTTATTTTAGAACCCCCTTCCCCTCCCCCATTTCTGATGAAGGGTCTAGGCCCAAAACGTCAAGCTTTCCTGCTCCTATGATGCTGCTTGGCCTGCTGTGTTCATCCAGCTCCACACCTTGTTAACCAGGTTATAGTCCGACAGGTTTATTTGAAAACACTAGCTTTCAAAGCTCTGCTCCTTCCTCAGGAGATGCATGTTTCAACTGATTAAAATTCAAATCCCAGAATTTCTTTCGAGTCATTGTCCCAAGATAACTAAAGGTTTTATCAGTGTACACAAGAGGTGACATCTTGGGTCAGAGAATGCATTTTAAGACTGAGACCTTGTTTAAAATCTATCTGTGTTTTAACCTAGCATCAGACTAGTTTTGCTTCCAAAGCAGGAATTTATAAAATGCCTCATTGACTGCTTGTGTCTACAAACGGTGTTTTTTGAACAAAATAGAATGTATCCGCAAATATAAATCTGCAAATGCAAATTCACCCATAGATTTATAGGTGTGTGTGTGTGGGTGTGTGCGTGTGTGTGTCTGTGTGTGGGTGTGTGCGTGTGTGTGTGTGTATGCGTGTGGGTGCGTGTGTGTGCATGTGTGTGTGTGCGCGTGTGTGTGTGTGCGTGTGTATGTGTGCGCGTGTGTCTGTGTGTGTGCGCGCGTGTGTGTGCATGTGTGCGTGCATGTGTGTGTGTGTGTGTGCGCGTGTGTGTGGGTGTGTCTGTGTGTGTGTTTAAGAGTGTATGTGAGTATGAGGGAGTATATGTGTATAAGAGAGTTTGTATGTGAGTGTAAGTCTGAATGTTGTGTGTGAGGGAGAGTGTGTGTGTGAGAAACAGGGTTTGTGTGTGTGTGTGTGTGTGTGTGTGTGTGTGTGT
>JAHRHZ010000026.1:7479455-7492125 GCA_024137785.1 Ginglymostoma cirratum | reverse complement strand
CCAGTACCTACACTCACCTTTACTGGCTCCATCCCCGCCTCTTTGACTTGTCTGCCTCCTCTCCACCTATCCTCTCCGCTATCCATCCTCTATCCACCTCCCCCTCTCTCCTTATTTATTTCAGAACCCTCTTCCCCTCTCCCATTTCTGAAGAAGGGTTTAGGCCCGAAACGTCAAGTTTTCCTGCTCCTATGATGCTACTTGACCTGCTGTGTTCATCCAGCCCCATGCTTGTTATCTCGGGGTCTTTGATGATGTTGGCAGCCTTTCCGCGGCAATCAGCTGCGTAAATAGAATCCATATTTGGGAGATTGGCTTCCATGATTATGATTATCGGAGACAAATAGCCTCAATCCCTGGGATATCACTACAGCGATTCCTCAGGGTTTTATCCAAACGTTAAATGTATTCATATCCGTCATCAATGACCTTTCCATCATAACATCAAAAGATAGAATGTTTGCTGATAATTCCACAATGGTTAATAGCATTCACAGCTCCTTCACTAATGAGCCAATCCAGGATTGATCCTGACAAAGAGTTTCGCCCCAAAACATTGACTTCCCTGCTCCTCGGATGCTGTCTGACCTACTGTGCTTTCCAGCCTCCCATCTATTGCCTCTGACTACCAACAACTGCAATCTTCGTTGGCTCAAATCAAGGACTGGATTGCAGCAAAACCTGGACAACATTCAGGCCTGTGCTAATAAATATCAAGTAACATTGTGTCTCATAATTACCATTCAATGGCCCAATCTCCAACTGGAGAGAATCTAACCATCTCCCCATGCAATCCAATTACAATTACCATTGCCAAATCCCTCTCCGTCAACATCCTGAGGGACATTGACTAGACATAACTGGACAAACCATGTAATACTGTGGCTACACAAACAAGTCAAAAGTTATGAATTCTGGGCGAGTAACTCATTTCCTGACTCCCCAAAGCCTTTCCAAGATGCAAGTCAAGAGTGTGATGGAATACTATCCATTTAGCTAGTAGAGTGCAGCTCCAGCAACACTCGAAAAGCTCAATCACCCTGATTGAGGTCAGCATACTCAACACAGAGCAGTAATTACACATGGCCCCTTCCTGGTCAATAATACTTCATTTTCACAATGCGGAATGCCGTGAACAATTGAGCTATTGAGAGAATTTATTTGTATGTGGCTTGTACCATATGTGTTGGAAACAAAGTTCATTTTCCATTAATTCTAATAAATCATATCCTTGCCTACACAAGAGCTTCCCGATAGCACAACCATTATGATTTTCAGACTGAAAGCAGACTAGCCAATGTCACTATTGTTAATTGTGATCTCACAAATAGAAACTTACCTGTATCAAGAAGCATTTAAGGCCACCCTAATAACCAAATTACATAATGCCAGAAACCTTGTGTTAAAGAAAGTGAAAATGGAAACACCAATTATTAGCAGGACAAAAAAAGTGATAGAAACAACAGCCTCCTTCAGCTGACAACCTCACCTGTGTACACTGATGTAAAGGCTGAGGGACCCTGGAACAATCTTACACTGATGTCATGGAGTTGCTCCTCACTGGGCATAAGTAGCACAGTGTGGGAGGAGTTGGAATGTTGCTTGGTTGACGTCTAGACACGTGAGCGATTGAGAAAAGGAAAAGGAACCCATGCAGGTGAGCATGTGGAGTAGACTGATTAGTGTTAAATGGGAGACTTTATATAGTATTTCATTTTTACATGTACAGTGTTATAAAGAAGCCCAGGCCTGTATATAGTTCTTGACCTTGCCTTCTCCTCGATCAGCCTGGTGTATGAGGATATAAAGCCACATGACAAAAGAAACACATCCATACAAAAAGCTGATAAGTAACCAGGACTACATGGAATGCACCCAAGAATATCAAGGGAAGAATGGATAGAAATCATAGACAGACCAGCTATAATCTTCCAATCTTCCTCAGATACAGGGTTTGTGCCAGAGGAGTGAGGAATTGTAAGTATCACTCCCTTGTTCAAAAAATCTCAGCAACTACAGGCCAGTCAGTGTAACTTTGAGGGTGAGAATGTTTTTCAACTAATTGGATTAAATTTATTAATGAGTTTAATGTCGTATATGGATTTCAATATTGGATAAAGTGCTACATAATAGACTTACTAGAAAATCTGAAGCTATGGAATAAAAAGTGCAGAGCTGAAAAAGGAAACAGAAGGTTGTGCTGAGCAGTTGTCTTTCCACCTTGGGGCTCTGCTGAGATCAGTATATGATCCACTATTTTTCTTGATCTATATGAATGACTTCAACTTGGGTATACTGGGCACAATTTCAAAATTTGTAGATGACACAAAACTTGAAAGTACTGTGAGCTGTGAAGAAGATAGTGAGAGGCTTCAAGGGAATATAGATAGGCTGGCCAAACAGGCAGATATGTAACAGATTAGGTCTCTTATTTATTTATAGGTGAGATGGGAACATTGCTGGCCAGGCTAACATTCATTACCCTTCCCTAATTTTGTGTGAGTAATAGGTGATGAGCTGGCTTCCTGAATCACTGCAATCTCTGTGCTATCGGTACACTCACAGCTCTGTCAGATAGGGAATTCTAGGAATCTGACCCAACAACAGTGAAGGAACAGTGATGTAATTCCAAGTCAGGATGATGTGTGGCTTGGAGGGAAACTTGTAAGTGCTAACATTCCCATCTGCTGCATTTGTCCTTCTAGGTGCAAAGGTCAAGGAGTGGTTGGAGAGAAGTTTGGGATGATATATTTTGGTATGGAGATTGAGTAATGGAATATAAAATAAAGAGCGCAAAGTTTATGGAGGGACCTGGTGGCCCTTGCGCACAACTCATTGAAGTTGACAGCAAATTGAGAAAGTGGTTAAAGTGTATACAGGATCCTGAGCTTTCTAAATTCAGCCAAAGCATCTAAAATCAAGGAAGTCATGGTGAAAATTCATAAAATATTGTTATAATCTTAACTGGAGTATTGTGTTCAAATCTGGACACCACACATTTGGATGAATGTTTGAGAGGTTGCAGGAGAGTTTTATGAAATTGGTTCCAGTGTGGAAGGATTGATTTGTTTAGCAAAGCTGTGGCTGTTGTCCTCAGAAAAGAGAACATTGAGGGGAGACTTAATGAAACTGTAGGTAGTGAGAAATTGGCAGAACAGTTGAGAGCCAGGAGAGAAACCAAGTTGAGGTGAATGACAAAACATTTTTACATAGCAAGTGCGTATAATCTGAAATACACTATCAGAGCAGGAGGTGGAGGTGAATGTAATCATGGTTTTTAGATGGGGATTGGATAAGCAGCCAAGGAGTCGAGGGCAAGTGCAGGAGAGTGGGACATGTTGAGCTGTTTTTGCAGAGAGCAGCTATGGCCACATTGGCCAATGTGACCTTCTTCAGTGCTGCAGCCATTCTTCCACTCCAGATACATTTAGGAATATTGCAAATAGAAGGTCAAATCAACGTTTAATTTTCATTTATTTCAATATCTACAGAAAAACAAAATTGACATTTACAATAGGAGAGCTCATTCCAATTAGGTTCCTGTACGGACTTGTTACTTGAAATAATATTTCGTCTAAAGAAGTGATGGTTTAACAATAATAAGTCAGTTGCTTTCAAAAACACCCCGAAATGCAGCAGATTGAATCATTTCCTGCAGACATTAAGCAGCAATAAAACAGTCAAACCTTAGCATTAAACCATTCTGCTGCCTATATATCAGTGGAAGAAATTTGACTGGAGATACAATAATCTGACCCATAGCTAATCCTTTGGGGAGATTCATGCTTATAGTTAAAACATGAGCCTAAAATCTGTTCTAATCCTCAGAATTTATGAGGTGGAAGCTAATGTGGATATGTCTTTCGTGTGCAATGAGATGTGATCTATCATGGATCAACACAGGTAGCGTAACAGAGACGGGACATTTATTGCACAGATAAAAGGCTTTAAAGTTGGTTATTTCCTCCCCTTTCTTTAATCAGGATTAACCAACAAGAGCTTTCCATTAGTTACTGTTCATCCTTCCAAAAGATAATACTGCCAAATGCTGGTTCTTTCCACTGGCGCATCAGAATATAATTTAGTATGTTTGATTGGATTCTGGAGCCGGATGTGCAGATTAAAAGATTACCAACTTGATTCTGTTTTTACAGTGGAAGCCCATTAGCACAGTCTTCATAGCAGTTATCTCTGACCTCCATTGACTGTACCTGCACAAGGTATACAGTATCTCTCTCTGGTATGTGTATTGTGTTATAAAGTACAGATTGGATATGTTCTCAGATTCCTACTGAGATGAAACCCATCTGATCATCTCACATGGCACATAAGAAATAAGTGACCTGAAATGATACTTGGTTTATACATCAGTGTTCTCAGAGCATGTGTTTAATCATGAGACACGATGAATTAAAGAATCCAATCATTGTTCGAAGTTATCCAACCAATTCCAATGAAAGGTGATCAACATCAAACAATGAGCCAGATTTGACCGAAAACAAAAAAAAATGGAGACCACAATGGGTCAGGCAGTATCTATGGAGAGAAAGCAAACTAAAGTTTCGAGTCCAGATGACTCATGCTCCCACAATGAGCCAGATTTTGTCTTTTAAGGCAGTTAAAAAGATAGTTTATCTGACACTGTGTGTCAGGCATGCCTCAGTGAGCAGCACTCTCACCTCCAAGTCACACAGTTCCGAGTCTAAGGCCCACTCCAGGGCTCAAGCGCAAAAATACTAGGTTGGCACACCAGTGCAGTACTGAGGGAATACTGCTCTATTGGAGGCACTCTTCCTCTCAGATAAGATGCTAAATCAAGGACTCTTTGCTTGGGTAGAGGCAATTGATCTCAGGTGATACTATAGAGGACAGGACAGTCCCCAGGGTTCTGACCAAAATTTATTCTTCAATCATATTATGCTCAAAAAAATTCTGGTCATTATCATTATCATTTTGTGTTTTTGTGGGAGCTTGCTGTGTGCAAATTGGCTGCTTAATTTACACTGCAACAAGTGAGTCCACTTCAGAAAGTACTTGATTGGCTATGAAGTGCTTTGAGATGGGTGGTGGTCATGGAAACTGTCATTTAGGCTTCCAACCTTTCTCTTTGCATCATTCAGCACGGAACCTTTGTGCTTCCAGAGTTACTTAGAGGGCAAGCTAATAACTATGCATCAGGAAACAGGGAATTTCAGACCTAACTGCACAGGCCAATCAAGAAGATATCTATTTACCAAGTAGATACAAAGATTGGGAAAGAAAAGAAACAACAGAGGGGCTGAGAAAATGGGTGGTTTTAAAACTATTTTGGATATTGGCAGTTTTTGTGAATCCATCTGCAGTTATTATTTATGTATGAATAACGCCATTATTTGGACAGCAAGTTCTACCACATTAACTTTGCTTATCTCTCCACAAATTTCACCTGACCAGCTGAGTTCTTTCTGTCATTTTTGACTTTACTTCTTTATCATTTTTAAAGGATATTTTTGTAACCTGCGCAATATAATTGACGTTTAAGCTGTCATTAAACATGTAAACCCTTATTAAACATTTTGTCAAACTTCTTAAACGGAAGTTCTACCCTTTTAACACATTGTTGTTTTACATGGCTGGTGTTGAGACACATTGTTGCAAATGATGTCCCGTCACAACTTCTCACTAGTTTCTCACTAGATTCCTCACTAGTTCTGTAGGAATGGACACATGCACTATTGATGCCACACGTACCAGCAATTGTTCATACCAATGAGAGCCTGAAAACCATTCTGTGGTATTCAATGGGCTTACCATAGCCAGATCCTTCACCATCAAATACCACAGAGCTATTTATGACTGAAGACTAATAGGCTTTGCCATGTAAGTGCTGTGGCTACTAAAACTGGGTGGGACAGTGGTCCAGTGGTTAGCGCTGCTGCCTCACAGCACCAGGAGCCCGGGTTTGATTCAACCCTCAGGGTCTGTATGTGTGGAGCTTGCATGCTCTCCCCGTGTCTGTGAGGGTTTCCTCCCACAGTTCGAAGATATGCAGGCTAGGTGGTTTGGCCATGTGAAATTGCCTGTAGTGTCCAGGGATGCATAGATTTAGGTGGGTTATATGGGGGTGGGTCTGGGCGGGATGCTCTGAGGGTCGTTGTGGGCTTGTTGGGCCGAAGAGCCTGTTTCCACACTGTAGGGGTTCTAAGATAATGCAGTAAGTGGTTCAGGAGTGTAATGGAAAATTTTCCAATTTTGTTGAAGAGTATAGATGCCACAACACTTAGGACACTCAATACCAATCAGAAATAGCAGTCCATTTACTTGGTACTTGCGTTACCACCTTCAACCTTCATTCCCACCACCACTGACACTCAGTCACAGCATTGCGTACCATCTAGAAGATGAACTGCAGAATCAAAGCTTCTTCGACATCACCTTCAATAGCCAGGAGGACAAGAGCCACAGTTGCATAAGAACACTATCAACCCCCATTTCCCGTCCAAGCTACTCACCCTCCTGACTCAGATGTATCACACTGCCTTTGAGACAAAACCCCTGGAATACACAGCACCTTCACTGCATGGACAGCAGAGATTGAAAAAGACAGTTCAATACCACTTTCTCAAGAATAAATGGAAATGAGCAAAAAAATGCCAGTCTTTTGATCTGTCATGTCTGGAGAATAAATATTTTTTCTTGGAAAACCTTCATGAGGGACTTGATAGACAGCATCAAGAGGATTTTTTTTGTTGACACCTCCCTCAACAGACTGAATTATAGCATTCAATCATAGACATGGACATCAAATTGGACACTGCGAAGACTGAGTAAATAACAATTAAAGTAAATGCTGCCCACCCACCTTTCATCTGTGAAAATACCACTCTTCCCTTAGTTACAAACATCCAGCTTGGTTTTGTAATTGTATCCGAGCTATACAGGAGCAAGCAGATGGTGGATATGGCAGGGTAAGCTGACAGAACAGATTCCACCCGAAACCTGGCTTGTATTTCTCATGATTGGCAACATTGATGTATCATACAAAGACTGTGCCTGTCCAGTCCCCATTAATGTAACTCTGTTTGACAGGCTGCAGGAAGGAATAAAGAATCACGCAGTTTGCTCCCTTAATCCAACAGGATGAAAAATCACTGCAGAACTTGTCATTCTTCCGATTTTATCTCTTCCAAAGTTAACATTCTCTTTCTCTCAAATGTTCTCAGGAGATCAATGATACAACTGGAGGACAGATGCCAGGAATGTCTGTGCGCAGTCAGTTTACTATGGCATAAATGCGAGTTATGCCACAAAGTTCTCCGCTCCAATAATAGTGCAGCCAAGGTCAATGAGATTGAGCATTTAAAGAAGCCAAGGATAAATTTGAAATCAACACCCAAAGATGCAAATTCTGCTAATTGGTGATCTGTTTATCATGTTTTAATCCCTACACAAAGGTCTGTTCTTGAAATCAAATTTTCATTCTTCAGATCTTTCAAAGCTATGTGTTTTACAATGCAATTACTGACTTAGAAATGCCCTCCCCAACACCACTCTTCTCACACACAAAAAAGAAGGTACTCTTCCACCTTCAATAATTTGGAGGATATATAGGTCCAATATTTATCTATTTGGCTGTGCCCTGCAATGATTTGTTTCAACGTAGTCCTACACTGCAAAATGTGAAATCAGGTCATGTGCTGTCAGAATATAAAGTGATCATCATTGTACATATGGCAGAGCAATAGGGGCACCTGCACTCCAGCAGGAGATTTTCGAATAAATTCTATATTTACCACCAATACAAATCATATGAAAAACTGCATAAAATAATATTAGAAGGATAACAATTAGAATTTTAAAGAAGTTCCCCTCACTGTCAATTTGTATATCGAGATATCTATACAATACAGAAATATAATTTATGGTATTCACAGTCCTTAATTTCTGATGATGCGCTCTCTGGTGACAACTCCCACAGGTTCACTTACACTGTTGGACCTTTCATGACAAGACGCCAAGATGCTGTACCTCAGGTAACGTGCGTAAAGTAAATGAAGCCTAACTGACCACAATACAGAGCTGTTCACTGTATTGCATTCCCACCTTCACCCCCCGCCAACTCAACTCCTGACTGCCCTCTGCATGCACCACTGCTCCCCATGCCCCACCACCAACACCCCACCCCCCCACACACACCTCCCTCCATGGGATGCACTGTCTTAGCGTGAAGTGATAAAATGAGGACATTAATCCCTCTAATATAATGCAGCTTTAACTCATTCACAGGCCCAGGCTCGCAGGAAGAAAACCTTCTGCCTGGCCAGTGCTAAACTGTTTCGGCCTCCTTCGCCGTCTTCATCATTGTTGTTAAAACGTTGCGATGTCACCAGTTTTTTGCAAACTGCAAATTTTGGAAATCACAAGATAGTTTAACAAAATAACAAAAAAGAGCAGATCACTGAAAGTGAGACATTTTCACCAAATCCAATTTAAATGTTGAATACAACATTAACATTTCAGTCTCTTTCTGTGTAAAGCCGAGGCAAGAATCAGTTCCTGTAAGTGGTCTGGAGTTGCAATATTAACGTTCTTTAAAACATTGCTATGATTTAATTAACAGTCCTTATAATTTTGTTAATAGTTAACTGTATAGAAATGAAGGATATTAGTGCAGGGCTTTAGAAACTCTTCATTTCAGACACCAAGGTCAACATCTCCTTGTGGCCTCCCTCCGTGGCAGGGTTTGTGGCAGGGAGCATTGAATTGGCCTTGAGGGTGATGGGTGGAGCTTCATCAATTTCTTGCCTTCACCCCAATTAAATCTCTGGTGTGGCTTTCCCACCCCACTGCCAACTGAAGCTCTTAAGTGGCTAACTAAGGCAAGCGGGCAGCATAACAAGCAAAAGTGTGGGATTCCTGGAGGAAATTCCCTCATTGAAAGGCTCCAACTGTCTTTTTGAGGCACCTGGCATCAGGAAGAAAAGACGCCCAATCCTCTTGTTGATGACTGCACTCCCTCCCGACTCGCTTCCTGTTGTCATTCACTTCTCCTTGGGTCTCTCCCCAGCCTGAGGATGTTGGTGGCTGTGATACTGACATTAGCCACTGCCTTTCTAATGGCACTGCTCAGTTCAGAAGATGGCAGCTTCTGATCGATTGGCAGCTCTCAGTGGGCGGAACCACTGGCACACGAGGTCATGGATCCCAGGGAAGGGACACCACTGGTCTGTCAAGAGTCTAAGTGGTGGGTCTTTCCCAAACAGAGACAAGGCAGGGCTCTGACTAACTCTTAGCTGGTGACCGAGACTCCCATCACCCCCACAAGATTCCAGTGTCCGTATCAATCATTTCCAGATTACAATAGAGCTCAGCAAAAAGCAGAGAGGTAAGTTATCTGTTATGTCCCAATCATAAACCTGTGACATGTCAGAATTGTGCTCCATACAGAATCAGCAGAACAATGATCTAGAAGATTCAGTAACCACTCCAAAGTTTTACATTGGTCACGTTTTATGATTATATGAAAGCTTGATTACAATTTTCATTGCTTCCTGCATTAACTTTAACATTTTTGAAGACTTAAGAAACAAAATAATACAAATGCTATGTGTCTGTGCTGATAAGCACAGTATACTTAACACAGGGCACAGGCACATGCTGTGAGCATGTGACTCAGTTAGCAAAAATCCCACCTCTGAGTCAGAAAGTTATCAGTCCAAATCCTACTCTCGGACATGAGTACAACAATTCAGATGGAAGTGCTTCAGTTCAGAAAAGAGAATGTTTTTTTCTTCAAGCAGGAAAATCAAGTTTTAGAAAAGAGGAACAAGTCACCTGAATCAAAATGTTCTTAGTTCTTGTAGTCCTAAGCCCAGAAAGCTTGTCTAGAAGTCCTCAAGTTTTTAGAACTGAGAAAATTTAGGCTTTCAGAATTGTGAAAGGTTCATGCCAGCAGACTCAGAAACAAATAGATTTAGCAGTCCAAGGAAAAGAAACTGAGAAGAGTAAGTTAAGTAAATAATTAAAAGAGTTGAGACAGAAATTATATTTCTCTGGAATTGAGCATCTATGCAAAGAATAGTGTTTGGAAACCAGTTAAAACTTTGTTTTGCTGCCTGGTTTAGATTCTTTGTAACTATCGTATACGTATGTATAAAGATTTGTTTCTGTTTTATTTCCTTCTGTGTAATAAGCTTATGTTTTGTTGTTAAAGAACATCTGGAGCCCTGTATGAATATGATTCAGTCACTAACCACCACAGGAATCAACCACAAAAAAGGAAACATATGATCAATCAAGCCAGGTTTCATTCTAGGACCTGATTTGTTCAGTATTACCATCAACTGGGAATATTGCAATGACTTTCTTGTATAATCAAGCGTTACATTCAAGCTCAAAATCTTTTGCAACAACATGAATTATTTCATAGTCCCATCTCAAAGTGTCTATAAACACTCATAGCTGTCAACTAAACTGAGGAAATGCAGGCATCCGGCTGTGAGAGTGAATGGTTGTGACATCAGTCACACAGCAGCAGTCCAGTATTAGAAGTCACATGGCTTATGTCAACAGAGAGTATGAAATAGCAACATTTTTTTAACATTTTAAATACTCCTTTTTTCAAAGGTTTAAAAAGTAAAACTTTTGAATCCCTTGCCAGTTGTCTTTAATAGTTGTTCTTGATAAGTCCTGCTGATGCTTTTGACAGTTGTCTCTGATAATTATGATAGTTTTGACCGATGATTTTGTCAGCTCTGTTGGTAGTTCCAATCAGGTTAACATGAATAACTTAACTCATTTGTTAACACAAAATTATGCCTACTTTCAAAGATTAATCCAAAAGAAAACCTAAACATTACTAAAGCACACCTTATTTCTCCCAAAACTGTCCTGTGACCAGATCAAAAGGAATATCCTAACTATTCAAACGAACCCACAAAGTCAGGCATGTTCTTACTGGGTCCACTTTGTGTTTCACATTCCTGACTTCCCAAAGAGCCACTTCAGTGGATGCAGCAGATGATCTCAACAGGCATGCCTCATCTATGAGCAATGGATGTTCAAATCCTGGCAGGACACCATTAACGTCTCTGCGAAAATGGGACATGCTCTCCATTGAAGTGAAAATCCAGGCCAGAGTTAATGCTTCAGTTCTGTGACCTTTCATCCAAACTGGGAAAATGAAATGATAGAACAGGTTTTGAGCAAGGGCTGGATGGGATGAAGACAAAAGGAAAGTCAGTGATAGGACTAAAGACAGGAGAGATTGAATGGCGCAGGAATTAGTTTTCCAGTGCTAAAGGGAATGGAGATGGGACAAGAAAAAGAAAGAATTTGTACAAAAACAGAAGTTGCTGGATAAGCTCAGCAGAAAGTTGTAACTTTGGAGCAGGTATGGTGATGTCTGAAAGAAAATAACCGAAACAAAGGAAGGAAAGTTTAGAGATAGTAGGAACTGCAGGTGGTGGAGAATCTGAGATAACAAGGTGTGGGGCTGGATGAACACAGCAGGCCAAGCAGCATCAGACAAGCAGGAAGGCTGACGTTTCGGGCCTAGACCCTTCTTCAGAAATGGGGGTGGGGAAGGGGGTTCTGAAATAAATAAGGAGAGAGGGGGAGGCAGATAGAAGATGGATAGAGGAGAGGATAGGTGGAGAGGAGACAGACAGGTCAAAGAGGCGGGGATGGAGCCAGTAAAGGTGAGTGTAGGTGGGGAGGTAAGGAGGAGATAGGTCAGTCCAGGGAGGACGGACAGGTCAAGGGGGCGGGATAAGGTTAGTAGGTAGGAGATGTGGGTGGGGCTTGAGGTGGGAGGAGGGGATAGGTGGGAGGAAGGACAGGTTAGGGAGGCGGGATGAGCTGGGCTGGTTTTGGGATGTGGTAGGGGGAGGGGAAATTTTGAAGCTTGTGAAGTCCACATTGATACCACTGGGCTGCAGGTTTCCCAAGCGGGATATGAGTTGCTGTTCCTGCAACCTTCGGGTAGCATCATTGTGGCACTGCAGGAGACTTTGCAAGCTTCAAAATCTCCCCTCCCCCTACCACATCCCAAAACTAGCCCAGCTCATCCCGCCTCCCTAACCTGTCCTTCCTCCCACCTATCCCCTCCTCCCACCTCAAGTCCCACCCCCATCTCCTACCTACTAACCTCATCCCGCCCCCTTGACCTGTCCGTCCTCCCTGGACTGGCCTATCTCCTCCCTACCTCCCCACCTACACTCACCTTTACTGGCTCCATCCCCGCATCTTTGACCTGTCTGTCTCCTCTCCACATATCTTCTTCTCTATCTATCTTCTTTTGCATCCCCCTCTCTCCTTATTTATTTCAGAGCCCTCTTCCCCTCCCCCATTTCTGAAGAAGGGTCTAGGCCCAAAACGTCAGCCTTCCTGCTCCTCTGATGCTGCTTGGTCTGCTGTGTGCATCCAGCTCCACACCTTGTTATCTGAGGAAAGTTTAGATGTAGGACAGGGTTTACAGGCTGAAGTTTTTAGACTCAATGTTGAGGCTAGAAGGCTGTAAAATGTCTGAGTGAGTAACAAAGTGCTGCCCTGAAAGCTTGCATTGAATTAGGACTTTTGTGGCACGGTGGTAGTGCCCCTGCCTCAGAGCCAGGAGGCCTGGGTTCAAGATCCATCTCCTTCTGTATCACAATGTCACTGAGATAAAAGGTACTGCAGATGCTGGAGAATC
>JAHRHZ010000026.1:7460902-7479055 GCA_024137785.1 Ginglymostoma cirratum | reverse complement strand
AAGGGTTTAGGCCCGAAACGTCAAGTTTTCCTGCTCCTATGATGCTGCTTGACCTGCTGTGTTCATCCAGCCCCATGCTTGTTATCTCACAATGTCACTGAATGGGTTGATTTCAGAAAAGACAAAGCTTACATTGACCTTCAGTGGAACAGTGCAGAGGCTGGGGACAGGAGCACCAGAATGGTACCTCATCTTGAGCTCTGTTTTTAACTAAAAGTTTGTTGCAATCATCAAGCCAACATCAGATCCAGACCAGTCCGTACATATCACAGGGACATAATGATCATTTATTAGAATTAAAGTCAGGTTTATTATCACATGTGCTCAAGTTACAAAGAACAGGAGTACAGTGAAAAGTGCACAATGTCACCAACACATGGCACAATCTTAGGTACAAAATATAGAGAAAATAAAGACAAAAAGTGACATTACATTACAGGTATACATATGTAAGTTGGGAAAATAAGAAATAAAACTAAAAAGATCGACATTGCAAGCTTTCAATCAATGTTTTGTATTTCAACCCCAGGTCTGTACAATTTTTGAAATATTGATCTTGTGCTTTCCTTATAACAATTACTTCAAGGAGATTCTCACAACGATTGAAAGTGGGCCTCATCAGTGGGACAATGATTCAACAGGGAGCCAAGCACAACAGCAGATATGGAGACAACAGCCCTAATTGTTTCTCAAGTTAGTTTAAGTTGAGCGTTACCAATCACTGCAGGCTATTTCTTTTATACTCAGCAGGGCGTTTGAGGTTGTTTGATAATCACTTTGGTCGTTTCAATGAATAAATGTCTGCTTCTGTATTTTTGTTACCAGCTCATCCAATAAACTCCCCCTCACCCCTGACTGCTGCTGTAATAGGATAAAATGTAGCTCATAGCATGGATCCCCAAGCATCCTGCTGTTTATGCAAAACTATTCATTACTGCGCTGTGTTCTGTTTGAAGTTCTATTTCTTTTAGCTGTTTGATGAATATTTTGTTTTTTTATAAATCCGTATTAACTGTTCAATGCATCCATTCGCAGGACTCATCAGAAGACCCAGTGTAACTTTGTTGCAGGCAATAATAAAAAAAACCTGAGCTGTCTTTTATAAAGAGACCCATCTTGTTCAGTGTCTAGGATGGCCTGCACAAGTGAGCTGGCTCTCAAAGTTCACAAGACAAACCCCCTGTGCAGCATGGCCATGGAGGATACCTCGCAGCTCCCTTTAGCTGGACCCAGCAGCTGTCACTCTACCAATACAGACATATTGCTTAACCTGAGATTGCACAGACACCAAATGGAAGAGCTGCTTGAGTGACAGGGACAATGTTTAAGGGCTGGGGTTTTCAGAGCAACGTTAATTTGTTGGATTCCAGATTTCTGGCCCCCTCACTCGGGCGGATTTCCAGATTCGTGGGAGCTGCCGGATAATCCAATTGGTCTGCACCAGGCAGTGCCAATGGCAGCGATGACAAGGTTAGGAATTACATGCAGTGCCCAGCTCACATTCTAAATCACGCTGTCCAAGACTCGGTAATTTTGAATAGAATCACAGAAACTTCAAGGCATAGCAAGTAAGTAGGGACGGCAAATATTATGTTAGCCTTAAATGCAAGGGGATTTCAGAATAAGAGTAAAGGTATCTTATCACAAGTCTGTAGGGCCTCAGTGAGATCGCACCTGGGGCACCATGTGTAGTAACAAAAACAGAAGTTGCTGCAAAAGCTCAGCAGGTCTGGTAGCATCTGTGGAGAAAAATCACAGTTAACATTTTGGGTTTAGTGATCTTTCCTCAGCACCATGCACAGTGTGGGTCTCCTCAGCCTTATGCCTCAGATAGAATACAACAAAGATTCACTAAACCAATTCCTGGAATGAGATAATATGAACATATAAACAAGGAACAAAAGTAGGCCACTTGGCTCCTCAAACCTTTTATATTCAATTAGATCACAGCTGATCTGATTTTAACCTCAACTCCACATCCCTGCATACCCTTGGTAATAAAGAATCTATCCAGTTCGGCTTTGAAAATATTTTAAGCTTCTGCATCCGCTGCCTTTGAGGAAGGGAATGCCAAAGACTCTCAACCCTCTGAGAGGAAAAATGTTCCTTCATCTCGATTTTGAATGGGCGACCTCTTATTTTTAAACCAGGACCCCTCGTTCTAGATTCTCCCACAATAGGAAACATCCTTTCAACACCCGCCTGGTCAAGTTCACTCAGGATCTTATACATTTCAATGCAGTCACTTCTGACTCTTCTAAACTCCAGAGGATACCGGCCTAGCCTTTCATCATAAGGCAATCTGCTCATTCCAGGTATTAGTTTCGATGATCAGTGTAGTGATGGTACTGAAAAGAGGGCATGAGTAATCAAGGCCTATATTCCCCACAGTTGAAGCAACCTAACTGAAACGTATGACATTTTTCAGGGACTTGACAAGGTAGCTGCTGGGAGGACATTTGCAATTGCTGACAGTCTAGAACAAGAGGTCATGGTCTCAGAGTAAGGGATTGGTGACTTAGTACCAGGGGAGCAGACACCTCTTCATTCGTAGGCTTGTGAACCTTTTCGAATGACTTACATCTATGAAGGTTTGGCTGCCAAGTATATTCAAGTCAGACATCAATAGGTTTTTGGATAATAATAGAATTAAGGGACATGGGAAAAGTACAGCCAAGGTGGTCATGCTGTAGAAGATCAGGGTGATCTTATTGTATAGGCTGCATGTGGAATCAACCACTACCAGTTAATGGCTTAGGGAGGGTGCTTTTATCTTTATTCACTCATAGGACATGGGCATCGCTGGCTGACCAGCATTTGTTGACGATCCCTTGTTGCCCTTGAGAAGGCAATGGTAAGCTGTCAACAGTCCTCCCTACTGTACAGGGCCTAAGGACCCCATTGGACAAACAGTGGTAGGCATTGAGCCCCAAGTGAGTCTTAACAAGAAGAGGAATTTAGCTTATACAACAAGGTGCTGATCATTGCACAATGGCAAAAAGTTGCAGTACGAAGATGTAATTTGCAAGACTATAAGCAGGAATGTTCCCTCTTAAGCTCCATTGTTGTTCAGCCTCTGGGAAGCTCAGCATACTTCAATCAACATGCTGACACATTGTTCCCAGAAGCCATTGCCTCACATGGACTTCAGAAATCAACATGGAGGCAAGAAAAGTTAGGAGCATTGATCATGAGCCAGTGGCGACACATCTGACTCCATCGGGACCTCAAGCGAGATCCTCATTCTTCACTCAAGGTTCCATGACTTCATCAGATTGGATGAAGCCTAATGTTGGCTCCAACATTAACCCTTTCAGCACCATTACTATGTACAACAGAATAGAAGTGTAGTCTCAAATGGTTTCTTCTGTTTCTATTTCTTATTTTCTTACACAATTAGACAACAGTAAAAAAACATAATAAAGGCTTTGAAATGACAGACATTAATCAGAGACCGTTGGGGATGAGCCCACAAACCAGAAGTAAAATTCTTGGAGGATAAACCTTTGATAATTAATCCATTTTACGGAACACGAAGGCTTTAAATGACATTCTATCTGACATTCTACATTACTTCCCAAAATACACTCAACCTGATAAAGAAAATAAACTCCCAATCAGTCAAATTAATGAACTCAGTGTTTGCTGGATTTGTTTATCTGTGAAGCTCTGAATCTATCATCCAAGGAACGACAGCCAAGTTCACACGTTGCTGTCAGACAAAATGCCAACCCAATCAAGTCTACACAATTCGCTGACAGCTTTATATCCTAAATCGCTGCAGTTTCACTGCAATTAGGAAGAAAGCTGCCTTTTATTCAAAACTGTATTAATTTGTGGAGTGCAATCAAGCTAACCTTTTTCAAGAATTTGCTTTGATCTTCCCTTCATCACATGCCCCCTCCCCTTCCTGCAGCGTCAATTTTTGATTGCAGATCCCACCGTGTTGGTCTTTCACTGTCAAAGTAGTTATTCTTCATGACTGAATCTTGACCATAAACATTCGCAGGCTGTTTGAGCATGAAGGGGAAGAGAACACTATTCTGTTCTCAGTCAATGGGTTGGGTTAAATGGGGCATCCTCTCCCTGCAAAACTAAAAGATCAGGGTAGAGCCCATGCACAAGAAAGCTGGCTTGCCCCACGGGCCTTTTACACTGGGCTGGGTCGTAATTGTCTCGTGGCCAGACCTCCATTCTCATTTGCAGAAGCCAATAGGATTGGGTCGTCCACCTACTGAAATGCCCCTATACAATAGGTGAGGGAAGGAAGCTCAGAAGCTATTTCCACTGGTGGGCGAGTGGTATCATTGCTAGAATATTAATCCCGAAACCAGGTAAAGTTCTGGGCTGCAGGGTTCAAATTCCCACCTTAGCAGATGGTGGAAATTCAATATTGGACTGAATTAAATAAGAATCTAATGATGATCCATAAATCATTTTCAATCGTTGGGGAAAAGCTCATCTGGCTCACTGATGCCTTTCGAGGAAGGAAATCTGTCATCCTCAATGTTACTCCAGACCCACAGCAATGTGGTTGACCCTCTGAAATGGTAAAGCAAACCACTCAGTTGTATCAATTGCAACAAAATCTCAGAAAAAGAAATGAAACTGTTCATGTGTGGACTGAACTTCCAGAGGAAGTAGGGAATGCCGGCTTACAATGCTTAAAAGACATTCAGATACGAACACGAATAGGAACTGTTTCAAGGGATATGGGCTGAGCGCAGGCAGGTGGGACTGGTTTAGTTTGGGATTATGGGCTGGTTTGACTGAAGGGTCTGTTTCCATGCTGTATGACTCTATGACTATGAAACTGTAGTTGTTCAAGGAGGCAGTTCACCACCACTATCTCAAGGTGCAACTAGGAATGGGCAATAAAAGCTCAGCCAGCCAGCAGTGCCCACATTCCATGAATGAATTAATAAAAACGTTTGGGAGAACGGCCTGGTAAGCAGTAAGTCACCCACCATAAACATCTGCCTACATTCAAAACCACCCACTGAGGGTCATAAAACACTGCCCAATGCTTCCAGCAGACAGCCCCAGCTGGGGAGCCTGGATCCTTCTTCTTCTCTACCCCTCAGTGTCGTCAAAACCACCAACGGGGCATTACCCTGTTGCAGACAGGTTGGAGCAGCCCATGCCATAGAGCTTAGAGATGTGGACTTGGATTGTGAGCAACTCACACAGCAGACCCTGGGGATGGGGCTGCACAAGCGTAGCTTTCATTTCTCCAATCTGTGAATACCCTGTAAGAAAAATGAAAAAGTGAGATGAAACGAAGAGACACATTGTACTTTAAGAGGAGAAGGTGTTTTGCACAGAGAATGTTTGTCCCTGAAGGACGTCAGTGTCGAATCAACAGTGAGGGAGCAGGATGGTTGTTGATGAATGTAGGTGACTGCTGGCATGAAAAGAGACTGGAAGAACACTGGGAGTGAATGTATCTCGACAGTCAAAGGATAAACCATTGAAGTGAAGCTGCAGACTGTTTTTCATAGAGTCATGCAGCATGGAAACAGACCCTTCAGTCCAACTCATCCATGCCGACCAGATTTCCTAAACTGAACTAGCCCCATTTGCCTGTATTTGACCCTTATCCCACTAAACATTCCCTATTCACATACCTGTCAAAATGTCTTTAAAATGTTGTAAATGTACCTGCACCTACTGCTTTCTCTGTTAGTTCATTCCATATACACGTTACCCTCTGTGTGAAAATGTTGCCCGTCAGTTCTCTTTCAAATCTTTCCATTCTCACCTTAAACCTATGCCCTCCAGTTTTGAACTTCCCTATCAGAGGAAAAGACATCTGCTCTGCACCTTATCTATGCCCCTCATGATCTTCTAAACCTCTACAAGGTCATACCTCATCCTCCCACATTCCAGAGAAAAAGGTCCCAGCCTATCCAGCCTCTCCTTATAACTCAAACCCTCCAGTCCCAGTAACTTCCTTGTAAATCTTTTCTGCAGCCTTTCCAATTTAATAATATCCTTCCTCCAGCAGGGCAGCCAAAAGTGGCCTTACCTATACTGTACAACTGCAATATAAAGTCCCAACTGCTGTACTCAATCCTTGTACCCCTTGTTCTGAGCTTGCCCCACCACTGCGATCTCCCAACAACTCCTCCCACCTCCCCTGACCCTGGGCCCATAATCATTCAGCTGCCTTGTTTATCAGGGAAATACAAAGCATCAGGTAGTAAACATTGATCAACGTTGCTATGAGCTAGATGTGGGTGTTGCAATACAGCAGACAAGCCCGATGTCCTTGTGAGCGGTACCTTCAGTTTCCTGCATGCTCCTCTCCACAGCTGAGCTTTGGAATTCAGCATAACGGTAATAAGACTTTGCTTCCTCGCTTCTCACGTGTGCTATTTAGCATATACACACTGCATTCTGCTTCATTTCTTTCTTCAATTCTCAAATACACTGCGCTGAGTCATATTTATTCAGCATCTTCAATGTCTTAGAACATCACGAGGCTCATCATAGGAACACTATAGCACGTGACACTGAGCTGCATAAAGTGATGCGAGATCAAATGATCAGCAACTTGGTCAAAGATGTAAGTTTTAAAGGATGTTTTTAAGGAGGAAAGTGAGATAGAATGTTGCAGAGGGATGGAATTACACAGCTTGGGGCTTAGGCACTGAAGATTTGGCCACCAATGGGGGCGACTCAGCTAAAATTGGGAATACATTTGAGGCCAGGATTAGAGGAACAGAACTATCTCAAAGGGATGTAGGTGTTGGAGGAGATTACTGCGATAGACAGAGGATAGGCCATGAATGGATTTGAAATGCAGAATGTAAATTTTAAAATCAAGACGTTGCTTGACTGGGAGCCAATACAGGTCATGAAGCACAGGCATGATGAAAGAATGGACTTGATGTGAATTAAGACATGAGCCACACAAGTTAGGATGGCCTTATGTTTAGAAGGGGTAAGAACATAGCAGAATAGTCACATGTGCAGTTGAAAATCAAACCTAAGGGGAATGAGGGAATGGAAGGAGCAGAGTATAATGTATCTAAATTTTTTGATGATGCAAAAATAGGTAGAAGGGCACATTGTGATGAGGACATAAGGAATCTGTAAAGAAATTTGGATCAGTTGAGTGAGTGGGCAAAAGCTTGTCAGATCAAATTTAATACAGGAAAGTGTGAAGTCATGCACATTGATAAGAAGAATCAAAAGGCAGACTATTATTTAAATAGGCGGGGCCTTCAAAATGGTGCAGTGCAGAGGTGTTCTTCTGCATGAAGCACAGAGAATTAGCAAGCTGGTGCAGCAAGAAATTAAGAAAGCAAATGGAATATTGGCCATTATTGGTAGGGATTTGGAGTTTAAAAATAGGGAAGTTTTGCTACAATTGTAAAGTGTGTTGATGAGGCCACATCTGATTATATTTTGGTCCCTGCATTTAAGGACAAATGTGTTGGCACTGGAGGCTACTCAAAAAAGATTCACTAAGCTGATTCTTGGGAGAAAGGAGTTGATTTATCAAGAACACGTGAGCTGGTTTGATCTTTATTCGTTAGTCTTTAGAAGAATGAGGGGTGATCTTATTAACATACACAAGATTCTGAAGGTGATAGAAATTGAGAAGATGTTTCCACTGGTGGGGAAATCTCATAATAGAGAATATAGTTACAGAAGAGAGAGACACTTATTGAAAACTGATATACAAAAGAACTTCTTCTTCCAGTGAATAGTGAATGCCTGGAATTGTCTACCCTAGAGAGTGGAGGCTAGATCACTGCAAGTGGTTAAGGAGGAGATAGAAAGATTTTTATAATACCGGGGAGTTGAAGGCTGTGGAGTATTGGCATAAAGAAAGAATTGAAGTTTGGGGCAGATCGGCCATGATCTTATAGAATGGCTTGAGGGGCTGAATGGCCTACTCTTGCTCTGATTGCTTGTGTCCTTAAGAAAGTGTGAATGAGGGGTTCAGCAGCAGCTCCATAAATATAAACATTTATATCAATGGTCTAGATTTTTTTTAACCCAACTTCTAGCAGCATCTATTGGTTGAGGGGGAGAGTGGATCTGGATGATCCCTGTTGAAACAGCCTGGGTCCAAGCGCCCACTGGCGCTTTTGATTGCATGAGATAGCACAGCCCTACTCCAGGAGGCAGATTGCTGCAAAGATCGAATTTAGTTCATATCAATGTGATTCAAACTGATTTCAATCTCAGTGTGAAGGCAATGTTTTCTGAGGTTTGGGTGGAAGTGGGGTAGGGTTGAGTGTAGGGAGACAATACAGAAGTCACGTGGCATGAATAAAAGCTGTTTCTGGCCTCAGGGGTAAGTGAAAATAGATCAAACAGAAGTAAATCATGTCTCGACTCGTCAGTGTGAATTGCTCGTAAATCTGGCATATATTATAAGTGGAATATTTATACACGGTTTATAAATCTATTGATAGAGTCCCAGCAGTCAGTAATTTTATTCAGATCAGTAAGATGGATGGAATGAGCTTCTCAAATGCACCAAAGTACAATTGAGTTGCAGAATATTACAGATGGTGGGCAGAGTTTCAGTTGTGTTTTTCCACTGAGCTTCCACTGTAAATGGATTAAGTGCTGGTGATTTGTACAGTAGGACTGCACCAGCTGCGTGCAAGTAAATGAAATATCAGGAGGTTTCTCTCACCCCTTCCCCTTCTCGTAACGAATATTTACTTACCTCAATTGTAGATTGGAGAAATCGTTCGGGTTATTTTGGAACCACAATGTGATTAGACACTTGTTAAAAGGTTTTCTCTAACATTGCTAATGAGGAGCCAAGGTTGTGGGCCAAGACGTGGTTAGCACAGCACCAGGGACTCAGGTTGAATTCCAGCCTCATGTGACTGTCAGTGTGGGTTTTTTCCGGGCGCTCCAGTTTCCTCCCACAGTCCAAAGATGTGCAGGTTAGGTGGATTGGCCATGCTAAATTGCCCATAGTGTCCAGGGACATGCAAGCTAGGTGGGTTAGCCATGGGAAATGTAGGGTTACAGGGATAGGGTTGCAAATGCAAGTGGGGGAATGTTACTATCTGATGGCTGAATCAGATTGGAATTCCATGTTCATATTTACTTTTTTGGCTTTGTGAATCAGGACTTTAATCCATCTCATTTGATGCTTTATCTTCATTTCAGTCACGTGGTCACAGGTCATTTGTTCTGCCATCACTGAGTGAGAATAGATGGTCAACTGTGTTTAAAATTCATCCATGGGATGTGCGCATTGTTGACTAGGTCACCATTTATTACCCATCCCTAGTCGCCCAGAGGGTACTTTAGAGTTAATCATATTATTGTAGGTCTGGTCTGGAAGCATATATAGATCAGACCAGGTAAGGTTAGCAGATCTGATTTCCTAAGGGATATTAGAGAACCAAGTTGGGCTTTTACAGCAATTAACATTAGGTTAGTTTTTTAAAAAAAATTTTATTGAATACAAATTTCCCCATGTGTGATGGTGAGATTTGAACTCAGAGCATTTGCCTTGGACTCTGGAATATTATGGCACCACCTTGCATAACGAGCAGGAGGTTCTGTAATCAACTATTACTGCTGTTCCACCAACCACTGGAATCTTGATCTAACGTAAATCCTTTTTGTGAGCAGTTGTGCCCAGAGGCCTTTTACATTGCACCCAAAGTCTGAAAAGCATGAGTTAGGGAGTGGAAGATTAGCAATACTGCTGAGCTAATATTAGGGCCACAGGACCTGAGAGATCACGGTTGTCTAATACCGACTTTGGCAATATCCCTACTGTATCAAGACTGAATCTGAAACCATATCGATGTAAAATTATATCATCATGTGCCATTCACACAGTCACAATCCCATTAGGCAAATTGTTCAAGGCAAAAAAGTCATGTACAGCCTCAGGGCCCAACATTGCTGCCGCAGGAAATCTGGATTAAATTTTAATTAAGTGACAAATATTCAAATCTTGCTCATGGTTAAACAAGCAGAATAATGTGTTCTCAGTGACCCTTAACTCAGAGGCTGCTTGTCTCTTTAGCTTTCATTTCACATCTGTTCACGTCAAAGATGACAGATTCAAAATATATCAGTTGAATTTTATTCCTTTCCGTATGTTCTAGTGTGAACAAGCTACCTGTGCTACCGTGTTTCATACTTGCAAAAAAAAAAGCAGAGGATTAAGCCTAATTTCATCGATCTTAGCCTTCCAGTGAGAAGCCACACTCAAAGGAAGTGTTATTGATATGGTGTTATAGCCGATATGTGAATTGTACTCCATGTGAGCCCGGGCTCTCCCAATTAGAACAGTGAATCATTCTCTTACAGAATCTTGGTACAGATTGAGATATGTCAAGATATTAATGTATGACTGGCCATTCTTTGACCATTCTTACCTTGTGATATTATGTGGTCAATATGCACCAACCAGCTCCACACAAAATACACAAATGGAAATCATTTTGGGTTTTGTGCTTAAACACTGTTATTTTAGGAGTATTTTGACAGTCCCCACCCAATTGTTCAACTTCCAGAGGAAGTGACGAATGCGGGTACAATTACAACGATTAAAAGACATTTGGATAAGTGCATGAACAGGAAAGGTTTAGAGGGATATAGGCCAGGAGCAGGCAGATGGGACTATTTTAGTTTGGGATAATGGTCAGCATGGACTGGTTGGACCAAAGGGTCTGTTTTCATGCTGTATATCTCCATGACTCTAACTGCTTCACATTACTTTTAAATTCTTCTTATTTATGTTTTAATTTTCTTTCTTTCCCCTCCATTGCCAATCTATGTTACGCCCTCCCATTCTCCTCTTCCCTTTACACTTGCACTCTTTCTGTCTTCCACTTTGTCTATTATTCCTGTCCTTTTTCTCTCCCCATCCCTTCTCCCACCATCCTCATTTCCACCCCTCCCATCATCTAACCCCCACACTATCCTTCTGTCTGCTTCCTCATGTTCCAGCTCCCAAGGCTGGCCCTGAACCCCATGAATTTTAATTACGATAGGGAGGATACTAGTAGGAAGAGTGAAACCTGCTATGCTAAATCAGGGAGTTGACCGGTTCGTTAAGGTAGCATTGGTTCTCAGATTGCAGGACTAAAAACTAGAACACCTACGGTGCAGATTGAGGCCATTCAGCCCATCGAGTCTGCACCGACCCTCAAAGAGCATCCCTCTCAGATCAATTCCCTCCTCACCTCATCCCCACAACCCTACATTTACCATGGATAATCCATCTAGACTGCACATCCCTAGGCACTATGGACAATCTAGCACAGGCAATCCACCTAACATGTACATCCTTAGACATTACGAGGCAATTTAGCGCGGCCAAACCACCTAACCCGCACATCTTTGGACTGTGGGAGGAACCCACAGCACCTGACGGAAATCCACACAGATACAGGGAAAATGTGCAAACTCTGCATAAGCAGCCACCCAAGGCTGGAATCAAACTCAGATCCCTGACACTGTGAGTCAGCAGTGCTGGCCACTGAGCCACCGTGTCATAACACTTTTTTACAAAAGAATCTCTTTTTATAGAAATCCAAACAAAATAAAATCAAGGGATAAAAGCCCAGCCTGGGAGATGGAAATTAAGCAGAACATCGCTGTAGGAGATTATTTTGTATTGGAGCCAAACAGCTGCAACCTTAATGCATTTACCATGATGCTCTTGGGTGTGTCTAATAGCTGGAATTAAATGTTCCCAGGCAACAATGAAATTAGAATTGGGAGAAGTTATTTGAGTCTGACAGCTGTAATTAAGTTCATGATTTTCAACACAGTCGAAGCCTTGGAAGTTTTGCAACATTGTATTATTGAGAACTAATGAACGCAGAATCTGGATGATATTTTTCAACTGTTTTGCTGTTATAAAAATCACAGTAGTTTTAATAAAATCTTTTGAAATGCCCAAATTGTAAAATTTTATTGAAAATTAGATGCTTCCATGTTACATCCGTGCAATAAAGTGCAGGGCAGCTGATTAGCTTTTGGCTTAATGAGGTCGAACGCTATCGAAAGCTGGAATAGCCTGACTGCCCAGTCCATCTCCATCGGGAAGCACATCAGAAGAAACCAAACTTTGGCAAAAGGTTTCCTTCATTATTTCACAGCTTGTGGGTGTTACTGGCAAAGGCAGAATTCTGTCTCGCATTCCCAATCCCTGACTGGTGTTGAACTGTTTTCCTGAACCATTGCAAACCTTAGAGTGTAGGGACAGCACCATCTGTCAGGGAGGGAGTTCCAGGATTCTGACTCAGCAGCAGTGAAGGAAGAGCGGTATATTTTCGAGTCAGGGTGGTGTGTGGCTCAGAGAGGAAACTGCAGGTTGTGATCTTCCTATGTGCCTGCCTGCTGCTCTTGGAATTTTAGGGGGTAGAGGTCGCAGTTTGGAAGGTGCTTTCAAAGGAGCCTTTGCTGAGTTACAGGTGAAACTGGTAGACGGTATGCATAGCACTGTGCATTGGTGGTGGAAGGTGTGAAAGTCAGTGAAAACAAAAGGGAAAAAAGTGACAGATGATATAGAGAAGCTAAAACCAGAAACGCAAAGGATTAGTGAGTGTATAACCATTTATTTTTCTTTCATTCATTATTTCAGATAAAATTCCACAGAAGATCCAAGCCACTCATCCTAACAAAAACAAATTTGCTGGAAAAACTCAGCAGGTCTGGCAGCATCTGTGAAGGAGAAAACAGAGTTAACGTTTCGGGTCCGGTGACCCTTCCGCAGAACTGAACAGGATCCTTCCCCATTCACCCTAATGCTGGCATTTGTAGATATTTTCCCAATAAACCTATTCAGAGATGTTATTACTCACCACTAGAGCAGACAAAATTTGAACCCCGGTCTCCTGGTTCAGGGGTAGGCGCACTACCACTGTACTGCAAACTGGTGTGCATAAGCCTGCAGAAACAATTTCCAACCACTCTTCACCAAAGCCAATCAAAATATCCTTCTACTCCATTTCCCCTTCGAACTGCTCCTTAATGTTACTAGGCTATTCGTGGCTAATAGCCTTTATGACAACACGTTTGATGTTCAGTACACCACAACATGAACAAACAAGAATTTGGGATATTAGCTGTTACTGGTTATGTGATCTCAGAAGGCAGTGTGTATGATGGTCTACAAAGGAACATTGGACAAGTGATACAGTCACGCATGGATTAATTGCTCACAGAAATATTACCAGACCATAACAACTCCATCTGTCGTAGCTGCTTTCATGTACAGATTATAGACCAGTATTCAGCAGTCTTTTAATAACTAATGACTGTGATTGAAAACACAGTTTAAAACAGCAAGTAAATCAAGAACTCCTCGGGGCAGATTTACAGTACTCAAACTGAAAAGGTTGGAAAACAAAGTTTAAAATTGATGAATGATACGAAGGTGAAGGCTTGTGAGGAATCCTTGGCCCCAATTCACTTCCAGTTTCTCTGCCACCTGCTCATCCTTTCACTCTCTGGATTCATAGCTGAGAACCATTATTTACATGTCGTAAATCCTTTCCAGTTGATGTGCTGCATCTGTAATCTCTGTGTTTTTCAGAATGTTTCACTAATTTGTTTTTTACATTACAGGTCTCTGACGGGGTTTCTATCTGTTTGCAAACATCTGTTGCCTATGATATTGCGACTCCTGGCAAAGGCACATTAATATTGTCTGCAATGATTATTTAGGATCTATCCCACTGTTGGTTTTCCCAGATGACTTTGTACCTAAAAATCAGCTATCAAGTACAACTGTTTCTGCTTGTATTACATATTTAATTGAAAGCTCTTCCAACCTTGACTTTAACTCTTGACGTTATTTCAAACATATCTCGTATTTTCACTCTGAAGATTCTTTACCCTTTGAGATTTGGCCTTCTCCTGTTTGTCTTGATAAAACAAAGCAGTCTTGGGGGAAGAATCTTGCAATGTGGAATGTGGCAGCTGTAATTACAAATAATTAGTGACAGGCGCAGGCTTTTGTGCCCGTTGCTTTTTTCGGGGGGGTGTGCGGTTGACACTCCTTTGCTGATGGGATTGAGAGATCTTTGAACGGTCCAATAATGATCTTGTGAAAACTAATATAACGATCTTCAAGCCATTGGATTCATTTGAACCAGCTCTACGTTTACATTTGAATATTTTCAATCAGTACAATTTGTAAGACTTCCACCTCTGAGTCAGGAGGTCATGTGTTTGAGTCCCATTTCAAAAATCAAGGCTGACACTCCAGTGCAGTGCTGAGGGTTTGCAGCACCGTCAGAAGTGTTGTCTTTTGGATGAGATGCTAAAGCAAGGCTCCATCTGCCCTCTCTGGTGGATGTAAAAGGAAATTAATCCCTGGTAACCTGGCCGTTACTCATCCTTCAATCAGGATCACAAAAAACACAGACCAATATCATATGTGGGAGCCGGCTGTACTGTAAGACCTGTCTCATTTCCTACAATACAACAGTGGCTACACCCCAAAAATATTTCATCAACTGTAAAGGAGTTTGAGACCTAGGTGTTGTGAAAAGTTGCTATATAAATGCGAACTTTATTTCCTTTTACGTTGCGTGACTACATCAAATGTATTTGATTGGATATAAAGCTATTTGGGATGCCCTAAGGTCAAGAAAGGTATTATGTAAATGCAAAGTCTATCTTTCACTGGTCAGGTTGGATTATTTTTATGACACAATTCACAGGAAAATGAGTGACTATGGCGTGCTGAGATCATTCGGAGTGTCTGGCACTTTGTAAGGAACTGGAACAATTCATTTCTTTGAAAATTTGAAGTTGTCAGATCGGATGTGGACTGTGTTCGGATTTGAAATTTTTACAATCGCAACATCCTCTCTGATTCCAGCCCATCCGATGTCTGCAATTTAAATTGCTGCCAATTTGCCCAAAGCAAGCCCCTACAAACAGCAATTCTATAATGAACTGTGTCCTGGGGTCTTGGTCAAAGAATAAATTTGGCAGTCCACTGAGAACAGCAATTTTGTTCCACTGAATTGGGTTGTTAAGCATATTCAAGTTTGAGATAGACAGATTTCTAATCATTAAGGGACGGAAGGGCTATGGGAAAAGGCAGAAAAGTGGAGTTGAGGAGTATTAGATCAGCCATCAACTTAATGAATGACAGGCCAGACTCGATGAACTACATGATCTCCAATGTCTCCTACGGCTTCTGGTCTTATCTAGGGTCAGCCAATCTTTTATTTCCAATTGAACATGTTTAAAATTTCATCTAAAGGATGTGAAGAGCGGTTTGTCCTTACACTGACAGGCGATTTGTTGTTGATCATGCACAACTTAAAAATTCTCAGAAAACATTTTTTTAGAAGTTCCAGATTCGGATCATCAGATGTCAGATTACAGCTCAGAATGAAATGTCATCCCAGGGTTTGCACTGAAATCTGTGACAGGGGGCTTGAAGCAAAAATATCCTAACTCAGAGCCCAGAATGCTTCAACACTGAGCCACAAGGAGGTCATTGGCAAGTTGCCCTCTCCACCAGCCCAGTGTCATGTTTTTCCACCCCTCAGAAGCGCAGTTAGGGTTGGGTAACAAATGCTGGCCTCACCAGTGATGCCAAATCTTCCAACAGCACTTCCCAAACTCGTGACCTCCACCATCTAAAGGGACAAGGCCACAGATACATGGGGATACCACCACTGGCAAGTTCCTTCATATGCCATCCGGACCTGGAAATGTATCGCTCATTGTCACTGGGCAAAAAACCTGGAATTCTCCTCCTGTGAGAGCATTGTGGGTGTTCCTACACCACATGAGAGTCGCAATTCATGAAGGCAATTCCCCACCAGACGTCCACTTCCTGTGCGTCCTTCTGCAGGGCAATTACTAATGGTTAATAAATGCTGGCCCAGCCAGCAATGCCCTCATCCTGGGTAAGCATTTAAAAAAATCTCAAGAGCAAATATTAAAAAAGCTTTTGGCCAGTTTCCCTGACCTTGATTATGGTAAATGTAGTTTTAAAGTGTTAATGCCGCTCATACATCACTTCTGTTGTTAATCTGATCCATGTCTGCATATGTTTTTAACTCACTTTCCTACAGACCTCCCAACTCACCATGTCTCAACAATCATCTGCATTAGAACAGCTTATATCTACATAGCATCTTGAACATCATAAGACGTCTCAAGGCACTTCTCAAGAGCATTATCCAATGCAGTAATCCATAATTAAACTCAGTCATGAGATAAATGTATGCATAATGTTGTATCAGGTTGTGATGGAGGCAATCCACCTTTTGATCCCACTAGTAGAGATTCTGAATCATTGGTAATATATTGCATTGTTACAAACTACATACAGGTCACCTAAACACATCTGCCTCTCTTGGAGTTAGTGCATGATCTCTTTCATCCATGTGACCTCTGTTATCATCACAGTGAGTGATATTCTTCACAGTGTCCCAGACGTAAACTCTTTCAGACCTTTATACAATTTTTAACAAGACGAAAGATATGAGTCACAGCCCAAGGCCAGTTAGGAGATGGAGTGGCATTTAATCAGGCTAGAGGGTGGCAGGCAGGGACCTAGCTCCTTCTCACCTTTGCCTCACTGAAGTCTGGTGTCTGGTAGTTTATGGACAGCTCTCCTGCTTTTCCATCAGTAAAGACCCTAAAGTGGGCAATTAATAGCTTGTAAACCATTGCATGCAGGATAGTGACTGCATGAAAGATGTGGAGGAATTTCTTCACTCAGATGGTGGTGAGTCTTTGGAACTCCTTGCCACAGAGATCTGTGAGTCCTGAAATAGAAAGATTCTTGATCAGTCGGGGAATCGAGGGTTACAGGAACAATATGGGAAAGTGGACCTGAGGAATGTCAGATCAGCCATGATCCTACTGAATGGTAAAGCAGGTTCAAGGGGATGAATGGGCTACTGCTATTCCTATTTCTAATGGTTGCAGCTCAAAAAGCCAATCAGCATCACTTGTGGGGTCCTGAGGCTGCTAATTGGGATGCACCCACTGAGATCCAACCCCCACCCCCTGCTTTCCTTGGACACCCCACCCACCCCAGCATGCAACCCCCTCAGCCTCACTCCCACCCTCATCCATCTGTGACCAGGCTCCCTTTGCAATCCTAGGCCTTTGGGTGCATTACTGGCAGCTACCACCAACCCAAACCCCTCCCAAAATTGGGTCTGATGGCAATGACAAGCAGCCAGCTTGATGGATTGGATCAAGAAGCAGGATTTGAACTCCTGTGGTCCTTGATCCCAGGGAAAGTCAACTGCTGTCACTTAAGTCTGACTGGCACATAATGCATCAAGTGTTCCCTAGAGGAGGTGACATGGGCCTGTGGTCAGCTCTCCACTCAATGAGCAAAACCTCTGTCAGCTGGTTTGTATATTATATTAAACGCAGTAAATAAAGTCCCTGCTACTAAACTTCTAATTCTGTAAATGTGGTTATGTTTCAAACATGCAGAACTTGACTGAGTCTTCACTGACAAAAAGATTTCCTTGAAATGGAAGATCATTTCATATTTATTCACATTCTGTGCCCTAAAGCTGAGGGAATGATCTTACAACATGTTGAATAAAATATCCCAACCATTTCATCAAAGCACGTACATTAATTACCAGTTTCTTTACTAATTGGCAGATAGTTGTTACATTTTGATGCTCTAAACTGTAAGACCAATTTGTCAACAATCAGCAGAATAAAGATAGAAAATCTCCAGTCCGTATCCTATAAACCTGATATACAGGTTACAGAACCCAAGCTCTGAGGTGAATATAACTACATCAGCAATAGATGCTTTGCCACAGGCCTGCAATCATAACAAAAATATTGGCTTTGAAATGCACCTCCCTTATCTTCTGGTTCCTAGACACTCGTCATTCCCTGAAATAATAAAAATCATTTAAAAGTGTCTCTTATATTTTGGAGAAACAATGGCTGTGAACTTTCCATCTCTCACTGACAAACACCCTGCCACCCCCCACTTTATTTTACTTCTGTCCTGAAGCCAGGCATCACCCATTCGCCAACATTAAATTAAAATAAATTCAGCCAAAAGAAGCCTTAAATAATATAGAGATAGTAAGAACTGCAGATGCTGGAGTCAGAGATAACACACTGTCGAGCTGGAGGGACACAGCAGGCCAGGCAGCATCAGAGGAGCAGGAAAGTTTACGTTTT
>JAHRHZ010000026.1:7444426-7460502 GCA_024137785.1 Ginglymostoma cirratum | reverse complement strand
TTTCATTGTTAGATTTCCAAGTGTCCATCAGCACCTTAGGGAGGGCAACCTAAGACTTTAAGGTGCTGTGATAATGAGAAGTTATAACGTAAAATAACTTCCTAGAACTCAGTAATTGCACCTTTAAAAAAGAAATAAGAAGATGCTCATGAAAACAAATGTAAAATGAAGCAGTTTATCCCGAGATTCCTTTTCCCAATGACTGAGTTGTGAAGCTGGAGGAACACAGCAGGTCAGGCAGCATCAGAAGAACCGGAAAGTTGATGTTTCAGGTTTACACCCCACATCAGAATGAAGGGTGTAAACCCAAAATATCAATGCTCCTGCTCCTCTGATGCTGCCTGGCCTGCTGTGTTCCTCCAGCTCCACACTGCGGTGGCTCTGACTCCAGCATCCGCAGTTCTTGCTATCTCTGACTGAGTTGTGAACCCACTTAGTAAGGTAGACTATTTTGTGGACTTTGATTGTTTGGTTTTACAGCTGTTCTCTGCAAATGTTACAGCTATGAGGTTGATAAGATTGGTATGTTTTCGGACGGTGTCTTTAATTGAATGCAAAAATAAGGGGGCTATCTGACTTGTTCTGAAGTGTGCCTGACAATAAGATTAAGTGGTTTGATGGTTAGGAGCTCAAAGGCAGGCTGATCATTGACACTTAGGAAATAACATAACGTACGGGGGATTTGTCAGGGACAGATGGAAAGTCCACGACATTGTTTCTCCCAGAATGTAAGAGACACCTTAAAATGATTTTTATTATTTCAGAGAATGGCACGACACTGTTTAAGCCAACTTTTATTGCTGTAGTGTTGGAACCAGATGAATCTTATTGACTATGAGATCCATGATTGGGGTTGTTAATCTGGGCCAATCAGGGAGGCCTGGGTGATAGATACAAACAGGGGATTCAGAATCTCCTCACTCAGGGGACTGACTCTGAGCTGGGTGACCACAGCCAGTGTACTGTGCAGATGGAAATAAAGGGTGACTTGATGATGGGATACCGGCCTCTGTGCAGTTATTTCAATTGCCTATCCTTCAATGCCCTTGAGAACATGTAGTTTGTAAAACTGTTATTTTCCATGCACTTAGCTTGATTAGAGTGAAGCTCCCCATTGTACATCCCATTGACAGAAGACCACTCTGAAGCTTCCCTCATTCAGCTTCTTGCCCTCGGGCACATGCTCCCTGCTGTACATCGCTCTTTGTAAAGATGGTGGCTGTGACTTTCCAGGAGATCCAATCCAACAGTACCTTGTGACTGGTGGCAGGAACATGACTGAACTGAAAAAACATTAGGAATATGGGACCATGAAATAGGGTATGGGAAAGAAACAATAATAAACATGGAACTCCAAACAAACTTACAGAGTAATCCCATCAAAACAGGTTACCTTGGTTGGCAAGGTATGGAGCTGGATGAACACAGCAGGCCAGGCAGCATCAGAAGTGCAGGAAAGCTGACGTTTCAGGTCTGGACAATTCTTCAGAAATGGGGGAGGGGAAGGGGACTCTGAAATAAATAGAGAGAGGGGGGAGGCAATGATGGAAGGTGGATAAAGGAGCAGATAAGTAGAGAGAAGACGGACAGGTCAAGGAGGCAGGGATGGAGCCAGTAAAGGTGACTGTAGCTAGGGAGTTCGTATGGGGGTTGGTCAGTGGGAGGGAGGCGCGGGTAGGTGGGAGAAAAGACGAACAGGTCAAGGAGGCGGGGATGAGCTGGGCTGGTTTTGGTATGCAGTCGGGAGAGGGGAAATTTTGAAGCTTGTGAAGTCCACATTGATACCATTGGGCTGCAGGGTTCCCAAGCGGAACATGAGGTGCTGTTCCTCCAGCCTTAGGGTGGCATCGTTGGTGTCACTGGGGGAGGCCCAGGATGGACATGTTGTCCAGGGAGTTGGAGGGTTTGAAGAGGGTTCAGTTTGTTTTACTTGGAAGAATGTTTGAGTTATTTACTTGAAGACAGGGACAGCAGAAACATGTGGAACAAAAAAAAAGTTGCAAATTTTGGGTTGTAAACGGTTGTATTTTCAACCACTTAGTTACTTCTATGATAAAAGAGAGTTTGAGTTTCAAGGATCGCCATTCATCATTTCCAAGTTGTAATGTAAAGTCACATTTGCCAAGAATATGGTGCCTGTGAGTAGAATGGTTTCTAGGATTTCCCAAAAAAACTCAGGCACAACGTGATAAAAAGTGTCATTAGTGGGAACATTAACTGGCATTTACTCAGCGATAACCTACTCACTAATACAAAAACAGAAAGTGCTGGAGAAATGCAGCAGATCTGGCAGCATCTATAGACAAAATTCTGATGAAGGGTCATTGGACTCCAAACATTAACCCTGCTTTTCTCTGTACAGATGCTGCCAGGCCTGCTGAGCTTCTCCAGCAATTTCTGCAGATCTCCACCAATTGCAGTTACTGGTTTTTTTAAATAGTGCTCATTAATCCTGGACAGCTAGACTGAAGGGTTGAGGCCTGAAATGTCAAGTTTTCCTGCTCCTATGATGCTGCTTGACCTGCTGTGTTCATCCAGCCCCACACCTTGTTATCTTGGATTCTCCAGCATCTGCAGTACCTTTTATTCCTGAACTCATTACAGCCTTGGTCCAAACATGCACTGAAAGGGTGAATTCCAGAAGTGAGTTAAGTGTCCCTGACATTAAGACAGCATTTGACTGAGTATGACTGAGGAGTGGCAGATGGAATTTAATTTGGATAAATGCGTGTATTGCGTTTTGGTAAAACAAACAAGGGCAGGATTATACAATTAAAAGTAGGGCCTTGGGTAGTGTTGTGGAACAAAGAGACCGAGGGGTTCAAGTACATAATTCTTTGAAATTTGCATCAAATATAGATAGGCTGGCTAAGAAGCTGGTTAAAGTCAAGAGGGATGTTTGAGAAAAATTGTCTACTTATGAAGTCATACCAAGTACAAAGATTTTATTTATTTTTATTCACTCATAGAATGTGGACATCACTGGCTAGGCCAGGATTATTACCCATCCCTAATTGCCCCAAAGGCAGTTAAGAGTCAGCCACATTGCCATGGATCTGGAGTCACATGTAGCCCAGACCAGGTAAGGAAGGCAGATTTCCTTACCTAAATGACAAGAGTGAACTGGACAGGTTTTTCCCAGCAATCAGCAACGATGTCATGGTTATTTTTAGACCCTTAGTTCTAGATCCTTTATTGAATTCAAATTCCACCATCTGACACGGTGGGGTTTGATTCCAAGTACCCAGCTGAGTTTCTGGATTAATAGTCTAGTGACAACACCACTAAGCCATTACCTCCCCATCACCATTGATGGTCATATTGGTTGGATTCCCCAATCCCAGTTGCTAGATCTCACAGCAGGAGTCCCTCAGAATGGTATGCTAGCCCAACTATCCTCAGCTGCTTCATCAATAACTAATCCTCCATCATAAAATGGGGCAGCATGGTGGCACTGCTGCCTCACAGCACCAGGGACCCAGGTTCAATTCCACCCTCAGGCAACTGTCTGTGTGGAGTTTGCACATTCTCCCTGTGTCTGCTTGGGATTCCTCCAGGTGCTCTGGTTTCCTCCCACAGTCCAAAGATGTGCAGGCTAGGTGGATTGGCCATGCTAAATTGCCTGTAGTGTTCAGGGATGTGTAGATTAGGTGGGTTATAAGCAGGAATGGGTCTAGGTGGGTTCTTTGAGGGTCAGCGTGGACTTGTTGGGCCAAAGGCCCTATTTCCACACTGTAGGGGTTCTATGAAACAGATAGGATCACTGATGTTCAGCTTCATTCACAGCTCCCAGTCATGAATATTCAATTCACCAGTGAACCTTGTTTTAAAAACTTGGACAGACAAGAGGCTCCGTTAATTATTTGATGAAGCTATTGGGTGAGCAGTGGAGTCACAGAGACAGCAAAGGTCACAGGTTTGATTCCTGATCAATATAGAGGCAAAAACATTGAAACAGTTGGTCTCAGCCAGCCTTGGATGAGGGTCCTACTCACAGTGCCTAACTTAGCTTTGGGACAGTCCAAGTTTATGAAAGGCTGCACATAAATGTCATTCTTTCTTATCTGAATCTTCCGAATTGATTTTGCATTGCTTAACATGACATATAGGATCAATAAGAATATCTCTCTCTGCTTCTGGAATAATGGGGTAATTATGATAAGCTCTCAAACTGCATTGAACCATGCGCAGTTCGCCCCAGAATGGAAGTTTATGAGAGATGACTAATGAATATTCAATCTGTGCACTAGTTTGATCATTAAGGTTGACTGCTATTTCAGAAATAACAGGGTTGAAGCTATAAATGACTTTTTTTTAGCCTTCTAGAATCTGTTAGTCTAATTGCATAAGAGACACTTGGCTGCTTGCTTTCTTCAGCCAAAGATCCTTCAGTCAGACAGTAAATTGACAAGCTAATTTTCTTAATACAGACTGTATAATGATGTTTGTTTAAAAAGCAGGACATTTGATTAATGCTTCATTCTATAAATATGTGATTGGTTTGTCATCTTTTATAAATTTCTTCTAGTTCAAGTCAATCATCAGGCTAGATATCTTTAAATAAAAGGAGAGGATAATGTGATGAAAGGCAACAAAGTCCAAACACACTGAGACTGAAGTGAATCTGGACCAGTGCCTTGAGTATAGGAGTTGGGAGGTCATGTTGCAGCTGTACAGGACACTGGTTAGGCCACAAAAACAGAAGTTGCTGGAAAAGCTCTGCAGTTCTGGCAGCATCTGGGAAGAAAACATCAGAGTTAAAGTTTCAGGTCCAGTGATACTCCCTCAGAACTGTTCTGATAAAGGGTCACTGGAGCCGAAACATTAACTCTGATTTTTTTCTTTGACAAATGATGCCAGACCTGCAGAGCTTTTTCAGCAACTTCTGTTTTTGTTCCTGATTTACAGCATCCACAGTTCTTTGGGGTTTTATTGATTAAGCTACTTTTGGAATACTGTGTTCAATTCTGGTCTACCCAGTTCTCTTTATGGCTGCAGGGAGCTCTGAGGTCTGTGCATGGCAGCGATTTCCCAAACCAGAGGTCCATGCTGTTGATACCTGGAATACCGAAGCAGCTGTGCATGGAGCTTAGAGGGAATGCTGCCTACTGTCTGTGTGATTTTGAAGACTGTGACTTGCAAGGGGATGCAATGGCCAAGTGGTATTATCACTGGACTGTTAATCCAGAGAGTCAGATAATGTCCTGGGGACCGAGGTTTGAATCCCGCCATGGCAAAGGGTGGAACTTGAATTCAATAAATATCTGGAATTAAGAATGTAATGATGACTATGAATCCAGTGCCGATTGTTGGGAAAACCCATCTGGTTCACTAACTCCCTTAAGGGAAGGAAACTGCCATCCTTACCTGGCCTGGCCTACATGTGACTCCAGACCCACAGCAATATGGGTGACTCTTAACTGCCCTCTGAGCAATTAGCAATGGGCAATAAATGCTGCCTAGCCAGCAATGCCCTCATCCCGTAATGAATAGATGAAACAAAAAATCATAGGATGGTTACAGTAAAGAAAGAGGCCATTGTCTTTGAGACCATACTGGGCCATGGCAAGAGGCAGTTAGTCAGTTTCATTCCCTCATCCTTTCCCCATTGCCTGTATATTGCTTCCTTTAGATCCTTATCAAATTCCCTATGGAAAGCTGTGACTGAATCTTCCTCCATTGCATTCCTGCTAATAAATATTCTCTATGTTTGTTAATGATCGGGATGACATATTTGACAACCATCCAAGTTCGCTAATGAAACAAAGATTTATTGATGGTATAACAAGTTACATAGATGGCAGCATAAAGTTACAAAGAACTTGTAAAAAGCACATGATGAGGGAGCCATATTATTACCTAGAAGATGCCTACAAACGTAATTTTACCAACTGCCACTTAATTGACTGCAAGTAATCTAAGCAGCCAAGGTAATTAACACCAATGCCTTTCACAGCGGGTGATCCCAGTACAGATAAGGTTCCCTCCAACCCTCCAACTTGCTTCAGTGAAAGTTCATCTGACAACCAACCCTCGAGAAACTCAGCTGCAGGAAACATCACAGGCTGTTGAGAATGCTTTGCTTCACAAGAGTTTCAACTCAACGCTAAACCATCATCTTCAATGAAAAAAACCAAAAAGAGGTGATAGTATGCTGTAAACCAAAGACCGAATTAGCCATAATTTGCAACATTTTGCTCCCTTTACCTGTTAGCGGCCTTTGCCTGAGCAAATGTGCACGTGGGAGTGTACATGTGAGATATTGTATTTTAAATGCAGGATAAATATGTGAGGGTGAATAACTTTATTAGTTTTAAACTCTCAAAAACTTGATGTTATGATTATTTAATATTGGAGCCACACCAAGGGTAAGAAATCATATACCCTGACACACCAAACATACCAAGCATGGGCAGTAAAGGGAACACATAAATTCTGTCCATGACAAATTCATTGGGACAGCCTCTAACTTTGGGATCACCAGGATGACTTAAAGTAGAAATAATAAAAGACTACTCTACCCCTTGAGCCTTTGCCACCATTTTGAACGTATGAACATACAAATTCGGAACAGGAGTAGGCCATTCATCTCCTGGATCCTGTTCTGTTATTGAAGGAGATCATGGCTGTTTTGAATATAACCTTTAACCTCCTTGTTTAACAGAAATCCATCTATACCTGACTTGACAATATTCAAGGACTCCAGTCCAAAGATGTGCAGGTTAGGGTGGATTGGCTATGGTAAATTGCCCGTAGTATTTAGGGAAGTGTAGATTAGGTGGGTTATAGGGGGATGGGTCTGTGTGGGATGCTCTGAGGGTCAGTCTGGACTTGTTGGACCAAAGGGCCTGTTTCCACACTGTAGTGATTCTATGATTCTATGAATCTGCTTCTACCATCTTTCCAGAAGAAAGTTACAAAGATTGACAACTTTTTAAACAAGAAGAAATTGCCTCATCTCTGTGTTAAACTGGAAATCCTTGATTTTTAAATAGTGAACCCTTTTCTCAATTCTGCCATAAGAGAAAACATCCTCTTCACATCTGTCCTGTAATCTAACCTCAAGATTGGATATATTTCAATCAAGTTATCTCCTATATTTCCAAACTCTATCAAGTACAAACTAAGTCTGTCCAAGCTTTTCTTATAAGTCAAGAACCCCATTTCAGGTATTAGTGCCATAAACGTTCTCTGAGTTGCCTCCAAAGCACTTACATACCTCCTAAAATAGACACAGATCATAGTGCGCAGCATTCCAGATACCGTCTGGACTACAGTCAGATAGGTGGCTGAGTTCAGGGACTCCCTTCAAGGGACTGAGTTATAGGGAGAGTTTGGATAAGCTAGGACTTTTTTTCTTTAGAGTGTAGGAGACTGTGGGGGATTCTTATACAAGTGTATAGGGTCATGAGAGGCATGGATAGGGTGAATGCACTCAGTCTTTTTCCCAGGGTTGGGGAATTGAGGACTGGAGAGCATCAGTTTAAGGTAAGAGGGGAAAGAATACATGGGAACCTGAAGGGCAAATTTTTTACACAGAGGGTGGTATGCATATGGAATGAGCTGCCAGCGGAGTCATTGAGGTGGGTACATTAACAACATTTAAAAGGTATTTGGACAAATACATGGATAGGAAATGTTTGGAAGGATATGGGCCAAGCACAGGGAAATGGGGGTTAGTGTGGATGGACATTTTGGCCATCATGGACCAATTTGGGCCAAAGGGCCTATCTCCATGCTGTAGGACTCTATGACACTATAAGATTAAGAACTTATGAAGAGAGAGGAAGGATAAAACTAAAGGAAGAACAAACAATTGTCCAAAGAAAAGATGGTGGGTCAGAAGATTGGATTGAATGTAAAAAACAGCAAAGAATGACCAAAAGTTAACAATGGGAGAGAATCTAGAATACAAACAAAAGCTAGCCAGTAATATAAAAATAGTTAGTAAGCGTTTTAATAAATATTTAAAGATGGAATTAACCAAGTGAATATTGATCCTGTACAAAGTGAAACCAGTGAAATAATAAGTGAAAATAGAGACATAGATGATTAATTGAACAGGTATTTTAGCATCAGTCTACACCATAAACGATATAAGTTACATCCCAGAAGCAGCAATAAATCAGGAACTGGAAGGAAGGGAGGAACTCAGGAAAATCACAATCGCCAGAGAAGCAGTGCTGAGTAGTTGGAACTGTGAACTAATAGGTGCCTAATTCTGATAGATTTCATCCTAGGGTTTTAAAAGAAGTGGCTATTGAGATGAATGGTATGTTGGCTTTAATCTTCCAAAACTACCTGCATTTGGGGATGATCCCATAAGATTGAAAGATAGTGAGTGTTACTCCTTTTATTCAGAAAGGGAGAGAGAAAGTAGAAAGCTAGAGGCCAGTTAATTTAAAATCTATCATAGGAAAATATTAAAAACTGTTAGAATAGAATGGAATAGCAATTTATGTCACTTGTATTTATGAAAATACAGTGAGATGTGTATAAGTCGCCACAATTCAGTGCCATTTTAATTACAGAGATTATAAAAAGAAATAAGTTCAAGAAATAAGACAAAGTTCAGCTTTTGTTTCCTCCATGGCAATCTGGATTTATGGAATGGCTACGGAACGCCACCGCCGAAACCGCACCAAGGCCACCAAAGTAAGGATTTCCAGATCGGACCCACCAGACTGTCGGTACTGAAGCTGACGCCAAAGCCACTGCATTACCCCCATAGCAAGGAGGGAAGTAATAAAGAAATTATTGGAAGGCACTCTGAGAAGTTCATTTTAATCAGGCAGAGTCAACATGGTTTTGTGAAAGGGAAATCACGTTTGACTATCTATTGGAGTTCTTTGATGAAGTAATATCCAATATGGATAACAGGGACCAGTGGATATAGATCATAGAATCCCTACAGTATGGAAACAGGCCCTTTGGCCCATCAAATCCACATGACTTTCAGAGTATCCCATCCAGACCCACCCCCCTATAACCCAACTAATCTAGATATCCCTCAACACTATGGGCAATTTTCTACAGCCAATTCATCTAGCCTGGGATAACAAGCATGGGGCTGGATGAACACAGCAGGTCAAGCAGCATCATAGGAGCAGGAAAACTTGACGTTTCGGGCCTAAACCCTTCATCAGAAATGGGGGAGGGGAAGAGGGTTCTGAAATAAATAGGGAGAGAGGGGGAGGCGGATAGAGGATGGATAGAGGAGAGGATAGGTGGAGAGGAGGCAGACAAGTCGAAGAGGCGGGGATGGAGCCAGTAAAGGTGAGTGTAGGTAGGGGGGGGTAGGGAGGAGATAGGTCAGTCCAGGGAGGACGGACAGGTCAAGGGGGCGGGATGATGTTAGTAGATAGGAGATGGGGGTGTGGCTTGAGGTGAGAGGAAAAACAGGTTAGGGAGGTGGAGATGAGCTGGGCTGGTTTTGGGATGCGGTTGGGGGAGGGGAGATTTTGAAACTTGTGAAATCCACATTGATGCCATTGGGCTGCAGGGTTCCCAGGCTGAATATGATTTGCTGTTCCTGCAGCCTTCGGGTGGCATCACTGTGGCATTGTAGGAGGCCAAGGATGGACATGTCATCTGAGGAATGGGAGGGGGAGTTGAAATGGTTCGCGACTGGGAGGTGCAGTTGTTTGTTGCGAACTGAGCGCAGGTGTTCTGCAAAGCGGTCCCCAAGCCTCCGCTTGGTTTCCCCGACGTAGAGGAAGCCACAACGGGTACAGCGGATGCAGTATACCACATTGGCAGATGTGCAGGTGAACCTCTGCCTGATGTGGAATGTCTTCTTGGGGCCTGGGATTGGGGTGAGGGAGGAGGTGTGGGGGCAGGTGTAGCACTTCCTGCGGTTACAAGGAAAAGTGCCGGGTGTGGTGGGGCTGGAGGGGAGTGTGGCGCGGACAAGGGAGTCGCGGAGGGAGTGGTCCCTCCGGAAGGCAGATAAGGGTGGGGAGGGAAAGATGTCTTTGGTGGTGGGGTCTGACTGTAGATGGCGGAAGTGTCGGAGGATGATGCGTTGGATCCGGAGGTTGGTGGGGTGGTATGTGAGGACGAGGGGGATTCTTTTTTGATTATTGTTGCGGGGACGGGACGTGAGGGATGTGTTCCAGGAAATGCGGGAGACACGGTCGAGGGCGTTCTCGACCACTGTGGGGGGGAAGTTGCGGTCCTTGAAGAATGAGGACATTTGAGATGTGCGGGATTGGAAAGTCTCATCCTGGGAACAGATGCGGCGGAGGCGAAGGAATTGGGAATAGGGGATGGCATTTTTGCAGGAGGGTGGGTGGGAGGAGGTGTATTCCAGGTAGCTGTGGGAGTCAGTGGGCTTGAAATGGACATCTGTCTCTAGGTGGTTGCCCGAGATGGAGACAGAGTGGTCCAGGAAGGAGAGAGAAGTGTTAGAGATGGTCCAGGTGAACTTCAGGTTGGGGTGGAAAGTGTTGGTGAATTGGATGAACTGTTCGAGCTCCTCGTGGGAGCACGAGGCGGCGCCGATGCAGTCATCAATGTAACGGAGGAAGAGGTGGGGTTTAGGGCCAGTGTAGGTACGGAAGAGGGATTGTTCCACATAACCTACGAAGAGGCAGGCATAGCTTGGACCCATGCGGGTACCCATGGCCACACCCTTTGTTTGTAGGAAGTGGGAGGAATTGAAAGAAAAGTTGTTGAGGGTGAGGACGAGTTCGGCTAGGCGGATGAGGGTGTCGGTGGAGGGGGATTGGTCCGTTCTGCGGGACAGGAAGAAGCGGAGGGCCTTTAGGCCATCAGCGTGGGGAATACAGGTATATAGGGACTGGACGTCCATAGTAAAAATGAGGTGTTGGGGACCTGGGAATTGGAAGTTCTGGAGGAGGTGGAGGGCATGGGTGGTGTCACGGACGTAGGTAGGGAGTTCCTGGACCAAGGGGGTGAAAATGGAGTCTAGGTAGGTGGAGATGAGTTCGGTGGGGCAGGAGCAGGCGGAGACAATGGGTCGACCAGGGCATTCAGGTTTGTGGATTTTGGGGAGGAGATAGAAGCGGGCGGTGCGGGGTTGGGGAACGATGAGGTTGGAGGCGGTGGGTGGGAGGTCGCCTGAGGTGATGAGGGTGTGGATGGTTTGGGAGATGATGGTTTGGTGCTCGGGGGTGGGGTCATGATCTAGGGGGCGGTAGGAGGAGGTGTCAGAGAGTTGGCGCCTGGCCTCAGCAATGTAGAGGTCAGTGCGCCATACTACGACTGCCCCTCCCTTGTCCGCGGGTTTTATGGTGAGGTTGGGATTGGAGCAGAGGGAGCGGAGGGCTGCACGTTCTGCGGGGGAGAGGTTGGAGTGTTTAAGAGGGGTGGAGAGGTTGAGACGATTGATGTCTCGACGACAGTTGGAGATGAAGAGGTCGAGGGAGGGTAGGAGGCCTTGGGGTGGTGTCCAGGAGGAGGGCTTGTGTTGGAGGCGGGAGAAGGGGTCAGTAGAGGGAGGGTTAGATTCGCGGTTGGAGAAGTAAGCGTGGAGGCGGAGGCGGCGGAAAAACTGCTCAATATCCAAGCGTGAGCGGTATTCGTTGATATGTGGGTGGAGGGGGACAAGGGTGAGCCCTTTACTGAGGACTGACCGTTCATCCTCAGTCAGGGGGAGGTCTGGGGGGATGGTGAACACCCGGCAGGCTAGCCTGCACATTTTTGGACTGTGGGAGGAAACTGGAGCACCCAGAGGAAACCCACGCAGACACGGGAAGAATGTATAAATTCCACACAGACAGTCGCCCGAGCACGGAATCAAACCCGGGTCTCTGGTGCTGTTAGGCAACAGTGCTAACCACTGAGCCACCGTGCCACCCTTCCTGATATACTCGATTTAAATTCTCTGGAAACATTTGAGAAGTTGTCATGACAAACGGTATTATAGACAATAGATGATCAAGGTGTGGGGGACAGCATATTAACATGGGTGTGAAGATTGACTGGGTAAAAGGCTGTAGAAAGTAAGCATGAATTGGTATTTTTCAGGTTACAAAGGTGAAAGAAGGGATTTACACTGTAACTATAATGGTTTACAATTTATAAAAATAACTTAGCTGAATTGTTGGCAGGAATGGTTGCCATATTTTCCTGGCAGCATAAACATAGGTCAGAAGTTGTGAACAGAATATAAAAAGTCTACAAAAGGGCCTGGCAGATTTATTTAATCCCTTGCTGGCTACGGGTGCAGTGTCAAGTGGCTGGGCGATACCTAATGTGGTTCCTTTGTTCAAGAAGGACAACAGGGATGGGCCAGGTAATTACAGACCAGTTCGTCTGATGTCAGTGGTGGGGAAATTACTGTAAAAAATTTAGATGGACAAGACGAATCAATAATTGGAAAGGCAGGGATTGATTAGGGATAGTCAGCATGGATTTGTTAGAGGGAGATCCTGTCTGACTAATTTAATTGAATTTTTTTGAAAAGGTGACTAAGTTTATTGATGGGGTTGTGTAGTTGATGTAGTTTACATGGACTTGAGTAAGTCCTTTGACAAAGTCTCATATGGAAGGCTGGCCCAAAAGATAAGAGCTCATGGGATCCAAGGCAAGTTGGCAAACTGGATCCAATGTCGGCTTACAAATAGGAGGCAAAGGGTGACGGTTGATAGATATTTTTGTAAATGGAAATCTGTGTCCAGCAATGTACCACAGGGATTGGTGCTGGGATCCTTGCTGTTTGTTATGTACATTAATGACTAGGATGTGAATGTACAGAGAACAAAGAACACTGCAACACAGAAACGGGCCTTCGGCCCACCAAGCCTGTACTGACATACGATGAATTTCTAACTAAAATCCATTAGCCTCTATGCAGTCCGCATTCCTCTATTCCCTGTCTATTCATGTATTTGTCAAGCTGCCTCTTAAATATTGCTATTGTATCTGCCTCCACCATCTCCCCAGTCAGTGTATTCAATGCATATAACAAGTCTGTGTTAAAAATCTTGCCTCTCACAACTCCTTAAAAGATTACCCCCTTTTTACCTTAAACCTAAGTCCTCAAGTAATTGACGTTTCTACCCTGGGGAAAAAGGCTCTGACTTATCCATTCTATCCATGGCTCTCATAATTTTATAAACTTCTATCAGGTCACCCCTCAGCCCTCAATGTTCAAATGAAAGCAAGCCAAGTTTGTCCAACCTATCTTCTTAGCTAATACCCTTCAAGCCAAGAAACATCCTGGTAAACCTTTCCCGTACCACGTCCAAAGCCTCTACAACCTTCTAGTAGAGTGGCAAACAGAACTGAATGCCATATTCCAAGAGTGGTCTAATTAAAATTATATAGAGCTGCAACGTGACTTGCCAATTTTATAGTCTGTGCCCTTAGCGATGAAAGCGAAATGCCATATGTCTTCTTGACCATCTTATCCACTTGCGTTGCTACTTTCAGGGAACTGTGGACCTATAAACTTTGAACCCTCTGTGTGTTAATGTTTCTAGGGTTCTGCCATTTACTGTACACTTCCCTCCTGCATTAGATCTTCCAAAACGTATCACGATGTTGCAGAGCTTTGAGATGCAAAAGGATTTGAGTGTCCTCATGCGTGAATCACAAAAGTTTAACTTGCAGGTAACGTTCCCAATAGAATGTTATTATTTGTTGTAAGGGGAATGGAAAATACTGGGAGAAAGATTATGCTTCAGGCACTGAGTTACCTGTTAGTTGCCTCTTAGATTCATACTCTCTATCCCTTCATGTCACAGTCCGTTCTTCAGTTCCCATATTAATACCTGGGGTTGGAAAGGTTCAGGAAAAGCAAAACCTAAAGAACACCTTTACTCTCCACTCTGTTACAAGTCACATGTCTGACCTGCAGCCTAACTCTATAAACCTGCCATTGCCCCTATTAAAAACTTTGGCTAACATGCATCTATAAATTTCATTTCTAAAATAAACAGTTGACACTTGTGAAAAAGAGTTCCAAACTGTCAGGAGCCTTTGTCAGAAGATGTGCTTCTTAATTAGCTCTATATCTAGCCTATTGATTTCCCCTAATATCTTGAAATTTTCAATTAAATCATCACCTAACCTTCGCAAATTCAGAGAAATGCAATATTGATTTGTGTAATGTCTCCTTGTAATCTAAACCTTGGAGGCCAGGTATCATTACGGTACATTTACCTACAGCGATTGTTTCGAGGTCAGGTAGGTGGATCTCTTAGAATATGGGTTCCCTGATTGGGGCTATTAACCGGGTCCAATCAGGGAGCCCTGGCTGAAAGATATAAACAGGTGTGTCAGAGGCTGTGTTCATTCTGAGAGCTGGCTCTGAGGGAGCTGGATCAGTATCAAGGACTCTCCACGTGTAAATAAAGGGTAACTTGGTGATGGGATACCGACACCTGTGGAGTTATTTCACTGGTGATGAGAGAAAAGCACGCTCCTGAAGAAATTCAGTCTCAACTGTCATCTTTGAGTTATTGTAAGCAATTCTGCCATCATGCCATTATTTGGGAAACTTGACTTGTACCAGCGAGGACTGGACTCAGTATGTGGAAAGAATGAGTTATTTCTTCCTGGCAAATGGCATTGAGGCAGATTGAAAGCAACAAGTAATTCTCCTGACAGCTTGTGGACGTGCAGCTTTTTTGGTTAATAGGAGACTAACTTACCTTGAGGCACCAGATTCTAAAATCTTTCAAGAGTTGATTTAGTTAAGGAATATTACAATTACAAGCCCCATAATTCTGAGACACTATCAGTTTTACTTGGCAATTTGAGAACCAGGAGAATCTGTATCAGGGTTTTTGACGAGGTTAAGTTGACTGCAGAAGCATGTGACCTTGGTTTAAGTCTCAATGAGATGCTAAAAGACTGTTTGATATGTGGGATTAATGATGTGATCATGCAAAAGCGCCTAGTAGCAGAAGCCCAGCTGGAATTCAAACAGGCACGACAACTGGCTTTGTCTTTAGAAAATGCAGCAAGTGGAGCTCATGAGTTGCAGAATATTCCGATGGAAGTGAACACCCTCACCAGGCTGACTGAGCTTGGGGAACACCACTTGAGTGAAGGCAATTGTATAGCCTCACTCAGGACATATCCTGAGCAGAGGGACTCTAGTTCAGCCCACAACAAAACCCCAAACAAAGTCAAGCCTCAGCCAAATGGTTAAAATTTTCTTTAGGATCGGGGCCAGCAAGCCACTGTAGTTGCTGCCGGTATGCAAATTTGAGACAGCAAAAGTGTCCCTATTTGTAAGAGAACTAATAGACCGGTATCTAGGAGAGTTCATATCCTGGAAAGTCCACCTACAGCTGCTTTGGAACAGTCAAATTGCTTAGCAACATCCAAATCAGAACCAATCAAAATAAACACCTATTAAAATAGTCACCCAGTTCAAATGGAGGTCAATACTGGCTTGGCCGTTTCAGTGATCGCAGAACCAGTTTTTAACAAAATTCGCTCTGGATTCCAATCTTAAAGTTTGCACAAGACCTTGGCCTGACTGAGAATTTATACTGGAGAACATTTACAGATGAAGGGTACAACTTTCGTTCCAGTCTCTTGTGCAAACCAGTTGGTTTAGTTACCACTGATTGTAGTAAAAGGCTCGGGCCCAAGCTTGATGGGATGATATTAGTTGAGAAAGATTCACCTTGATTGGCTGGACATTTTCCAATTAGAAAATGGCTGCCTGAGTGAAGTCCTAATTAAATACCCAGAAGTTTTTCAGGAAGGTCAAGGGACTATCAAAGGAGCTAAGGCCACCTTGCATCTTGACCAGAAAGCAATTCCACGATTCTGAAAGGCCCGTCCAGTGCCTTTTGCCTTATCGGTAAAAGTAGAGGCAGGAATCAGGAGGCTGGAAAGCGAAGGAATCCTCAAACCGAGATAACAAGCATGGGGCTGGATGAACACAGCAGGTCAAGCAGCATCATAGGAGCAGGAAAACTTGACGTTTCGGGCCTAAACCCTTCATCAGAAATGGGAGAGGGGAAGAGGGTTCTGAAATAAATAAGGAGAGAGGGGGAGGTGGATAGAGGATGGATAGCGGAGAGGATAGGTGGAGAGGAGGCAGACAAGTCGAAGAGGCGGGGATGGAGCCAGTAAAGGTGAGTGTGGGT
>JAHRHZ010000026.1:7424135-7444326 GCA_024137785.1 Ginglymostoma cirratum | reverse complement strand
CATTGCAGGAGGCCCAGGATGGACATGTCGTCTGAGGAATGGGAGAGGGAGTTGAAATGGTTCGCGACTGGGAGGTGCAGTTGTTTGTTGCGAACTGAGCGCAGGTGTTCTGCAAAGCGGTCCCCAAGCCGCTGCTTGGTTTCCCCGATGTAGAGGAGGCCACAACGGGTACAGCGGATGCAGTATACCACAGTGGCAGCTGTGCAGGTGAACATCTGCCTGATGTGGAAAGTCTTCTTGGGGTCTGGGATTGGGGTGAGGGATGAGGTGTGGGGGCAGGTGTAGCACTTCCTGCGGTTGCAGGGAAAAGTGCCGGGTGTGGTGGGTCTGGAGGGGAGTGTGGAGCGGACAAGGGAGTCACGGAGGGAGTGGTCCGTCTGGAAAGCAGACAAGGGTGGGGAGGGAAAAATGTCTTTGGTGGTGGGGTCGGATTGCAGATGGCGGAAGTGTTGGAGGATGATGTGTTGGATCCGGAGGTTGGCGGGGTGGTACGTGAGGACGAGGGGGATTCTTTTTTGGTTATTATTGCGGGGACGGGGTGTGAGGGATGAGTTGCGGGAAATGCGGGAGACACGGTCGAGGGCGTTCTCAACCACTGCGGGGGGGATGTTGCGGTCCTTGAAGACTGAGGACATCTGAGATGTGCGGGAGTGGAATGCCTCATCCTAGGAGCAGATACGGCAGAGGCGAAGGAATTGGGAATAGGGGATGGCATTTTTACAGGAAGGTGGGTGGGAGGAGGTGTATTCCAGGTAGCTGTGGGAGTCAGTGGGCTTGAAATGGACATCAGTTTCTAGGTGGTTACCCGAGATGGAGACAGAGAGGTCCAGGAAGGAGAGAGAAGTGTTGGAGATGGTCCAGGTGACCTTCAGGTTGGGGTGGAAAGTGTTGGTGAAGTGGATGACCTGTTCGAGCTCCTTGCGGGAGCACGAGGCAGCGCCAATACAGTCATCAATGTAACGGAGGAAGAGGTGGGGTTTAGGGCCAGTGTGGGCACCCCATAACAATACGCTGTCCTCTACTGTGATCTGGTCTCTCTGGGTCTAAAAGGTTTCACTCCTGGTTGCGATGGCACTTTAGTTTCCCCCACTAACACCAGCAGTTTCAATTTTGCCAGGACCACGTCTTTCCTAGGGCTGGTGAAGTATTACGGAAAGTTCATACATAACCTGGCCTCCATCCTAGCACCTTTGCATCAACTCTTAAAATAGGGTCAACCTTGGAAATGTTTACATAACTAAGTCATTGCTTTCAGGGAAGTGAAGAAATAGCTATCACCCTCTAAGGTATTGGCACACTGTGATCCCAAGTGAGATCTAGCATTGACATGCAGTGCCACACTGTATGGCATCGGGGTAGCATTAGCCCATAGGTGGCCCAATGGAGAGGAATGCCCAATAGAATATGTATACAGGACGTTGGCTAATGTAGGCTAATGCAGTGTGTAAATACACCCAGATAGAGAAGGAAGGTTTGGTGGTCATATTTGAAGTCAGGAAGTTCCACCAATACCTTAACTGATGTAAATTTGTAATAATTAGGGACTACAAACCCCTGCTATGTCTACTTAAATGAGACAAGGCAGCACTGCCTATAGCTTCGGGCCAAATTCAGCGGTGGTCTCTGATAATGGTCTCTAGGTGCATATAATTATAATTTCGAACAGCTTCTGGGAGGCCAAGCAGCGAATATGGATGCATTGAGCTGAGTCCTACACCGGAGATACACCTCCGGTGGTACCGCCACTGGAAGAGTCCATAATGGTTTTAAATTTTTTGGACACACTTCCAGTCGCAGCTGTCAACATCAGACTTTGAACGCAGGAAGATGTGGTCCTGGCAAAATTGAAACTGCTGGTGGTAATGGGGGAAACCAAAGGGCCATCGCAACCAGGAGTGAAACCTTTTAGACCCGGAGAGACCAGATCACAGTAGAGGACAGCGTATTGTTATGGGGTGCAAGACTGATTCTCCCAAGCAAAGGTCACCACTAGATACTGGCTAAGCTCCACCAGAGTCATCCAGGAGTTTCCAAAATGAATGTGTTGGCGAGACGTTATGTCTGGTGGCCAGGACTGGATGCAGACATAGCAGCATTGGTGGGGCAGTGCCCAGAGTGCCAACAAGGACAAACATTACTGCCAGCAGCTCACCCACATTGGCCTGGTAATCCTTGGACTCAGTTACACATCGACTTTGCAGGTCCTTTCTCGCAGTTATTTTGGACGCCCACTCAAAGTGGTTGGACTTGCACAGAGTTCATTCATCAATCTTCTACATAACAAGAAATGTTACTGTGAGTTTCTTTCCTCGACACTTTAAATGGTAACTCTTGCATTTTCGTCCCGTATGGTGACAGTGTGTTACAGTTCACTCAAAGGAACATCAGGTTGCTATGGCAACATGAACTTTTACATGCATGTTGTAGGCTGGAGTGATGGTAAAACATCCCGCTTTATTTTCATCACAAAGCTGGCCTGGAACCTCACCCACTCTCACAGCCTGCTGAGTTGGAAGGATTGGCAGGTTGATACATGTTCATTTGTTACGTTAGGAATGCATCTTGTATCAAACATTTACCTGTTTTTTAATTACTCAGTTGATAAACGTGTTATTCACGGTGAGATGTGAGGCATGGACATGAGTTCAGCGTGGGTCTCTGTCGTGCTAGAGCACTGAAGTCACAATAAATCACGTCACCTGTAGGTCTGGTGAAGCAAGGAAGTTAAACCTTGGTATGTGCTCCCACTCACTACCTACTGTCGCACCCTGTCCTGTTCAGGTAATCCATTTACATGATGTTGAATGAAGGATAAATATGGCCTGTGAGGATATTGGAAATAATTCCCCTAATCTTCAAAAAAATAATGCTCGGGGATATCTGAGGGAGGAGAAAAGGCCTCTGTTTTGTATCTCAGCTGAACGTAAGCAGCTTATGACATTACAATGTTTGCTCAGTAAATGGCCCTGGAGTCTTAACCTTGCCTTCTGAGCCCTGGGCATCGGACATCTGAGCCTATAGATTAGAAGCAGGACAGGGTCATTTAGCCCCAGACCCTGCTCCACAATTCCATAAGATCACAGCTGAGCTGACTGTGGATAAACTTCTTGCCAGTCAATAACTTTTCTAGTACCGCCTTAGTAATAATAAAGGGGCAGCACAGAGACCCAGTGGTTAACACTGCTGCCTCAGAGCACCAAGAATCTGGGTCCAATTTCAGGCTCGTGTGGATTTTGCACATTCTCCCTGTGTCTGTGTGGGTTTCCTCCGGGTGCTCCGGTTTCCTCCCACAGTCCAAAGATGTGCAGATTAAGGTGAATTGGCAATACTAAATTGCCCATCGTGTTCAGGAATGTGCAGGCTGGGAGGGTTAGACATGGGAAGTGCAAGGTCACAGGGATAGGGTAGAGGGCTGGGTCTGGGTGGAATGCAGATCCTATGGGCTGAATGGCCTCCTTCCACACTGTATGGATTCTATATTCAAGAACCCTGCCTCCATCACTCTCTAGGAAAAGGAATTCCGCAAACACACAACCTGCTGACAGATAAAAAAAAACCTGAGCTACTTCTTAAATGGGAGACACCTTATTTTTGAACCATCTTATTGTTCGAATCTCTTCCCCAAGGGAATGTCTCCCCTCAGTATCCTCCCTGTCAAGTCCCTCATGATCTTGTATGCTTTAATGAGATCACCCCTTAATCTTCTAAACTCCAATGAATGCAAGCCCGAGCTGTCCAATGCCTTCATCCAAAGAATCAATCAAGTTAGCTTTCTCTGGACAGTTTCTAAAGCAATGATATCCTTCTTTAAATAAGGCAACAAAACTAATGCAGTATTCCTGAAGTTGCCTCACCATTCCCTGAACAGCTGTCACAGAACTGTTACTTTAATATTCCATTCCCCTTGCAATAAACAAGAATACTCCATTTGCCTTCTCAATCGCTTGCAGTACAGGTACACTAATTTCTTGTGACTTAGACTCTGCAATATAATGGTGTCTTAGAATTCTTCAGATTTTCTTCCTATCAATGTGCATAAGCTCACAGTTTTCCACACTATGCTCCATTTGTCAATTCTTTGCCCATTCACGTAGCCCGGCTATATCCTTTTGCAGACTCCATACGTCTTCTTCACAATTTACTCTACAAGTCATCAGCAAGTTCAGCCACCAAGATTCAGTCCTTCATCCAAATCATAGAGGTGAACCCGAGTGCAGGACTCTGGTGGTGGCACGGTGTGGGCTGGTGAAGTCTATCGGGGGACTGTAGCGGTGGAGAAGGAAAAGTTGGACTCTCTTTAAGTTATCCTTATTTAATTTTATTTTAAGTTAATGAGCGTGGCAGCAATGCATGGTGACTGTATAAACTTTTCACTGTTTCTTCTATTAAATATACATGACAGTAAATGATTCAAATGATATAAACCATAAATATTTGAAGACTAAACACTGACTAATCTAGCATTCCAAACCATCTTGTCAAACCAAAAATGATTGATTTATTCATAGTCTCTACTTCCTGTTAGCTAGCCAGCCTCGATCCAAGGTTACCCCACACCATGAGCTCTGATTTTGTGGATCAAACTTTGATGTTACACTTTGTCAAATACCTTGTGAAAATTGAAGTGTATCATTCCCTTGCATTCTGTATTAACCACATCCCTTGTTTCCTCCTCATATAACCCTAATAAAGTAGCCAAACATGATTTCCCTTTCACAAAACCTTTTAATTCTGCACGATTACATTGAGATTTTCTAAATATCCTGCTGTAACCTCCTTAATGATAAATTCCTGTAAATTTCACTGGTACATGTTAGCTGGCCTCTAGTTTCCAGCTTTCTGTCTCCTTCTTTTCTTGATGACATTAAATAATGACTTACATTTATTTTTTTCTAATTTGATGGGACTTTTCAGAATCAAGGGAAATTTGGAAAATTAAAACCATTGCACCCACTATCTCATCAGTCTTTTGTTAAGATTCGGAGATGAAGTCTGTCAGGACCTGGCAATGTGTCTGCCTTTATATTTCATAATTTTCTCAGTACACTTTCCCTGGTGTTTATAATTGTTTTAAATTCCTTCCTCCCGTCCATCTCTTGATTTATAATTATTTCAGGGATATTATTTGTGTCTTCCGCAGTGAAGATAGATGTAAAATGTTTGTTCAATTCATCCATCATTTCCTTATTAATTCACCGGGCTCACTCTCTAGAAGGATAATGTTCAATTCAGTCATTCTTTTCATTTTTAAATATCTGCAAAAATCCTTGCTATTTGTAGATGTATACTTAGCCTTCTCTGTCATTCTAATTTTATGCTCCTTTTCTTGTTGCTGCTTTTTGTATTCTGTCCATCTGTTTTCACAGATATTAGCATCATCATAGGAAAACATTGTAAGGGTTTAACACAAATAAATAATCCTTTAAATTCCCTTTCCCAGCTAAACATTTAATAGCACTTTAAAACAAAAGTGCCTAAATGATATTTTGATTCTTTCAATTTGATGATTTAACATCCTTAGTTAGCCCCAGATGGTGTATCCTTCTCCTTAAGTCTTGTTTTGTTCAGTCGTCACTAGAATACATCTTTGCTAAATGTTATGAAATCTCTCCCTAATTGTCTACTACTACATCATGCTTAATCTAATTTTCCAGTTCATGTTCACCAGCTTTGCCTTCATAGCTTTGCACTGGCCTTCATTTTAGTTTAAAGCACTAGTCTTAAAACCATTCTTCACTCCCTCAACCTGAATGTGGGATTCAATCATGTTGATAATCATTGTCGTCTGACTTCTTCTTTTACTTTAAGGTCATTAATTAATCCCATCTCTTGTACATTACCAGCCTAATTATCGGTTGATTCCAGAACTTACTGCTCTAAGAAATAATTCCAAAAGTACTTAGTGAATTGGAATGGGACTTGACCTCACAGCTAAGTGATTTAGAAGTAACAGGTGTTACCAATTGAACTAAGGCTAACACACAACGGCTGAGATGTAACCCTGACTTTGTCATTAAGCCTGCCAATAAGGGTGGTGCTGTTGTAATCTGGAGTACCAGCCTCTACATTACAGGGGCTGAGCGCCAGGTCCCAGGTACCTCCTCCTACCTTCCCCCAGACCATGACCCCACCATGATGCATCAGGCCATTGTATCAACTACAGTAACTGATATCATTTCATCTGGTGATCTCTCCACCACAGCCCCACATAGCTCGCTTCTGCCTCCTTCCAAAAATCCACAAACAGGACAGTCCGGGCAGACCCATTGTTTCAGCCTGCTCCTGCCCCACAGAACTCATCACTTCCTACCTTGACTCAGTCTTCTCTCCCCTGGTCCAATCCCTGCCCACGTAAATCCATGTTTCTTCTGATGCTTTAAGTCAGTTTCAGAATTTCCAGTTTGCAAGCTCAAGCTGCCTCCTCTTTACCATAGACGTGCAATCCCTTTACATGTTCATTCCCCACCAGGAGGGTCTTACGGCTCTCCACTTCTTCCTGGAGCAAAGGCCTGAACTATGCACACCCACCACCACCATCCTCCGCTCGATCACACCCTCAACAACTTCTCTTTTAACTCCTATCATTTTCGTCAGGTAAGAGGGGTTGCCATGGGTACCCGCATGGGCCCTAGCTATGCCTGTATCTTTGTGGGGTACGTGGAACATTCCTTGTTCCAATCCTATTCCGGCCCCCACCCACAACTCTTTCTCCGATATATTGATGATACCATCGGTGCTGATTCTATGTTTTATCCAAAATTGGAAAAGTTCATCAATTTTGCTTCCAATTTCCACCTTCACCTGCTCTACCTCTGACTCCTCCCTTCCTTTCCTCGACATCTCTGTTTCCATTTCTGGGGATAGACTGGCCACAAAGGTCCATGATAAACCTACTGACTCCCACAGCTACCTGGACGATACATCCTCACACCCTGCTTCCTGTAAAGACTCCGTTCCATTCTCTCAGTTCCTCCGTCTCTATTGTTTAAGTTCCAATAAGGCTAACTTCGACAAGAGAGCCACCGAAATGTGCACCTTCTTGCTCAACCAAGGGTTGCCCGGGACCGTTGTCAACAGGGCCCTCAAACAGGTCCGACCCACAGCCTGCAAATACACATGACTTATTGTTAGTCCTTAACAATAACCTTTTCACCATCCGAGCCAGATCTTTATCTACTCCTTTGTCTGTCCAACTGCTCTTCTCTCTCTTTAGCTCTATCCCCACCTATCGTTTACTCCTTACCCTCTCCCCCACCCTATCTTCTGCATATAAACAAACAATTTCCTAACCACCATCAGTTCCGAGGAAGGGTCACCGGACCTGAAACTCTGTTTTTTCCTTCATAGATGCTGCCAGACCTGCTGAGCTTTTCCAGCAACTTCTGTTTTTGTACCCGATTTACAGCATCTGCAGTTCTTTCGTTTTCTTTCCAGAGCTCAATCTCCAGTGGCACTATACCCTCGAGAGTGCATACTCAGATAGCTGACCTTGGACGATTGGAAATTAATTAATTGACTGTTTTGGCACTCGGCAGTGGTTGGACTGTAAAGGATGTTGTTTTTGATCGTTATATTAACTCACAGTTTAGTTAATTCAACCAACAGCTACACCGATTGTTTGAAAATCATAGTCCAGCTATAGTTATTGTTGACAATTCAAACAAAGAAGACATTTTCACATGGCTAGCCATAGAACAGTTAAATATATTAGTGAGGTGGTCCACAAAAAATTCTGCAAACTGCTCATTCCAACCGAAGCAGATGGAAAAGAAAGCCTTCTCTTTCTGTCAGAAGTTACCAGTTTCAATCCAGTTGCCACTGGATACGGGACAGTATTGCAAAATCTCTGCTTACATTTGGCACCAGTTGACACTAATTCATCAATCTCACACAGAGAGGCCTTAAAGATAGGTGTGTGAAGTGGAATTTTTTTTTAATGTTACAGTGGCTGAGCTGTTCTGAGGTTAGCAGTTTTGGTGACTGTATCTTTTATTCAATGTTTTATTACACCCAACAAAGCAGTGCTGGTCATGCAAAACACAGAATAAAAGATGCAAAGAATCAATTGGATGCTTTTAATGGTTATAATGATGGATGTTTAGGGGTACAAATCCATGTGCATGGGAAGCGGACAGAATATCTGGTGTCTTGAATGTGATGGCTAATGCATTCATACCAAAACAGGCAGCCTGTAGAGTTATCAGAGATCATGTTACTGATAGGGTCACAACAGATTCCAGGTAAGTGAAGACAGAGGTCAACATTACAGGCCAGCTGGGAAAGGGGACGCTGTTTGGAAGCAGGAGGTTAGAAAGTGAGCTGCCTGCTAGGAGTTAGGAAGTCACAGAGAGAGAAAAATGGGAGGGCAGGAGTAATGATCATTGAGGTAGGGAACAGAGTCAAGGTCCAGATCCTTTAACAGTGCAGTTCAGTGGAGTATCCCTGCACCTGGTTCAATATTCAGGTCAGCAACTTTCCAAGTCTCCTTATTTTGGTAGCAGAGGCTCCCAGAGGCAGACAGTGCCATCATTAGGACAAGCTAATCAGGGTGTGGCTGGGTGGGGGCTATAATATGTCAGCTAATGCCCAGTGGGATGAAATAACGGCGCAGAGGCTGGTATCCTGTCACCAAGTCGCCCTTTATTTACATGGGCACTGGACATGGGCTGTGACAAACCAGCTCAAAGCCAGTCCCTAGAATGAGGAGACCCTCTGAATATATCTGTCAGCCAAGGCTCCCTGATTGGCCCAAGTTAACAGCCCCAATCAAGGATCTCGTACTCGATGAGATCCACCTGGCCTTCCTCCCAATCGCCACTGCGGCGTTAACACTGGACTGTTAATCCAGAGACCCAGATAATGTTCTGGGAACCTCGGATCAAATCCTACCACGGCAGATGGCGAAATTTGAATTCAATAAAAATCTTGAATTAAGAGATTAATCATGACCATGAATTGATTGTTGGAAAAACCCATTTGATTCACCACCCTTACCTGGTCTGGCCTACATGTGACTCCAGACCCTCAGCAATGTTATTGAGTCTTAACTGCCATCTGGGCAATTAGGGATGGGCAATAAATGCTGGCCTGACGAGTAATGTCCTCTCCTGTGAATGATTTTTTTAAAAACTTATTTATAAATGCAAAGGGCCTGTTTCAGGTTTCACCAGGCAGAAATATGCTTGTGCCTCTTTCCCACCAGCTTTATAGGAGTGCTACGAGGCTGGTCCGCACCCCAGAGCAAGGGGGCTGCACGGTGAAATTAATAAGTGTTAATATTTTAAAGTGGTCCAGAACTTTAACGCTTGATGAAGCTGGCTTTGGGAATGAATTCTGGTTAACAACACAAAACCCAGTATATGGCCTAAAGGCAATGATCGTCTCTCTCTCTCTCTCTCTCTGTCTCTCTGAACAGACTGAAAAAGGAGAACAGCAATGACTTAGAGATAACAAGGCGTGGGGCTGGATGAACACAGCAGGCCAAGCAGCATCATAGGAGCAGGAAAGCTTGACGTTTCGGGCCTAGACCCTTCATCAGAAATGGGGGAGGGGAAGAGGGTTCTGAAATAAATAGGGAGAGAGGGGGAGGCGGATAGAGGATGGATAGAGGAGAGGATAGGTGGAGAGGAGGCAGACAAGTCGAAGAGGCGGGGATGGAGCCAGTAAAGGTGAGTGTAGGTGGGGGGGTAGGGAGGAGATAGGTCAGTCCAGGGAGGACGGACAGGTCAAGGGGGCGGGATGTCCTTCCTCTCACCTATCCCCTCCTCCCACCTCAAGCCCCACCCACATCTCCTATCTACTAACATCATCCTGCCCCCTGGACCTGTCCGTCCTCCCTGGACTGACCTATCTCCTCCCTACCCCCCCACCTACACTCACCTTTACTGGCTCCATCCCCGCCTCTTCGACTTGTCTGCCTCCTCTCCACCTATCCTCTCCTCTATCCATCCTCTATCCGCCTCCCCCTCTCTCCCTATTTATTTCAGAACCCTCTTCCCCTCCCCCATTTCTGATGAAGTGTCTAGACCCGAAACGTCAAGCTCTCCTGCTCCTGTAATGCTGCTTGGCCTGCTGTGTTCATCCAGCCCCACACCTTGTTATCTCAGATTCTCCAGCATCTGCAGTACCTTTTATCTCTGATGCAGCAATGACTTAACTGTGTAAACAGTGACTCCATGTGTCCACTGATGGAAACTGCAACAGCAGCCTCTCAAAACACATACTCCTGCAGATGATAAGGCCATCAGGAATCCTGAAGTGTGCAGCTCATTTTACGTGCAGATATTATGTGGCCCCGATTGCTGTTTTTCTCTTAGTCGGAAATGTAATTTTATGTGTAGGAGACACTGTGGTCTTAGAAGCTGCTCGAATGTCAAAATATCAGTCGTTATTGTTCAGGTAATGCACTGCTCACAACAGTACCCGACCTAGAACCAAGGGCGTACTCTAAATATCAGGGCCAGACTAATCAGGAAAGATTTTAGCAAATACTTCGACACGCAAAGGGTGGTAGAGGTTTGGAACTCTCTTCCACCATAGATGAGTTGTTCATTTTAAATCTGAGATAGATAAATGTTTGTTAAGCAAAGCTATTAGGGGACATGGGCCAAAGGCAGGTATATGGAGTTAGGCCAGAGATCAGCCATGATCTTATTGAATGGTAGAACACAGTCAAGGGGCTGAATGGTCTACTGCTGTTCTTATGTTCCTACCTCCTGAGTCAGTGAATGCTGGTTTATTGCAGAATGTGACTGAGAAACTCTGTGTGCATTTGACAGAGATCAACTTCAGAACCTCCTCACAATTCTTTCCTTTGGTTATATATCAAGCAAACATCTGTTATTGAATTCATTTAGTCTGCAGTTAGCTCATACGGTCTTTGACTAGTGAGGGATTCACTAAATGTTAAAAGGACTGATGAAAGCTGTCATTGACACAGGGAAGACGAAAGACCTGCGCACCTATAGTAATAATGCAAATGTTTCAAGAGTGATGGTTGACAGTTGAATAGACAATAAAAGCACAAGTATTCTGTTAGCTTCTATCTCCGTCCTCATGACAGCTCTATTAGTGAACTGAAGTGAACAAACTATCTGACACTGAATAGAATCTTCAAAGAAGCTTGTTCCATCAATCCGTTCCCCTGAATCCTAAAAAGCGTGTACCTGATCTTTTTTCAGATTTGTAAACTCTGAGTAAGTACTTGAGAGGAACTCATACGAAAAATGCTGTTGTACAAATATTCGTAGCTGAGGACAAAATGAGTTTGGGAGAGATTACAGAGCTCTTAAATACTGCTGGTCAAACTGATACGTTGATGTTCAATTTGAGGTATAGATGGATAAGTCATCAGCTTAAAAGAAAATTGCTGAACCCTTTTTTATCCCCTCAATGAGAGCAAGGGTGATAATTACAAGGGATTTTACCTTCAAAAGGTACTCGGAATAGATGTATGAATCGTTCAAGAGTGCTTTATGCACTTGTGCTGTCAGATTTACCTTTTCTTTATTCATTCACATCATTAGATAGGCCAGCATTTATTGCCCATCCTTAGTTGCCCAGAGGGACTGGAGTCACATGTAGGCCAGACCAGGTAAGGACAGCAGTTTCCCTCCCTAAGGGACATCAGTGAACCAGATGGGTTTTTCTGACAACTGACAGTGGATTCATGGTCATCATCCTCTCATAGATATCCCAACAGGGTACCTGCAGTTATTTCAATCACAAAAAGCATTAGTCAAGCTTTGCTTTCTTTTAGCCTCTGCATGAATGATATTGGACACCAAGCCAGAAATTTATTGAGTATTTACCATAAGCTCCGTTATGCTATGATTGACTTTGACGATGTATAAACCATCATAACCATGACTTATTTGGTTATCTCTTTCATTTCTGTTCACTTATAGTTAGCAGAACAAGGGCAACAAGAGCATGGAATACCATCATCAGCACATTAACCTCCAGAGTCACACATCATCCCAACTTGGATATATATCCATTATACATTAGATATCTATTGCGTCTAAGTCAACGTTTTGGACTTCCCTGCACTACTGTATTGTAAAAGTGCTTTCACCATACAGGCTGCAATAAGAAAGCCCAGTAGTATCTTCACAGGTATCACAACCAGGTGAGGAAGGGGAAATCAACTCTTCTCTTTTATCTCCTCTTGGTAATCGCAATAAATTACTTCAATTAAAATGTAGTTTGCTATAAAATGGAGGAATCAATGTCTAGGGTTTTCTTGAGTGAATGTTAAAGGCATGTTATTACCTACGAACCCTAAAAACAAAAGTATAACATCAAACAGACATAAACACAGGGGATTAGCTTAAATAGGAGAGTGTCTGGTGCAGAGAAAATGAAGATTATGTAATTAAACGATCCTTACAGTCCTTGAGGTGTTTTCTTTTAAACCTGAGACCACGCTGTTGTTTACTGGTTGACAATACCCTGAGCAATAGCGGAATCTGTCGATATTATTGAGTTCTCAGTAAAGGGTTGCTTTCCCAACTTGCTTTTTCACCGTATTCCGAGATAATAGGAGAAACAGGGAGAGAGAAAGAGTTCCAGCATTCATCAAATATTATGAGAAGAAAACACTCAACCTGGCCAGGGAACAGCATGACCACTCATGTGGGGATGGGGGGACCTCAATAGCCAATCACCTCATTTCATTGTGTTGTGTTGCTCTCCCATTACCATTGTTTTTACTCCTTTTAGATAATTAATTCCTAATTTTCTTCTTATGCGGCACGAGTGGCAATTAGCAAACATCCACAAAGATGCCAGCACCAGAGATCCTCAGTTCCACCTCCGAGGAAGGGATCACTGAACCCTCAGAGAACGTACCAGCAAGGCTTTCACCTCGTTTCTCCACTAGTTCAGAGGCTTTCACCTCGATGGGTTCCCTTTCCAGACTAGAGTTGGAAGCACACAGAGTCCATACAGTGTGGAAGCAGGCCATTCAGCCCAACAAGTCCACACTGATCCTCCATAGAGCATTCAACCCAGGCCCATCCCTCTACCCTGCATTTCCCATGGTTAATGCATCCAACCTTCACACCCCTGGACACTATGGGTAATTTAGCATAGCCAATCCACCTAATCTGCACATTTTTGGACTATAGAAGGAAACTGGAGTACGCAGTGGAAACCCATGCAGACACAGGGAGAACATGCAAACTTCACACACACAGTCACCTGAGAGTGGAATTGAACCTGAGTCCCTGGCACTGTGAGGCAGCAGTGCTAACCACTGAGCCACCATGTTGCCCCAAGTCACTGACACATTTCCACACCTAGTCAAGAAATAAATGCCCCAGGTTTCTGACACTCAGAAGACTGGGCGCCTGACACTTCCAGAGATCCCCAGCAACAATGCCAGTCTTCAGCCAATTTGATTGAATCTCCACATGAAATCAAGAAACAATTGGAGACAATGGATACTGCAAAGGCTATGGGCCCTGACAACATTCTAGCCATATTATTGAAAATGTTTGCTTCACAACGTGCTGCACTCTGAGCCAGGCTGTTCCAGTACAGCTTCATCATTGGCACTTACCCAACAATGTGGAAAATTGCCCAGGTATGTCCTGCACACAAAAAGCAGGACAAACCCATTCCGGCCAATTACCGCCCCATCAATCCACTCTCGATCATCAGGAAAATGATGGAAGGTGTCATCAACAGTGCTATCAAGCAGCACCTGCTCAGCAATAACCTGCTCAGTGATGACCAGCTCAGGTGTTGCATTTGATCAAACATGGCAACAACGCGTCCTAGCAAAACTGGAATCAATGGGTATCAGGGGGCAAACTCTCAGCTGGTTTGAGTCTTATCTGGCACACAGGAAGATGGTTGTGGTTGTTGGAGGTCAGTTATCTCAGCTCCAGGACATCTCTGCAGGAGCTCCTCAGGGTAGTGTTTTCAGCCCAACCACCAACCTGGAAGAGCCATTCTGAGGAAGGGTCACTGGATCCAAAATGTTAACTCTGATTTCTCTTCACAGATACTACCAGACCTGCTGAGCTTTTCCAGCAATTTCTGTTTTTGTTTCATGTTCTCTTTTGTGTCGTTGTACCTGTCCCTCCGGTGACATTTCATCTTCAGTTGTTTACAGTATGTGTTTGTGAGAGAGTGTGTTTGAGCTATGGTGAAAGACTGGATAGGCTGGGACTTTTTCAATGGAGTGTACGAGGTTGAGGGGTGGCCTTACAGAGGTTTATAAAACCATTGAGCGCCCTACACCTTTCCCATGTAGAGGTTAGAGTTACCGTGACCTGTTTGAATGCTCCTTCCTGAGCTCCCAGCCCCTGCTGTTCACTGAAGTCCGAAGTACTCTACCCAAATGCCCTCATCAATGTCACCATTCCCTAAGCAACCCAGTAAAATGAACTCAGAAACAGAAATTGCTGGAGAAACTCAGCAGGTCTGGCAGCTTTTGTGGAGAAAAAGCAGAGTTAACGTTTCGAGTCCAGTGACCTTTCTTCTGAACTGCAAAACCGATCCCCAGAATTGACGAGGAGGCAAGGACCTGGTGTAACTAGGCCATTAATCCAGAAACTCAGCTAATGCTCTAGTGTCTTGTGTCCCAATCCCACCATGGCAAATTGTGAAATTTGAATTTAATTAATTCTGGAATTAAGACCCTAATGATGACAATTGTCAATTGTCAGACAACCCATTTGTTTCACTAATGTCCTCTAGGAAAGGAAATCTGCCATCCTTACCTGGTATGGCCCACATCTGACTCCGGTCCCAAAGCAATATGGTTGACTCTCAACTGCCCTCAGGGCAATTCGGGATGAGCAGTAAATGCTGGCCTAGCTAATCATGCCCTCACTCCATGAATGAATTAAAAAAGCAGTTGCCCACTTTCTCTAAAACTCCATGGGCTGAGACCCCTCAGTATCATTGACTAAATTCCCACAAGTAACAATAGCCCACCCTGGACTGATATCTTCACAGCTTCATGACTGACCCACCCATAACCTTTGAATTGGTTGCCCTTGCTATGCGGGATTGACTCCACCCCCATCTATGGACTGCAGAGTCACTGGACTCTGGTAGGACCAAGAACCTGACTGTCAGCAGCCGTAACTCTATGACTTTTTAAGCCCTTGCATTCGGAATCAGAACAGACTCTGAGTGACTGTGATGGTACCCAATGACTAACCATGGACCCCGGTTATCCCACTAAGGACTGTTCTCTTGTTCTTTGTAAATGCTGCCAGTTTGGCTGAGTTTCTCTTGTACTTCATGTTTTTATTTTTGTCTTGTGTCTAGGTTCAGAAGACTATGAGGGGCCTTGATTGAAACATTTAAGAATCTGGGAGGCTTTGACACGGTGGGTGTGGGGAGGACATTTCCACTTTTAGGAGAATTTAGCACGAGCAGTCACTGTTTGAAAATCAGTCGCCCTTTTAAAACAGAGATGAGGTAAGAAAGATTCTTTCAGAGGGTCATAGCTTTTTGGAGCTTAACTTGGGAATGCTTTGTGTAGGATTTGAACCAGGTGCTGCTATCCTGGAGGTAGGGGCATTACCACTGAACCACCTGGTACAGAGATGTATAAGGAGAATGTTTCTTCCACCCTATTCATGAGCAAACAGCCTCAATTTCAGAAGAGTTGCTCTTTTGTTTCCCATCAGTCTTTTCATTTGTTGAATGGGCACCTTTTCAGAATGAGACAGCTAATTTACAGCAGTTGTTCTCTAAGCAATTAGCAATCGGTTTTGAAGCTGCGCCAACCCATTAAGGACAGGAGACAGTTCCTGGATTGGAAAGGCAGTGACATTAACCCATGTGCCACTCACTCTCAACACAACTTGTACTTTTGGAAACATTATGAATGATTCCACCAATTTCGGCCAGACCACCAGCTGCTCACAGGGCATGGACATTTCTTTGTTCTGATTGTGAGGAACGCCTCAAGAGATTTTTGAACGTCCTCCAACAGTAGATCTGTCTGTCTCCATTTTCCATTCCTTAGAGCCAACAAAAATAAATGTTAAATGATTAGCTTCCCAGGTCGTAATGTTTAACAATATAGAATCAGCTCATGCACTGCAATGGTTCACAAAGACAGCTCACCATCACCTCCTCAAGGGCAATCAGGGAGAGGCAATGAATATTGGCCCAGCCAGCAACAGCCAGGTCTCATGAGTGAATAAAAATGATCACTTTCAGTTGGATTTTATTGGCTGACTGAATTTCCTGCATGCAGGCTCAGCGTGAATTTCCAAAGCTGGATACTGGGGCTTGGTCAGTATGTAAATAAATTTCCACATTCTGATACTTGCAGTTGGTAATGTGTGTGGTTGGTAGAAAGAAAGACAGCAAGACCAAGAGAATGTGATGTCTTTCTAACATATTTATAGAGCTTGTCAAATGCAATATTTATGTCAAGTTATCAGATGTAAAAGGAGAATACAGTGCTGCTGCATGTTTGTGTATGTATGTGTGTGTGTGTGTGTGTGTTTGTGTGTATGTGTGTGTGTGAGATTCTCTGTATGTGCACGTTTCTGTGTGTAAGTGTTTCTGTGTGCATGTGTGTATATGTCTCTGTGTGCCTTTGTGTACATGTTTCTGTGTGTTTGTGTGTGCATATTTGCAGGTGGTGTCTATGTGTGTTTATGTGTCTGTGTGTTTGCATATGTATGTATCTGTGTTTGTGCCTCTGTTCTTGTGTGTTTTTGTGTGAGTGTGTATGTCCATGTCTGTGTGTATGTGTCTGAGTGTGTAAGATTGAATGGGAGTATACGTATGTGAGAGAGTGCGTCTGAGTTATAAAGATTGGATAGGCTGGGACTTTTTCACTGGAGAGTAGGAGGTTGAGGGGTGACCTTATAGAGGTTTATAAAATCATGAGGGGTACAGATCGTTTCGATGGTAGGCATCTTTTCCCTAGAATGGGGGAATTTCAAGACTAGGGGGCATATTTTTAAGATGAAAGGAAAGAGATTTTAAAAAGACATGGGTGCAAATGTTTTACACAGAGGGTGGGTCATGTGTGGAATGAACTTTTAGAGGAAGTGGTGGATATGGGTATAATTACAACATTTTAAAAGTGTTTGGCTAAGTACATGAATAGGACAGGTTTGGAGGGATACAAGCCAGGAGCAGCCAGGTGGGGCTAGTTTAGTTTGGGATTCTATTCGCCATGGACTGGTTGGACTGCAGGTCGGTTTCCATGTTGTATGACTCTATGCGTCTGCGTGTGTGTGTGTGTGTGTGTGAGAGAGAGAGAGAGAGTGTAGTGTGAAAGAGTGTATGGCTGTGTATGTGTGAAATCAACACTGCAGAAATAGAAACCCAATGTGAAAAGTCATGGGTAGTGTCACAACTGTGTGGTTAATAAATGACTGAGAGATACAAGCTACAGGACAAGTGGGCAGGGTGAGCAGAAAGCAAAACAGAAGTTGGAGCTGACTGTTGAAGAGTTAGTCCTAGGAACAACTTTGAGGCTGCAAAATATAATTGGTTTGACTCATAGAGTTTTCCAGGCACTGGAGAGACAGGTTTGTGGGCACCCCAGGTGTTCAATCCCGTCACTATCCTGACATTTCATTCCAACTTTCTCCAGGTTGGGTATATTATTAAAATAAAACAAAGGCTAAATATGACCTGCTTGACAGTCAGCTCTCAAACTCCAAAACAGGTCACTTGTTTCCTGACCTGACAACAACTTGCTAGGGTCATGAAGGTGAGTACACAGCAGCAAGACCTTGTTCATCAAAGCTGACAAACTGAGAACACTTTCAGACAATAAGACATAGCAAGAGGAGTAGGCCATTCAGCCCCTCAAACCTACTCTACCATTCAATAGGATCATGGCTGATTTGATATTCCTCATGTCCAGTGTCCTGCCCTTTCCCCTGAACATTGATTTCTCTCCTGATCAGGAATCTATCTATCTCAGCCTCAAATATACTCAAAGACTCTGCCCGCACAGCTCTCTGTGCGAGGAATTCCAAAGACTGTCAGCACCCTTAGAGAAGAAATTCCTTTTCATCTCAGTCTTAAATTGCCACCACTTAATTCTGAGATTAAGCCCTCTGTTCCTAGGCCTTCTCATCAGGGGAAACTTTCTTGTATTCATCTTGTCAAGTCCCTTAAGATCACCTCTCATTCTTCTAAACTCCAGTGAGTAGAGTCTCAACTTGTTTAGCCGTTGTTCATAAAACAACCCCACCATACCAGGGATCATCCTGATGAATATTCTCTGAACTGCCTCTGATGAAATGATAGATTTCCTTAAATAAGGGAGCAAAACTGCTCACAGTACTCCAGATGTGGTCTTGTACAGTTGAGTTAAGACTCCTTACTCTTATACTCCAACCCCATTGAAATAAAAGCCAACATTCCATTGACTTTCCTGATTACCTGCTGCACCCTGTGTGCTAGCTATCTGTGTTTCCCAAACAACACCAAGTCCCTTTGTGTTGTAGCTTTCTGTAGTTTCTCTTCATTTAAATGATATTACGTTCTTCTGTTCTCCCTTCTAAAATGGACACCTTCACATTTTTCAACATCATACTCAATTTACCAACTTTCTGCCCACTTACATCTCTCTGTATGCTATATCTCTCTGTAAACTGTTTGTAACCCTCTCACAACCTGCCTTTCCACCTATTCTTGTGTCATCTGCTAATGTGGCTATAGTACATTCACTTCCTTCCTCCAAGTCATCGCTATATAGTGTAAACAGTTGTTGTTCCAGCCCTGATTAACTGCACTGATCACAGCTCACCAGCCTGTAAAATTACCCCTTATTGTCACTTACTGGTTCCTGCCCATGAGCCAATTCTCTAACCCGGTCAATATACTACCTCCAACACTGTGGGCACTTATTTTATGACTGGAACTTTTGTGAAGGACCTTGTGAAACCCACTCTGGAAATCCAAATACAAGGTATCAACTGGTTCCCCGCTGTCCACTCTGATTGAGACTTCCTCAACAAACTCTAATAAATTAGTCAGAAACAATTTCCCTTTCATGAAACCATGCTTTTTCTGCTTGATTAAAATATGAATTTCCAAGTTTTCTGCTATTACTTTGTAGGCTATAATGGTTTTGCAAACATCTGGAGAAAATGAACATTAAGCACAGAACACATATCTCCAGGTTCCTAAATGGTTTTTATTTTGGCATTCCCAAAACTCCCCGAAATACTTTAACAGAAGCATTTAAGTAGAGCACTTTAACCAGTATTTTTCATGCAATACTTTTACGGAATCCCTTTCACAGAGCACTTAAGTAGAGCATAGAATCATAATCACAGAGAAATTCAGCACGGAAACAGGCCCTTTGGTCCAAATCGTCCATGCTGACCAGATATCCTATGCACAAATCTTGTCCCATTTGCTAGCATTTGACCCATATCCGTCTAAACCCTTCTTATTCACATAGCCATCCACGTGCCTTTTAAATGTTGTAATCAATTTACAAAAATAAATACAAAACCTTATAGAGCATTTTCAAATGGAGCATCTTAACTGAAGTGTTGAGAGTTAGATATTACATTTTTGTAGCTCAATTGGGCCAGGATCTGCAACGGGAAGGGTTCAGCCTTCACTCAGGTCCCTGACCCGAGATTCCCCCTTCTTCCTGGCAATGGTTAGTATCTGCAGTTATCACTGAAGTGAGCTCCAAGTGTCCCACTTTTACATGGTTTTTCTCCAAACTTCCAGAATGTTCCATGACTATATGACTTGATGTGCCCCTGATCTTTTGAAGGGCCACACTGCCTGTACTTCGCTCTTTGAGCAGTTTCATGCTGCTTTCTCAGCCTGACCCCATCAAAATATAGCAACACTGGCTCCATAGTTCTCAGGTTACAATCAGTGGAGAGTATTGAAACTTTCCACAGCAATAAGACACCTTCCCAGACGCCCTTTCAGGATGTTTGATGTGATTGCCTCAGGGGACGAAATGGCCTAGTGGTATTATCACTGGATTGTTAACCTAGAGACCCAGATAACATTCTGGGGAGAGATAGTAAGAACTGCCGATGCTGGAGAATCTGAGATAACAAGGTGTAGAGCTGGATGAACACAGCAGGCCAAGCAGCATCAGAGGAGCAGGAAGACTGACGTTTCGGGCCTAGACTCTTCTTCAGAAAACTTCCATTTTCTTCCATTTTCTGAAGAAGGGTCTAGGCCCAAAATGTCAGCATTCCTGCTCCTC
>JAHRHZ010000026.1:7400570-7423735 GCA_024137785.1 Ginglymostoma cirratum | reverse complement strand
GAGCTGGATGAACACAGCAGGCCAAGCAGCATCAGAGGAGCAGGAAGACTGACGTTTCGGGCCTAGACTCTTCTTCAGAAAACTTCCATTTTCTTCCATTTTCTGAAGAAGGGTCTAGGCCCAAAATGTCAGCATTCCTGCTCCTCTGATGCTGCTTGGCCTGCTGTGTTCATCCAGCTCCACACCTTGTTACCTCTAACATTCTGGAGACCTGGGTTCGAATACTGCCATGGCAGATGGTGGAATTTGAATTCGATAAAATATCTAGAATTAAGAAACTAATGATGACCATGAATCCATTGTCGATTGTCGGAAAAACCGATCTGGTTCACTAATGTCCTTTAGGGAAGGAAACTGCCATCCTTACCTGGTCTGGCCTACATGTGACTCCAGACCCACAGCAATGTGGTTGACTCTTAACTGCCCTCTGGGCAATTAGGGATGAGAAATAAATGCTGTCTAGCCAGTGACACCCTCATTCCTTTAGTGAATAAAGGAAAAAAATTCCTCAGGTTTCAATGGAACAATGTCCTTTCTGCTCAATGGCTCCTCCTGATACCAACTGTGCTTGGCCAAATAATGAGCCACCTCCTGACACTATTAACCTGATTATCAGACTGGCTCCACAGTTCTAAGGCCAGGGCCACGCACAGAGAAATATGTTCAGCCCTGTTTTAGCAGTTTGCCATTGTCCATATTTCTTCAAGCGATCAGTACTTAGCACTGATGCCTCACAGCACCAGGGACGTAGGTTCGATTCCACCCTCGGGCGACTGTCTGTGTGGAGTTTGCACATTCTCACTGTGCCTGTGTGGGTTTCCTCCAGGTGCTCTGGTTTCCTCCCACAGTCCAAAGATGTGCAGATTGGATGGATTAGCCAAGGTAGAGGGTGGGTCTGGGTGGGATGCTCTTCAGAGGGTTGGCGTGGACTCAATGGGTCGAACGGTCTGCTTTCACACTATAGGGATTCTGTGATAATTCTCAGGGCTCAAGGGGTCAAAGGGTATGGGGAGAAAGCAAGGACAAGTAACTGAATTGGATGATCACCATAATGACATTGAATGGCAGCATAGGTTCAAAGGGCCAAATAGCATACTCTTGCTCCTATTTTCTATGTTATGAGTAACATATCAGAAAAAAAAATTAAATTTCCTACATGAAAATGGAATTTAAAAGGCATTTGTGTGGGTATGTGAATTGAAAAGGTTTAGAGGAATATGAGCCGAATGCTGGCAAATGGAACTAGATAAGTTTAAGGTATTTGGTCGGCATGGACGAGTTGGGCCAAAGGGTTTGTTTCCGTGCTGTACAACTCTATGACTCTATTTTAGCTGTCAGCCATATGGCTACAATTCCCTCCATAAGTGATTCTAATACTTTTCCAACAACAGATATTAGGCTAATCAGTCTTTACTTACCCACTTTTTGCCTCCTTCCCTTTTAGAATGCACAATATTCCAATCCTCCGCTACTTCTCCAGAATCCAAACATTTTTGGAAAATGACAACCAATGCATTCACTATCTCTGTAGCTCCCTCTTTTTGGATCCTAGGCTGCAAGCCGTCAGACCTGGAGACTTAGCTGCCTTAAACCCCATTAGTTTGTCTAATACTACTCCTCTAGTGATGGTGATGGAACTTAATTCCTCCCCTGTATTCTTTAGCATTGATGGGTTGTTTGAACTATCTTCCACTGTAAAGACCAATACAACATATCTGTTTAATTCCTCTGCCATTTCCTTGGTCCCTTCAACTGTCTCCCCAGTTTCATTTTCTAAGCGCCTTCTGTCCACATTGACCTCTCTCTTCCATTTTATACATTTAAAGAAGCTCTTATTGTCAGATTTTATATTCCTCATTAGTTTGCCATTGTCATTTACTTTCTCTTTCTTTACCTTCTATTAGTGCTCCTTTGCCGGATTCTGAATTTATCCCAGCCTTTGGGGCCGTCACTGACTTTTGCTTCCTTGTGTACATTTGCTTTCAACTTAATACTCTCCATAACTTCCTTGGTTAGCCTTAGTCAGTTTTTCCTTCTCTCAGAATCTTTCCTCCTTCCTGGGAATGTATTTGGGCAATCGCACTGAAAGGTTCCAGCCAAGGCGAGTTCAGAGTTCTGAGGAAATGTCACCGGATCCGAAACGTTCACTCTGATTTTGTTTTTCTTCACAGATGCTGCCAGACCTGCTGAGTTTTTCCAGCAACTTCTGTTTTTGTTCCTGATTTACAGCATCCGCAGTTCTTTCGGTTTTATTAAGGCCAGCTCAGAGATTAGTTTCCAAGTCGCTTCTCTCAAAGAATTATTCTACTGCTTAAAATGTGGCTGCCATTTTGTCTACCTAGCACCTCACTCACGTTCAGCAACATTTTCCTACTGTGCCTTCAACACATGCATGGGGACATTTTGTGTAGCTTCACTCCACGCTACCTTTGGGAGGGGCAAGGGCAGATACCACACATCCAACCCATTCATTGACAGCAGGAGCAATGCTTACAGCGGTACCAGCTGTCTTTCTCTGCCACGTGCTCCTCCACAGGAAAGAGAAGATCTGGAGGGAGATGAGATCCCCAGTGCATGGTCTACAGACAGAGGAAACGTAACAGTGCCCAGTTCCTCACAAGATGCAGGTCCTAGCAGGTCACTGACAATTGCAGCATCCTGGCACAGGAGTTTCCTAATGCCCCCAATGGGCGGGGCATTGCCAATGGCTTCCAGAGTGTCTGCCTTGAGAAGACCTGAGCCATACCTCTCTCTTTACCCCGTTCACCGACCAGGGTCTCAGCTTTTCACTCAGTTGTGCAGAGACAAAGCAGAGTGACACAGGTATCCAAAATAGCCCTGTGTGGGATGGAGGGGACCCCAACAATTTTGGAGATTTGTGATGCAAGAGGGGGAGAGGGAAAGGGTCGATGTTATCTGATTGGAGGAGTAGAAGTAATTCGGAGAGAGCAATGAATAGAGTTTAAGGAGTGCTGTGCAGGGAATATTGAACAAGTTAGTGCAGGTCCTCATTTGAAAATCTCCCATCTTGCCCTCCTCAATGATCTTGGTGCGTTGTCCTCAGGTTAACAGGAGCACACTCCTGTTGCTCACTTTCTCAGCCGTGCTTGATTTGAAGAGCTTTCCTCTTCCTGGGAGACTTCTACTCTCTGTAATCCCTCAAATCCCGCTACAAGGATTTCCCATTCGGAGTGAGACACCTGAGACCAACCTCCTCTATCCCTGTCTTTGCTACAACCTCAAAACTCCAGGTGCCAGAGACTCTTCTCAGGTCCCTCTCATGGTCCCTTTAATTAGAAATCCCTCCCTTCATCAAAGAGACATACCTTCCCACTGAGAGACAGTAAGAACTGCGAATGTTGGAGTCAGAGATAACACGGCGTGGAGCTGGAGGGACACAGCAGGCCAGGCAGCATCAGAGGAGCAGGAAAGTTGACGTTTTGGGTCGGGACCCATTGGCCCTCTCTTACTCTGCTTCTCTCTCTACTGACTGCTCTACCTGCTAAGTATCTCCAGTGTTTTCTATTTCATGTAGGAAATGTAAATATTTTGCAATATGCTTCTCATGATATAGAAAATGGGATCAGGCCATTTGAACCTGCTCTGCCATTCAATATTGTCATAGATGATCATCCAATTCTGTACTTTGTCCTTGTTTTTCATCCCATACCCTTGAGAGTTATTATAGAAGCCCTACAATCTGGAAACAGGCCGTTCAGTCCTTCAAGTCCACACCAACTCTCTGAAAAGCAGCCTACTCAAACCCATCACCGCTCCCCCCCCCAGCTTATCCCTGTATTTCTCATGGCCAATCCACCCTAACCTGCATAACTTTGGACTGTGGGAGGAAACCCACACAGACACGGGTGGCACGGTGGCACAATGGGCGGCATGGTGGTTCGCACTGCTGCCTCACAGCGCCAGGGACCCGTGTTCGATTCCACCCTCAGCCGACTGTCTATGTGGAGTTTGCACGTTCTCCCTGTGTTTGTGTTGGTTTCCTTCCACAGTCCAAAGATGTGCAGGCTAGGTGGATTGGCCATGCTAAATTGCCCATAGTGTTCAGGGAGGTGTAGGTTAGGTGGGTTATAGGGGTATGGGTCTGGGTGGGATGCTCTGAGGTTCAGTTGGGCCGAAGGGCCTGTTTCCACACTGTATGGACTCTATGATTCTATGACACAGGGAGAATGTGCAAACTCCACATATGCAGTCACCCAAGGGTAGAATCAAACCCAGGTCCCTAGCGCTGTGAGACAGCAGTGCTAACCACTGTACCACCCCAGAAATGTGGTTAGCAGGATATGTCTAACTACATCTAGAACTATTTCTAACTCCATTTTGAAAATTCAATGATTGACCTCAATTGCTTATGGTGGTGATAAATCCCAAGCACTCACCACTCTCTACATGAAGAAATTTCCCCTCCTCTCAGTCCTAAATAGCCCACTCAGTGTCCCCTTAAACTGTGACCCTTAGTTTTGGACGTCCTGGTCAATGGGAACATCCTTTCTGCATTTACCCTGTCTAGTCCAGTTAGAATTGTTAGAGTTTTATCGATATAAAAACTTAATTATTCAAGTTTCCGGGAGACACTTTTCAAAAAGAAATCATTTGTAAAATTTACAAGGAGGATTAATGTTTGCTATAAATATTCTTAAGCTGTCACAGTCTGGTTTTCAGAAAAGCAATGACTGCACTTAGCACTCAAAGTTAAGTAGTTAATGAATTTTTGGTTCAATATGTTTTGATGAAAGCAGTTTAAATAGTTTCTCACTATAACTGCAGGACTGACATCATCTGTTGTAAATAATTGTAAGTTTCATTCCTCCAGCTGTGTGATTTTTATCACTGAACAACACCGTGAGTGCTGGCTGATACTTGGGATTTGACTGAAGTAAGCCTGACGGTTCTAATAACCTAAATAAAAACCGAAATAACTGCGGATGCTGTAAATCAGAAACAAACACAGAAGTTCTGGAAAAGCTCAGCAAGCCTGGCAGCATCTGTGAAGAGAAATAAGAGTTGACATTTCAGGTCTGGTGATCCTAGATGCTGTCAGACCTGCTGAGCAGTCCTAATAGCCTTCTGATTCATCAGAGTGAGTTTCGGTTTGGAGGTGCTGAATCAAAAGTAACAGGATATTTACAAGAAAATTAATCATAAGACTTTCAAAGAATGTCCACATTATCTCTTCTCTAAGATTCTTGTTTCCCAGCAATGTGAAATCCTCTCCCTTGCACTTTGATCATAGGTGTTTTATTTTCCATCGCGTTAACACATATTTGGTGTTGGTGTGTATGGTAATACTCAAGGATGGTAATTTGTTCTGGTTCAGATATCAGCTGAAGTGACTGTCAATCGCAGGGTTGTTTAGACAGATGGATCACAACTTAATCTAGATTTAATTACAGAATAGAATGTTTGCTGGCAACACCAAGACAACCTGCATTTAAAAAGTAAGCGCAAAATATTGCGGATGCTGGACGCCTGAAGCGAAAAGAGAACATGATGGAGAAGCTCAGCAGGTCAGGCAGAATTTGTGGAGACAGAAGCAGAGTTAATGTTTTGAGTATTATAAGACTCTTTGGACTCTAAATATTAAATCTGTTTCTGTCTCCAGACTTGCTGAGTTCCTCCAACATTTTCTTTTTTTGTTCTTTATTTAAAACGTGATCTGTGTTGCCAGCAAGCTTGTAGCTGGGGATTCTATTTTGCACATTACAGAGATAGTTATCTTTGTTTCTGCTTTCTTTTAAAAGAATATCTTTTATTGTCGCATGTACTCCAGCACAGAAATACAGGAATACGGTGAGAAGATTTTACAATGACTGCATCTAATGGCCCCATCTTCAAGTCGACAAGTACAGAGGAACAAATCTTGGATACAAAAGAGGAATAAAAGGCAACATAGCAGCATTACTTACTATGTCTAAAAAATAAGTTTGAAATAAGATGGTTATAACATGGTTAAAGGATTGACAATACAGTCCAGTAAAGAATTACAGATCGACATTACATTGCAGCAGTTCAGCGAGCACATGGTCAGAACGTCCACACCAGAGCCCAGGCCAACAACAGTCCCGCTCTGCTCGAAGCCTCCACCAGACACACAGCTGCACCAGCTGAAGTTGTGCTGCTCCAGGACTCGCTTTTCCTCTTGCACATCGCCAGGTCTCGTTCCCCTCGCGCTGCTCCAGGGCTCACTTCCCCTCGCACTGCTCCAGGACTCACTTCCCCTCGTGCTGCACTGGGATTCCCTTCTCCTCACACCGTACTGGGACTGCCTTCCGCTCGCGCTGCTCCAGGGCTCACTTCCCCTCGCGCTGCACTGGCACTCGCTTCCCCTTGCACTGCTCCGGGACTCACTGCCCCTCGCGCTGCACTGGCACTCGCTTCCCCTTGCACTGCTCCGGGACTCACTGCCCCTCGCGCTGCACTGGCACTCACTTCCCCTCGCGCTGCTCCGGGACTCACTTCCCCTCGCGCTGCTCTGGGGACTGCTAAAATGAGAGAAAGAAAAAGAAAAGAAAGAAATAGATCAGGCGGAGTGGTGGAGCTGCAGTTGGAACTTTCTACTCTTGCCACCATCCTGCCAGAAATGAAGTTTATGGTTTCCAGTCAACCAAGATTGACTGCAGTCTGAGGCTGATAGACTTCCACAAACTCTTTTATTTAGACTATTGTACGTTATGCTGCTCTCCGTGAGTACAGCTCTCACTGGTGCAGGCAATTCCACCCTTCCCCTTTGTAGTCTCCTGTCTGTGATGACTGGTGTACAACGGGAAGTATATCGCCAGTACACTATCACATCCTTTCTGATTAGACAAACAGACAGTACCTTTAATGTCATTGAAAATGCCAGGTGTTTTACAACAGCATCATAAACCAAAATTCACCACTGAACAATATAAGGTTATATTGCAGGACAAATGGTCTCAAGTTTGATCAAAGATTGGGTGACTCGGTGGCCAACACTACTGCCTCACAGTGCCAGGGATTTGGGTTCTGTTCCACCCTGGGGCAACTGTATCTGTGCAGTGTTTGCACATTCTCCCTGTGTCTGCATGGATTTCCTCCCAGTTTTCCTCCCACAGTCCAAAGATGTGCATTTTAGGTGGATTTGCCATGGAAAATACAGGGATGGGGTGGGTCTGGGTGGGATGCTCTTCGGAGGGTCAGTGTGGATTCAACTGCCAAATGGTCTACTTTCACATTGTAGGGATTCTGTGAAAGAGGTAGATTTTAGGGAATGCTGTAAAGGGAGAAAATCAGCTAGAAAATTGGAGAAGTTTACAGAGGGAATTTCAGATCTTCAGTTTGAAGCAACTGAAGATGCAATCACCAATTCCAAAGCAGTTAAAACCCAGAATAGTTACAAGGCCAAAATTGTGCTAGAAATTGGAGCCCCCTTTAAAACTGAGCTCTTGCTGTAGTCCATATTTAGTATTTCCTGTATAGCATGACACTTCATTTTACTGTGGTACAGTCATAACTAGCCTCTCACAAACTTAAACAGAAGATTTATTGAGTGGCACGCTACGCAATTATAAATGCAGTGTTTGAGAAACTAAGAAGCTTATGTTCTAAGAAGGAATGAGAAATAACTTTCTGAAAGAGATAAGGAAGGGGGGAGCAGTCATCTTGGCATTATGAGTAGCTGCCCAAGGTCACTGGCCCAGATGGGTTCAGACAAGTGAGAAATCCATCCCCAAAATAAGATGTATCAACAGGAGTATATGGGGAAAGAGAGTAAGTGAGGTGGAATGAGCCACTGCCCTCTTGGGAGAAGACCAGGAATTCCCCTACATTAACCTGAGGGAAGGACAGAGACTGCAGAACATAAGGAGCAAATGTTGCACCTTTTCAAACCCTTGCCCCTGCTCTTTCATTCTACAGAACAGCTTCATGAGGAGTGAAATCATTCTCAATCTGTCACGGGTCATACACTCTCTTTGTCTAATTAACTCGTGTATCATATCTCAGCTGATGCTTCTTAACAAACTCAAATAAACTATCAGAAAGTTGACACACATTGTCAACCACCTGTATTAGGTAACTGTGATCGTAAACCACCACTCCCGAAAACATCAACAATTAATTAATTGCTCCCTGGGGAATTAAGGGTAGGAAATCAATATAGCCTAGCCGGCAACGCCCACATCTCCTGAATGAATAAAAAGAAAATTAAAAACTGGGGAAGCACAGATATTTCCAAGGGTTGTACAGCTAGAGGAGATTACAGAGATAGTTAGGGGTGAGGTCAATGAGGGATTTGAAGTCACAAATATACAAACATAATTACAACTGTACAGTGAGTAGGCCACTCAGTCTGATCCACCATTCAATATGAGCATGGCTGATCCGACTGTAATCTTATATCTGTATTCCCGAGTACTCCTGATAACCTTTGTCCTTTTATTTAACAAGAATCTATCCACTTCTGCCTGAAAATATAATTCAAAATCTCCGTTTGCAGCCACCTTCTCAGGGAGAGAGTTCCAAAGGCTCCAACAGGTTATTTTTCACCCAATCGCTGTTTGAAGTAGATTTTTAAGGTGACCCCGTGTTTAGGATTATACTTTAGCAGTACCATGCCAGGGTGTGTATTGACACACCCATGAGTTCCATTTGGATGCCTCTGTAAGAGTAATCAGAATCTTAGGGGACTTCTCTTCACATCTGCCCTGTTGTGACATCCTGTCTGCTGTCTGTTAGCCATCCAATTTTCTATCCATACCAAAACACTCATCTCCAAACCAGGAGCTTTTAATTTCCACAATAACCTTTGTTGTGGCAGATTATCAAATTTGGAAACAAGGGTGAGAACTCTAAAATTAGAGAGATGCTTGACTGTGTATCTACGGAGGTCAATGAGCACAGGACTAATTGGGAAGGGGACTTGGTGTGAGACCATGGGATAAGCTCAAGTATACTGAGGACATAGAGTGGGACAGTAACTACTGGAGTGCATTGGAGTAGCCGAGTCTAGAATGAACAAAGTCCTGAATGAGAGTTTCTGTGGCAGATAAGCTGAGGCAGGGCTGAACTTGGAAATGCTGCATCAAGAAGCATGATCTTTTGGTGAAACACTCAGCAGTGAATGGTATGAGACTTCAGCTTTATATTTCTGACTTTTGGAACAAAATTTTCTGGTAATATGCAATCGGTGGGGTGAGCCAGGGCATATATTGACACATCTGTGAGTCTTGGAGATTGAGGTTGCTGCCACTCAGTTCCTGTTGGATGCCTTCCTGTCAGTAGTTATATTCTTAAGGGATTTTACAAAGTAGAAGTCGTGGGGAGTTCACTTTTCCAATTATTTAGTTGTGACTTTCAGCTAAATAAGCATTAGTCTTGTTAATTTATGTTCTACGCCCACATCTGGTTGTATGATGGGTCAGTCCATTGCGCTAATGTTTACTGCTATACATAGGAGTACAGCTGCCCTAAGCACTGTCAGTCATTCCCTGGGTCAGGAAGTCCCAAAGCCGGGCCAGGAGGACCCAAGCTAAAATTCTGGGGTAGTGAGATCATGGCTGGGTCAAAATTCTTTTCCGACCAGCAATATGGGTGCTCTTACACAAATGGGCTGCAGCAGCTCAAGAAGGCAGCTCGCTACACCCACCACCTTCTCAAGGGCAACTAGGGATAGGCAATAAATGAGGGATCAGCTGGTAACACTGGATAAAGAAAAGAAGATTATGGAACTCTGACTGAATTGTAATGGTTGCTTTCTTGCTCTAACAAACAGGCCCCTACTTTTACTTCACTCCCTCTCCCACACACCCCACTCCCAGCTCCTGCAGGACTCCCTCCTTCTTCAGCACCTTCATCCCCTCATAGGTTATGACAATTTCTAAAGCTCAGCTTGGGGGTCATAATGGCAAAAGGTTTCAGAAGCATTGCCCGAGGTAAAGAACAGAACACTCCGAATGAAACGGCTCCACAAAGATCGGAATCCCATCACCAAGTCACCCTTTATTTACACATGGAGTGCCTTCACACTGATCCAGCTCCCTCAGAGCCAGCTCTCAGAGTGAACAGAATCTCTGACACGCCTGTTTATATCTGTCAGCCAGGGTTCCCTGATTGGAACAGATTAACAGCCTCAATCAGGGAACTCATATTCTATGGGGTCCACCTGGCTGACCTCATTACAATCACTACACTGGGTATCAGGCACTGTGCTGTAATTGTTGGCAGGGTCTGGTGTTGTGCCCTCTACTGGCCATCCTTGTGTTAGAGAATGACCCTCTTCTGCAGCACCCCATCCACCAGGACCCCCTGCTCCCTGTCCACAAAGCAGGGTACCAATGTCCCCTTAACAAGAAAACCATGGAACTGCAGATGCTGGAAATCAGAAATTAAGAAAGCTCAGCAGGTCTTTGATAAGATTTGATCTTTATTGTCACGTACCAAGATACAGTGAAAAGTATTGTTTTGCGTGCTATCCAAACAAATCATAATTTACGTAAGTTCACCAGGGTAACAGAACAGAATGCAGAATATAGCATTACGGCTGCAGAGATGGTGCAGGGAAAAATCAGTTCTAATATATGAAAGGTCCATTCGTTACAAAGAGCAAAGGGCAATACAGCACAGGAACAAGCCATTCAACCCTCCAAGCCTGCGCCAACACATTTTGCCCTTCCATACTAAAACTGTCTTCACTTACAGGATCCATATCCCTCTATTCCCTTCCTATTCATATATTCACCCAGGTGTTTCTTGAATGCTGCTTGTGTCTGCTTCGACCACCTCAGCTGCTAGCATGGTCCAGGCACTCACCATCCTTTGTGTGAAAAATTTGCCTCGCACATCTCTTTAAAACTTTCCACCTTGCACCTTGAACCTGTGTCCCCTAGTAATTGACCCGTCCACCCTGGGAAAAAACCTCATACTTTCCACCCTGTCTATGCCATTCAACAATCTTATAAACATCTATCAGGTTGCCCCTCAACCTCCTATGGTCCAGTGAAAACAAACCTACTTTATCCAACCTTTCTTCATAGCTAAAACCCCCATACCATGCAACATCCTGGTAAAACCTTTCTGTACCCTCTTCAAAGCATCCATATCATTCTGGTAGTATTGTGACCAGAACTTTATGCAATATTCCAAGTGTGGCCGAACTAAAGTTCTATAAAGCTGCAGCATACCTTGCCCATCCTTATACTCAATGGCCCTTCCAATGAAAGCAAGCGTGGCATAGGCCTGTTTTACTACCTATCTACCTGCGCTTCCACCTTCAGCAATCTCTGGACCTGCACACCCAGATCCTTCTGCATATCAATACTCCTAAGGATTCTGCTATTCACTGTATAATTGCCATCTGTATTTAACCTTCCAAAATGCATCACCTCACATTTGTCTGGATTAAACTCCATCTGCCATTTCTCTGCCCATGCTTCCAACTGATCTATATCCCAATGTATCCTCTGACAATCCTCCTCATTAACTGCAACTCAACCAATTTTTGTAAGCACCCGAATTAAACTAGTTACATTTTCCTCCAAACCACTTATTTAGACCATGAGCAGCAGAAGGCCCGACACTGATCCTTGTGGAACACTAGTCATAACCCTCCATTCCAAAAAGCATTCTTCCACCACTACCCTCTATCTCCTATGACTAAGTCAATTCCGTATCCATCTTGCTAGCTCACCCCGATATGATGAGACTTTACCTTTTCAACCAGTCCGACATGAGGGAGCTTGTCAAAGGCTTTATTGAAGTCCATGTAGACAACATCAACTGCTTTTCCCTCATCAATCATCTTCATCACCTCCTCAAAAAACTTGATCATGTTAGTGAGGTACGACCTCCCCCACACAAAACTATACTGTCTGTCACTAATTATATCCATTTGCTTCTAAATGCGTATACATCTTGCGCTGACAATCTTTTCCAATAATTTCCCTACCACCAACGTGACGTTCACAAGCCTGTAATTTCCAGGAATACTCCTTTTACCCTTCTTAAACAATGGGACAACATTGGCTATTCTCCTCTCCTCTGGGACCTCACCTGTGACCAACGGGATACAAAGATGACTGTAAATGCTCCAGCAATTTGTTCTCTTGCTTGCCTGAATATTCTAGGATAGATCCTATAAGACCTGGAGACTTATCTACCTTAATACTTTTTAAGACACACGACAACTCTTCCTTTTCAATAGTGGATGGGCCTAAAAATATGACACTCCCTTCCCTGAGATCATCCTCCACCAATTCCTTCTCTTTGGTGAATACCGACACAAAGTAGTCATTTAGGATCTCACCTACCTCTTCTGACTCCACACTTGGATTCGCTCCTTTTTGGGCTAACCCTTTCCCTGGCTACCTTCTGAGTTTTTCTTGTATTAAAAAGCCTTGGGATTCTCCTTAATCCTGTTTGCTAATGACTTTTCATGACCTATTTTCACCCTTGTAATTCCTTGTTTAAGTTCTTCCCCACTTCCCTTATATACTGCAAGGGCTTCATCAATTCTCATCCTCCTAGACCTTACAAATGCTCCCTTTTTCTTTTTGACCAAGGTCATAACATCCCTGGTCACCCAAGTTAGCCTGATAACAGCGAGGAAGAAGCTGTTCTTGAATCTGTTGGCACTGTTTTCAAACTTTAGTAACTTCTGCCTCATCTGGCAGCATCTGTGGAGAAAACTGAAGAGTCACTGGACCTGAAATGTTAACTCTGCTTTCTCTTCACAGAGGCTGCCACGCATGCTGAGTTTTTCCAGCAGCTTCTGATTATGTTTCTGATTTCCCCTTGTTTGCCATCTCTGGGGCAGGGCAGCTCCAGCCTTCTAAGTATGGTGCTAGTGCCAGGGATTCCAGGAGGTCCCAGCAATGGTGAAAATGTCCAGCTACAGTGAGTGGGATTTTCGGGCTATTGTCAGACAAGAGGGTCTCAATAGGGCAGTGGTATATCGTCAATGAGTTGTGCCTGGGACAATCACATGAGAAGCTAGTTAGACCTTTCTGAAAGTAACTCTAAAAGGAAATAGCACTTCATCAAAATATGGGAAGATGCATTCACAACTCTCTGTTCAAAAAACTGATGTCATAGAGTCATAGAGCTGTACAGCACAAAAACAGATCCTTCGTCCAACTTGTCCATGCCAACCAGTTGTCCTAAATTAATCTAAAAACCGAAAGAACTACGGATGCTGTAACTCAGGAACAAAAACAAAAGTTGCTGGAAAACCTCAGCAGGTCTGGCAGCATCTGTGAAGTATAAAACAGAGTTAAAGTTTCGGGTCCGGTGACCCTTCCTCTGATTCTGAGGAAGGGTCACCGGACCTGAAACACTAACTCTGTTTTTTTCCTGCACAGATGCTGCCAGACCTGCTGAGCTTTTTCAGCAACTTAGTTTTTGTTCCTAAATTAATCTAGTCCCATTTGCCATCATTAGGCCCTTATCCCTTTAAACCCTTCCAATTCATCTATCCATCCAGATGCCTTTTAAATGTTGTAATTGCACCAGCCTTCACCACTTCCTCTGGCAGCTCATTCCATACATGCACCACCCTCTGCATGAAAAAGTTGTGCCTTAGATCCCTTTTAAATCTTTCCCCTCTCACCTTGAACCTATGCCCTCTAGTTTTGGACTTCCTTACCCTAGGCAAAATACCTTGGCTATTAACCCTATCCATGCACCTTATGATTTTATAAACCTGTATAAGGTCGTCCCTCTGCCTCAGATGCTCCAGGGAAAATAGCCCCAGCCTATTCAACCTCTCCCTTTAGCTCAAACCCTCCAGCTCTGGCAACATCCTTGTAAATCTTTTCTGAACCCTTTCAAGTTTCACAATATCTTTCCTGTAGGTAATGGGGTTTACCAAACGAAGCTTAAAAAGAGTGGGCTACAGATAGCCCAAAAACAATTGATGTTTACCTAAACTAACACTTACGCTCAAGTTGCTTAAGTCGGCGTGAATGTATAATTTTGTCTGCCACATTATAAAACAGAAAATCAGAATGGAGCTTGAATTTATATAACATCTTTCATGAAGTCCAGAGATCCCTTCTGGCTCTACAACTGATTGAATACTTTATAATGCATGTCGTATTGACTCAAAAAGATTGCTACTCATGTTTGTAGTGCAACGAAATAGATTGTAGACAGATTATTAGCTCACAAATGGAAATTTCTTCTTTTCAAATATAATATTATTTAGTCACAATTTATCGACTGGAGAATTAGAGATTCTTGAAAACTTGAGAAAGGCCTGAACCTTGGGAAAGGCTATGGACTGACTCAGTTAGGAAGAAAGAATTAATGTCTGAAATTTAAGTGCCTTTCATGGCCTTTGGAGCTGCGAAGCACTTTGGAACCTTTTTGGTGATAAACAAGGCTCCCAATTTATCCAAAAAAGGCCCAAATGACAGCAATTACCAAATATGATATACTATTCCATTTAATGTTGAAGGAATGAATGGCACTCACACCACCAGAAAAGCTCTTGATCTTTTTCAAAGAACACTATACAATATTTTAAGTTTCTCTGAACAAGCAAATTGAATCCTGGCTTAATGTTTAATTCAAAAAATTAATTCAGTGCATTATTAGCTACCAAAATTGTTACCTTAGATCATCTATTTACTAGCGGGCAGTGCTTGAAATCACAAGCATCTATCTCAGAGGTGAGAGCATAACTGAGGAGCCCTGCCTATGCTGGATGCAATATTCTTGATAGTACAATAGAATGCGTCCATTCAACCCAAAGAGTCCACACTGTCCCTCCAAAAAGCATCCCACCCCCACACCCACACTATCCCCATAACCCTGCATTTCCCATACTTAACCCACCTAACCTGCACATCCCTGGGCACTACGGGCAATTGAGCATGGCCAATCCACCTAACCTGCACATCCCTGGGCACTACGGGCAATTGAGCATGGCCAATCCACCTAACCTGCACATTGCTGGGCACTACGGGCAATTGAGCATGGCCAATCCACCTAACCTGCACATCGCTGGGCACTACGGGCAATTGAGCATGGCCAATCCACCTAACCTGCACATTTTTGGACTGTGGCTGAATCTGGAGCATCTGGAGGAAACCCATACAGACACAGGGAGAATGTGCAAACTCCACACAGACAGTCACTCGAGGTTCCCGGTGTTGTGAGGCAGCAGTGCTAACCACTGAGCCACCATGCAACCATTACCAGGTGCTTGCAGAAGTCTATCTCAAAGCACATGAGAATAAGGAGGAAAACGATATGAAGCAGCGGGGCAGTGTGGAAAGTCATGGGGATTAAGCTGGAAAGTTTTATCTGCGGAATGGGTGGAGTGGGCGCAACGTTAACATTAACCCCCTTCAGAACCTTCACCTTATACCACAGGCAAAACACACATGAGCACACCACCCTCCAACTCAATTTTACAGGCAGGAGCTGGAGAATAAGTCGCCGCCAGGTTTGCCATCCTGTTCAGGGCGACTGCCAACACCCAGTGCAGCTGACCCAACCAGGAGGCTGGTCATTCAGCTGTCAAAGCAGCACTAACACAAGAGGCGGCCAATGTGGAGGAAGGCAGGACCCCCACAACCTACACTCGGGAGGATGGCAGAAGAGGCTTTTTTTAATTTAAATTGAGCGATTAGGTTAATGGAGGGTATACACCTCAGAGCTGAGTACTGGGACCAGTGGGTTTGGTAGCCCTCACCCACAGCCTCTTCTTTGGATAAAAAAAAATGAAGTGAATGAATGAATTGAAACTTTAAATTGCCCGCTGGGAAGGCAACTGCATTCAGCTGCTGATCTCTCCCCAGGAGGAAGGGGGTCATCGGAGTACCTGTAGGCCATTCAGCCCCTTGGGTCTGCTCCCCCATTCAATGAGATCATGGCTGATCTGATGATCCTCAACTGCACTTTGCTGCTTTTTTTCCCCCCTTACCTCTTACTGATTAAAAATGTGCCCATCTCAACCTTGAACACACTTAAAGACTCAATCTCTAAAGCACACAGTGACAAAAAAAAATTCCACAAATTCACTATCCTCTGAGAGAAGAAATTTCTCCTCATCTGTCTTAAATGTATGACCTCTTACTCTGCAATTATACCCTCTGGTCCTACATGCTCCTACAAGGGGAAACAAACTCTCCACATCTATCCTGTCAAGTTCAATAAGAATCTTATTCAATTTGGTCTCCTCACAGTCTTCTAAATTCCAATGAATTGGCCTCAAACTTTCCACATAAGACCATATGCAGTGGCTGGTAAAATGCTGACAACTCCATAAAATACCCTCTAGTCGGCATTTCATTATACAAACTTGATTCCGACTCCCTTGAGATAGGAAACCAGTCAAAAGCCAGTTTTGGCAACATGAAATGGTCAGTGAGCTGATCCAACATAGTTCCCCAAGTTTTAAGTACCACACCACCCTCACGTACCAGATGAAATTTAACCCATAAAATTTAACAGAGCAATATATTTTACTAAGATAGGACTCGGGTTCAATTCCACCCTCAGGCGACTGTCTGTGTGGAGTTTGCACATTCTCCCCGTGTCTGCGTGGGTTTCCTCCAGGTGCTCTGGTTTCCTCCCACAGTCTAAAGATGTGCAGGCTAGGTGGATTGGCCAAGCTAAATTGCCTGTAGTGTTCAGGGATGTGTAGATTAAGAGAGTGATAAGGGAATGGGTTCCCTTATTGGGATGCTCTGGGGGTCGGTGTGGACTTGTCGGGCTGAAGGACCTGTTTCCACACTGTAGGAATTCTATGATGATTCTATGGTAATGAATGAGGAGACGTGACAGAAGCTAAAGTATGGCATTCTGAAGTGGATTTAGAAAGATAGAAAAGTGGGTGTGTATCTGCACAAATCATTGAGAGTGACACGGCAGATTGTGAAAACGAGAATAAAGAATCCAGAACCCTGAGTTTTATAAATAGAGGCAGAGTGTACAAAGGGAATCAGCCATGACAAATCTTTACAAAACATTGGTTTTGTGAGTAGAGTGTTGCTGTCTATGTTTGGCACAGCACTTTAGAAAAGATTTAAAGGTTTTATAGAGAATCAAGAAAAGATTTACAGAAAGTGGTTTCAGGGATCAGGAACTAAAATTTCAAGTACAGATCAAAGAAGCTGGGGTTTCTCCCCTTGGCGAAGAGAAGGTTGGGATTTGAGATTTAATAAGAGATGTTCAAAATCATGACGGATCTAGAGTGAGTGGATAGTGAGAAGTTGTTCCCATAACCAGAAGGGTCAAGAATCAGCAATCAGACATTGATTTGAAGTGATTACACAAAAACAATATGAGGAACAATCTCTTCACAGGTATTTGCTAACCCAACTGTTCAGGGACTTTATGACACAGCTCCAGAGCAGGTGGGACTTGAATCCAGGCTCGGAGCAGTATTGACACACAGTAGGCGGTTATGGTCTGAGCTATACTGCCCAACAGTACTGCTGTATATGGGGAACACAGATTCAATCATGAAAGAGATCACTGGATCTCGAAAGACCTTCACTCATGTATCTTGGGAATTGGATAAGCAGCTACAGAGAAAAAAAGAGTGACTTTCTATTAGGCAAGGTGGAAGTGTAGAATTACCTAAACTGTGGTTTCAGTAACTTGGTACAAATATGACCAGCAGAATAGTCTCCTTCTGTACTGTTGCCATTCTCTGATTCTATAGTCAAGTCATGGTAGTCCCAGAGGACCACACCTCAGATGAGATGGGAAGGTGGGTCCTTCATGGCAACCTTTACCTGATTCAATAGTATCATGGTGAAAAGGAGTTGGCTCTGGCTAAACCAAAGGTGGGCGGGTAGGAAGAGAAAGGCATTCTCATTGACATGCCTGTGGTTAGTTTTATTTTGGCAGGTATGGCAATGTTTGGTGCAGTTAATGTGGATCTTCCACCACTTATGACTACAATGGTCAAGCAGGATGAATATAAACATTACCACACATCACCCAGGGTTATGCGATCCACTGTCAAAGTGGCCAACCAATTGCCTTTTCATTTAATTTAATGTTGTCACATATGCCTAAGTACAGTAAGAAGTTTTGTTTTGCGTGCAGTACAGGCAGATCATAACATACAAGGACATACAGATCACAGGGTGATTGAACAGACCAAGGCATACAAAGTTATGGCTGCACAGAGGATGTACAAAAGTAAGATCAACATTAGATTTGAAATTTGAGATGTCCATTCAGAAGCTGTTCTTGAACCAGCTGGTGCGTGTGTTTAAGTTCTTGTATCTTCAGCCTGACAGAAGACGTTGGAAGAGATTATAACCAGGGTGGGAGGGATCTTTGATAATGTTGGCTGCCTTTCCATGGCAGCAAAAGGTTTAAATGGAGTTAAGGTGGATGAGAGGTTGGCTTCCGTGACGTTATGGGTTGTGTTCACAACTTTCCGTAGTTTCTTATGGTCCTGGGCAGAACAGTTGCCGTACAGAGCTGCGATACGTCCAGATAGAATGCTTTCTATGACGCATCTATATAGGTTGGTGGCAGTCCTTACGGACATGTGGAATTTCCTTAGCCTCCTGAGGAAGAAGAGGCATTGTTGGGTGGGTGGTTCAGGACAGATTGTTGGTGATCATCACTCCTAGGAACTTAACGCTCTCTACCCTCTCAACCTCAGTTCCATTGATGTAGATGGGTGCATATTCTCCTCCTTTCTTTCTGAAGTCAATGATCAGCTCTTTAGTTTTGCTGACATTGAGGGAGAGGTTGTTATCTTTGCACCATGACACCAAGCATTCAACATACAATATAGAGAGCCCCACAGGTTCAGGTTAATAATTCTTCGAAGTCTGCATCACAAATGGACAAGATGGTTAAGAAGGCATTTAGCACACTTATGTTCATTGCTCAGACCTTTGAGTAAAGGGCTTGGAACGTTGAGGATGTACAGTATCTTGATGAGGCCTCTTCTGGAATACTGTGTCCTGTTCTGGTATCCCTGTTATAGGAAGGATATTATTAAGCTGAAGAGGGTTTTGAAGAGATTTACCAGGATGCTGCCAGGAATGGAGGGTTTGAGTAACAGGGAGAGGCTCGATAGGTGGGGACTTTTTTCACTGGACCATCAAAGGTTGAGAGGTGGCCTTATAGAGGTTTATAAAATAATGAGTGGTATAGATAAAGTGAATGGCAGTTGTCTTTTCCTTAGGATGGGGGATTTCAAGACAATGGGGTATATTTTTTAAGGTGAGAGGAGAAAGATTTAAAAAAGACATGAGAGGCAATTTTTTTACGCAGAGAGTGGTTCATGTGTGGAATGAATTTCCTGAGGAAGTGATGGGAGTGGCTACAGTTACAACATTTGAAAGACATTTAGGTAAAGTACGGGAATAAGAAAGGTTTGGAGAGATATGGGCCAAGAGCAGGCAGGTGGGATTAATTTAGTTTAGGATTATGGTCAGCATGGACTGGTTAGACGCAGAAGGGTCTGTTTCCATGCTGTATGACTCTATGACTCTATGTCCTTTCTATTTTCTGTCTCAACATTGTTTGATATCCATCCGACAACAGTGATGTCACCAGTGAACTTGTCGAGTGAGATTGGATGAAATTTGGTCACACAGTCATGAGGGTAAAGTGAGTACAGCAGGTGGCTGAGTACACATCCTTATGGGGCACCAGTGTTGAGGAGCGCTGTGGAGGAGGCGCTGTTGTCTACCTTCACTGATTGCAGTCTGTGGGTCAGGAAGCTGAGGATCCAGTGGCAGAAGGTAGAGCAGAGAACTAGGTCTTGGATAAGATGTGTGGGTTAGGGTGGATTGGCCACGCTAAATTGCCCATAGTGCTCAGGGATGTGTAGATTAGGTGGGTTATAAGGGGATGGGACTGGGTGGGATGCTCTGAGGGTTAGTGTGGACGTGTTGGGCTGAAAGGCCTGTTTCCACACTGTAGGGATTCTATGATGATTCTGTGAACTCAGCAAGTCAGGAGGCAATTACTTGGCACCAGTGGGGGTTGTGTTTATTAAATAAAAAAGTAAAACAGGGATTTAAACATGAAAATCTCACAACAACATAGATTTAAACCCCATGGAATATATTTGTCACTATTTCTTAAAAAAGAGATCCAAAAGAAAATAATGCACCAACCTCATAGAACAACATTATGGAAGAATATGAAATATTTTCCAAAGTGAAGAGAGGTGAAAATTAGGTATTACTTTGCATAAGGCAGGTTAAGTGGCCCCAAGTTCAGTATGGTGAAGCGAAACATTAAGACTGCCTCCACAAAACAATATGTCTTCAGTGCAAACATTGCCGGTCACTAGATTGGATCATCAGGATGTAAATGAGACCAGGATGTTGTGTTCACTTCGTGAAATAGCTTTACTTGGGGAAGTGGTTGGGTTACAAGTCATAAATCAAACAATTTCTTTCATCCAAGCCCATCTTATGATCTTGTGCAACAAGCAGGAAAAAAACTGTCAAACAAAAGCAAACACTTTATTTTTCTTTCTGATTTTTCCCCATAAATGATGAACCAGTTGCGGTCAGCCTTTAAATCACATCTTTTTATGAATAAGAATTTGCATAATTTAGTTTGGCTAGTGTCATTATTATCATGCAGATATTACACATTTATCATAATGATGCCTGTGTGGTTGCCTCTTAATTAGATGTTGTGTTGACCCACTGGCCCAAGATTTGTAACATCCTTACATTAGGATTCAGAAGACAAAGAGGTTTTCCTCATTAACCAGTCATGTCACAACATTTAATCGAATCATAAGCACCTTCACAGGATAGCTGAGCTAAATCTCAAAGGACAAATGCAGGATTTGATTGGAGTTTGTTCAACAAGACAACAACTTGGAAGCTCATTAGGTGGTGACATATACAATGAACAAGTCTTACTTTCTTTAAGTTAGGTGTTGTGAATTTTTATGAAGAAATGTTTTTATGAGGCGGCACGGTAGCTCAGTAGTTAGCACTGCTGCCTCACAGCACCAGGGACCCAGGTTTGATTCCAGCCTTGGGTGACTGTCTGCGTGGAGTTTGCACATTCTCCTTGTGTCTGCATGGGTTTCCTCCAGGTGCTCCGGTTTCCTCCCACAGTCCAAAGATGTACAGGTTAGGTGGATTGGCCGTGCTAAATTGCCCATAGTGTTCAGGGATGTGTAGATTAGGTGGGTTACAAGGGGACAGGTGTGGGTGGGATGCTCTGAGGTTTGGTGTGGACTTGTTGGGCCGAAGGGCCTGTTTCCACACTGTAGGGATTCTAGACTTGAGAAATGTGATCCAATTATTTTTATAATTGTGTGGAATGACGAAGCCATATGTCATAGACGATAAGAACATAAGAAAGAGGAACAGAGCTGGGCCAATCGGCTCCATGAGTCTGCTGTGCCTTTCAACAAGATCATGGCTGTTCCAAACTTTTAAACTTAAACTTTTAAACAAAGGACACTTCTCTAATGAAGACACATTGGATAGAACCACAATAATGTTGCATCTGCAAGAACCAAGGAACTCAGGTGGAATCGCAAAGTTTGGAGGACTTGCTGAGAGTGGTCACATGGCCCAGTTTGTAGCTAGCATAAAACTATGGCATTATGGGAACTCAGTCAGAAATAGTCTGACCTGTCTGAAGAGCAATAGCCCATTGCTCCCTCTCTCTTTCTTTCCAACTCCTTTCAGAAAAGTGAGCCCACTGCAAGCTACCTTTACCATTTGTAAAGGATTTCTAGCAAAGGTTTATTGGGATCGACTGCAGCAACTCCAGCAAAGAGAATTCAGCCAGCTCCAACTGTTCCAGGTGGACAGCCCAGTGCCAACAGCCTGAGTGTGCAGAATATCATCAGAATCAGAAAACCACTTGGAATATTCAGTGAATTATTATTTTTTCAGGAGTTTAGCTATTACTTCGACAAAAGTATTTTATAGTGAATGCTCTCCTGCACAGTTTTCTTTATTTTTGTTTTTCCTCAAGCTTTTGGCTTTTTTTTAGTAAGTGTAGATTTGCCTAATGCAAACTATTTGTTTATAATATCTATAAAAACAGAAAGAACTGTGGATGCTGTTAATCAGAAACAAAAAGAAAAATTGCTGGAAAAACTCAGCAGGTCTGGCAGCACCAGTGGAGAGAAATCAAAATTAATGTTTTGGGTCGAATGACCCTTCCTCAGAACAGAATTACTCAGTGCTGAGGAAGAGTCACTCGACCTGGAATGTTAACTATGATTTTTCTCCACTCGTGCTGCCGGGGCGACTGAGTTTTCCAGCAATATCTTTTTTTTATGTAAATAACTGCTGTTTCACTTAGTTTGTGTTTTTTGGCACTGAACTAGTTAGTTGTTTTAATATTGAGCCTGACACAGTCTGAGACATATGAAATCGCTCATATCGCCAACCTGGTTAAATTTAGATTTTTTTGTGACCAGGAAAAGGAGTGGGACTAAAAAAGGAACCAACTCTTCCTACAGCATTTGCTGAAAACATGTAAGACAGTAGTAATGCATCTTTAATGTACAAGATTACACTAGCTCAGATGATCCGGGAAATTACACGCTGAGTGAATAATGCTTTTACTTACGCACAACATAATTTCTTGGTCTTTTTGCAACATTCCAACATTTCCTTTATGAGGAAAGCTCTATACTCCATTCAATCATAATGTAGCTGGTCTGGGTCCAGCAGCAAAGAATCTTGATTCTCACTCTGCTTTCAATTGTCTGTCAAAGATTTGTCCTTGACTCAGTATTGCAGACAGGCTTTTTCCAAGCTCCAGGACTATGTGCTGAGGAATGCACTAAAGATTAGGACAGTTGCCGCAAAGCCGCAATGGGCAAAGGTGACTATCAAGCAGCTTTCAGCTACAGTACAACGAACAGCTGAAACCCTTCAGGCTATGTGTTCATATGAACACTGTAAATATTAACTGTAATTTTATATGTAGTGAGCAAAATGCAGTATTGGAAGAAATTGATTTTGTCTGCAACTTACATAATGTTAACTTTGAGCACTTGTTTAATAATTTTTAAGAATAGAATATAATTTTAGAAATAAAGTGCTTGTAATTGTCACAATCTCTTTGCCTTGTAGCAGTCAATCCTTCTGGCTCTTTTTAGCAAAGCCATACTAACATCTGAGATAACAAGCATGGGGCTGGATGAACACAGCAGGTCAAGCAGCATCATAGGAGCAGGAAAACTTGACGTTTCGGGCCTAAACCCT
>JAHRHZ010000026.1:7359699-7395570 GCA_024137785.1 Ginglymostoma cirratum | reverse complement strand
CTTGACGTTTCGGGCCTAGACCGATGAAGGGTCTAGGCCCGAAACGTCAAGCTTTCCTGCTCCTATGATGCTGCTTGGCCTGCTGTGTTCATCTAGCTCCACACCTTGTTATCTTGGATTCTCCAGCATCTGCAGTGCCTTTTATCTCAGAAGGAACTATCACCTTTTTAAGTCATCCCGATTGATGCCAGCTCCCTCAGTCTGCTCTGATTTTACTGATGAATTATCCACCCTGCTTAGTTATTTCTATTCACTCAGTTTAGATTGTTTAGAAGCCATTTAACAGAGCAGAAAAGCCCTTTATTCTGCAACAATTGTCTGGGTTAATGAATAGAGAGGTTTTGATAAACCAAAGGGCTTTTGTTTTAATGAACTTGGTATGTTGTATTGATATATTCCAACAAGAATGTGCAGGAACAACTGAAGGTAGACAGGGAATAAAACATTAGGTAGAAAACTAAAATAAAGACAAAGAAAATGTGTCTTTAAGCAAGATCAATCAAGCACCCAAGGAGGGAGAGAGATTACTGCTTTTTTACTTCGGATACTGACTTCTTACATTTTCTTAATGCTTTGTAATACTATTTCAGTTCCACCAGTCAGTATTTTATTTTTTGCTGTTAGATTTAATTCCATTTATTTTCCTTATTTGACAGATAGATCATCACTCACGATCCCAATTAGCAGTCAGTAAGAAACTCTTTTACCCAGAGAGAGAGAAAAAGAGAGAGAAAGTGATTAGAATGTGGAACCTGCCACCAAAAGGAATGATAGAGACAACTAGCATTTCAGTGAAAATTAAAATTTAACACAAGGCGGGAAGGAACAGAAGTTAAAATTGATGAAATTAGAGGAAGGAGAATGGGAGGAGGCTTGTGTGGACCCCCTGCATGGACTGAATGCCTGTATCAGTAAATACTGTATAAGACTGAGTGTGACAATGAAGAAATATCTTTCATCTCTGCACTTGTACAGTAGTTGTTTACATTGAACTAATAAAGAGTGAAATCATTACAAAGGGGAGCGCCACCTTCCTCTTCAAGCAGGACCAATAGAGCTGGGACCCAACGCGAGCCCTGATGTTGGTCGATGCAAAGTAATGCACAGCAGCCAAGCAGCTGGAGAGGCCTGGGTGGGATTTAGCCCGGTGTCTGGTGTGTGTGTGTGTGGGTGTGTGTGTGGGTGTGTGGGTGTGTGTGTGGGTGTGTGGGTAGGTAGACAGTGTGTCCTCATGGGGAAAGCCAGTGTGAAGCATCTGCAGGCCCATGGCTTAAGAAAGCACGGTAATGAGCATCTTTTAATTCATTTCTTTATTTTTCTACTTTATACAAAGAATAACTATACTGTTGAACTTTTAAAACTTATTTCTTTTTTTTTCTATCTAAGATTATGTGCCTATGTACAGTTGTACTGAAGATGGTGCCGGGAATGGCTACATTGTGCAATTTTCACTGTTCTCCTGTTCCCCTGTACTTGAGAACATTTGACAATAAAACCTAAATCCTAAATCCCAAGCTGCCCACCGTCCTGACTTGGAAGTATATCATTGGTCCTTTTGTTGCTGAGTCAAAATCCAGGAACTCCCTCCCTGTCAGCATTATGGGTATAGCAAAAGGACAACAGTGGATCAACAAAGCAGCTCACCGCCACCTTCATCAGGGCAATTAGGGAAATGGGCAGCAAATGCTGGCCCAGACTGTGATGCCCATATCCCATGAACGAATGAGAAGTGTTGAAGTTCAATTAACTTCATTGATTCTTATTCAGTGTCAATCCACATCCTTTCACATGCTACCAAATAACATAACTGCCTGTTTCATTTCTGTAAATCACTGGGATCTCGAAAGTACAATAGCCTACAAAACCAGAAAATATCTCGCTAGTCATTTGCTACTAAAGGTCTGTAGCACTCAACTCTCAAACTGTAAGCAATAAATCTTTTTACATGGAAATTATGCAGACCGTACTCTGACCTAGGAAGTGGAAAAGTGTTTTCCACCAAATTGAAATTTAGACCAGAAGCAAAGAAGAAGAGCAACTTTCTAAATGACACAGAGGTGAGCAGATAGGCACTGGCCCAAATCTGGATGCATACTATAGATATATTTTGGCCAATTCTCCCCAGAAGCTCAGCAACATGGGCAATGGTGGGATATTTGGGAAAATTGTGTGAGAAGTCGAGAGAGAACTTTCTTGATGTTGGGCGTAACAAGTTACAATTTTCCAACTGAGTTCTGGACTTTGAGACAAGATCCTCACTGGTGAATAATAAGAGGCCTCCTAATAGGCATTATCATTCAATATCATCATCATTACTACCTCTTGTCACCTCGTCAATGTGCAGGTCCCGATACCGTCCCTCACCGGATTGAAACTCGACACTGAGGATTCCCAGCATGAAAGTTTGTGTGGGCACTTGGCAACTCCAGCTTGCTACCTGATCATCCAGACCTCATTCCTGGACACCAGGTGCCGTCTTGGGGCACACCCCATGGGCAGTAGCCACATGAACCCCATATCCACGGGCACTGGTATTTGATGTGTGTGTTGTAGAATCCTAGCCTAGTGTGCACTACATAACAAAAGCAGGCAATGAGGGGATGTTTCAGATTCTGATGAACGGGGAGAACTTAGGCTGTTGACTGGGCGGACAAAATCAGAAGCCACACAACAACAGTTTGTAGTCCAACAACTTTATTTGAAATCGTAAGCTTTCGGAGTACTGCTCCTTCATCAGGTGAAGTGGAGGGAGGTGCACAGGCACAGAATTTTAGCGTAGACAGATAATGGCAAGATAATTGCAGGTAATTAAGAGTGTCAACAGATCAGTACAAATATTGTGATTAGAGTGTCAACAGGCTGAATAACAAGTCTTTGCACGTGATCAAGGGTGTCAAACTGTCTGAGTAAAGCGCAAACAGCTGAATAGCAAGTGAAGATTTGACCTATGAACTATTGATTAAGGCAGAAAGATGATTACAAGTGATCAATAATAAGATGGTGCTGGAGACAAACCCAATGGGTGGAATAACATGAGCAGGTATCAGAGTTGCATGATGAGAGTTTAACCAAAGTAACAAGATAGAATCCCTACAGTGTGGAAACAGGCCCTTCGGCCCAACAAGTCCACACCGAACCTCAGAGCATCCCACCCAGACTCATCCTCCTACACCCCACTTAATCTACACATCCCTGGACACTACAGGCAATTTAGCATGGCCAGTCCACCTAACCTGCACATCTTTGGACTGTGGGAGGAAACCGGAGCACCCGGAGGAAACCCACGCAGACACGGGGAGAACATGTAAACTCTGCACAGACAGTTACCCGAGGGTGGAACCAAACCCGGGTCACTGGCACTGTGAGGCAGCAGTGCTAACCACTGTGTCACCGTGTCACCCACAAGCAATCAAAAACTGCACAAACTAATCATAGTTATTATCTCTTGACATTTTTTATTCTCTCCACCGCTAATGCTCAGTAGTAGCAGCATCTCTAATCTACAAGATGCACTGCAGATATTCACCAAAGCTCCTTAGACAGCACCTGCCAAACCAATGACCGCTAGCGATGTCGAGGGACAAGAGCTGCAGAAACAAGGGAAAGCCACCACCTGCAAAATTCCCCTCTAAGCCCTTCACCATCCTGACTTGGAAATACATTGTCTTTTCTTTGCTGCCACTGAGTCATAATCCTGCAGATTTCTCTCTAATAGCATTGTGGATACACCTGCAGCTCATAGACAGCAGCAGATCGAGAAAGCAGATCATCACCACCTTCCCAATGGCAATTAGGGATGGGCAATAAATGCTGGCCAGTCAGTAATGCCCATATCCAATGATTTAAAAAATGCAGTGATATGTAATGAAATGATCAGCGCTTGGTTTGTTCCATGCACAGTCAAGATAGTTGCCCAAAATGAGAAAGAACAGAACATTTCCAAACAACCCCATGTCTTAAACCACAATAAAACTGTGAAATAAAAATATCAACGATTCAGTGTGTAGGTCAGCCACATGGAGTCAGCTGAGTTTTGTACCTCCATTATCTGACATGGCAGAAGTTTGTATAGCTACAGTTGCGGTCAGTTTCTGATTTCCATCTTTCTGAATTGCACAACCTTTTCTATACAGTAGAGTGTTTGCAAAAAGTTGCAGGAAATCCTGTTTTCTGAGAAGCTTTGTAACATGATGTGCCATTCTGCTGTTATAGTGCAGAAATGTGCAATATTGATGTGATCATGGGGGTCAGAATTTTACATCCACACCCGATAGTGAACATGCAGTTTAAGTAGTGCAAATTGGATGATCCATCATGGACACCATGCCAGTCACCCGCCTGTATCCACTAGTGTTTTACCAACAGTGCGACAGGGAACATCAATCCTGCTGATCTTTGTGTCATTTGAGGGCCTGAAGTGACCAATTAATGGTTAGACCACTGACAGCCTCAGTGGTGAGCAGGTGGGAGACCACCCTGCTTAAATACAGGCCAATCCCCCTGTGGTATCTGATACCCCCACTTGTCCCTATTGCCCTTTGAATGCCAGCACCTACCATGACCCACCCTGATACGCACAACCACATGTGGGTCCCAAATGGCATTGAGAGAGTAGTTGGAAAACTGTTGCTTTCATTGAACTTAAGTGGCACAACAGTTGAGGGTTGATCAGCTCAGTTGGCTGGATGACTGAGTTTGTAATGTGAAGCGATACCAACAGTGTAGGTTCAATTCTGGCAATTAGGGATGGGCAATAAGTGCTGGCCAGTCAGCGACATCCACGTCCAATGATTTTAAAAAATGCAGTAAGCTGTAATGAAATGACCAGCACTTGGTTTGTTCCATTCACAGTCATGGCAAAACTATCAGGGAGGCCAAGAGGCACAATCTACAAGATGCAATTGGGCCAAGTTAGAGGGTCAAACCAACCATTCTGACACCCACCACCTGTGGCAAGGCCTAAACAACATTACAGGATACAAAATGAAACAGTGTAAGACAGCGGACAAAGGGACATCCCTCCCTGACACGCTCAATGCTCTCTATGCTCGGATGAAGCAGAATGCCAGAGTTGCGGTGATTCCTGCTCCGACAGCCCCAGACACACCTGTTCCCTCTGTCACCACTGCAGGCGTCAGATTGATTTTCCTGGGAGCTAACCCAAGGAAAGCGATGGGCCCGGATGGTGTCCCTGGATGACCTTTCAGATCCTGTGTGGACCAACTGGTGGAGGTATTCACCAACATCTTCAACCTCTCCCTCCCACAAACCGAAGTCCCTAACTGCTTCAAGAAGACCACCATCATCCCCATACCCAGGAAAACACATGCAATGTGTCTCAATGATTACTGCCCAGTGGCTCCGACCTCATTCATCACAAAGTGCTTCGAGAGGCTGGTCATGGCCCACATCAACTCCAGTCTCCCAGCCTGCCTTGATCCCCTACAATTTGCCTATCGATGTAACAGATCCACAGCAGATGCCATATCCCTAGCCCTGAACTCGCTCCTGGCACATCCGCTCAACAAAGACACCTACATCAGACTCTTGCTCATTGACTACAGCTCCACCTTCATCACCATTATCTTATCCAGACTGATCTTAAAACTACGTGACCTTGATCACAGCTCCTCCCTCTACAACTATAATCCTCACCTTTCTGACCCACAGGCCACAATCAGTGAGGATAGGAAACTGCACCTCCTCCACAATAATACTCAACACTAGATCCCCCCCAAGGATGCGTCTTCAGCCCCCTACTGTACTCCCTGTACACCTACAGCTGTGTTGCCAAATTCCGAACGAATGCCATCTATAAGTTTGCTGATGACACCACCGTGATAGGATGGATATCAAATAACAACGAGTCAGATACAGAAAGGAGATAAAGGACTTGGTGATGTTGTACAATGAGAACAACCTCTCTCTCAACATCAGAAAAACTAAAGACCTGATCATTGACATTAGAAAGAAGGAAGGAGAACACGCCCCCATCTATATCGACCGAACTGAGGTTGAGAGGGTGGAGAGCATCAAGTTCCTCGATTAGATGATAACCGACAACCTGTCCTGGACTTCCCATGTAGATGCGACAGCCAAGAAGGCACAACAATGCCTCTTCTTCCTCAGGCAGCTCAGGAAATTTGACATGTCCATAAGGTCCCTCACCAACTTCTACAGGTGCACCATTGAAAGCATACTGTCCAGGTGCATAACAGCCTGGCATGGCAACTGCTCTGCCCAGGACCATAAGAAACTACATAAGGTGATATGCACAGCCCAGACCATTGCAGAAGCCAATGTCCCATCCACGGATTCCATTTACATGGCTCGCTGCTGCAGAAAGGCTGTCAACGTCATCAAAGACCCATCGCACCTGGTAATGGTCTCCTACAATGTCTTCCGTCAGGCAGAAGATACAGAAGCCTGAACTCACACACCAGCAGGTTCAAGAACAGATTCTTCCCTGCCGTTATGAGGCTGATGAAAGGAGTCTTGAACTTTCCCTATTGCCACTGAAGGTAGTAAAGACAGGAAGCTTGGCAAATTGTCACAAAATTTCTTCATGGGGCAGAGAAACTTATTGAAAGCATTATTGAGATCCTTTGGAACTATCATCAACTTCCTCTTTTTTCAAAGCTAGCATGCTGCTATTTCAGGTTGTAGACGCTGTCAGTACCTTGATTATTGTCTTCTTTGCCTAACTGCACTGAAATCACAGCAATGAGACCAGTATGCCATCACCAAGTCACACTTTATTTACACATGTACAGTGTATGAGCTGTGACCAGCCAACTCAGAACCAGTCCCTAGACAGAGAAAACCTTCTGAATCTCCTGCTTATATCTGTCAGCCAGGGCTCCCTGTTGAACCAGATTAACAACTCTAATCAAGGATCTCATAGTCAATGAGATCCACCTGGCCATGGTCCAATCACTACATGCACGCTCTCACCTTTCAGTCCGCACTTGAGGCCGGCTGGAACGCTCATAGAACCCTTATAGTGTCAAAGCAAGCCATTCAGCCCATCAGGTCCACACCAGCCCTCCAAAGAGCACCCACCCAGACCCCTACCTTATCCCTGTAACCCTGCATTTCGCATGGCAAATCCAACTAACCTGCACATCTTTGGACCGTGGGAGATAACCAGAGCACCCAGAGGAAATCCACGCAGACCCAGGGAGAACATGTAAACTCCACACAGACAGTCACCTGAAGCTGGAATCGAACCAAGCTCCCTGGCACTGTGCGGCAGCAGTGCTAACAATGGAGCCACCATGTCACCCCAAAACTGAGAGATGCCAAGTTGGTCTGAGACGTTCTTCCACTTTGATATAATATTAGCTATGAAAACTCCCAACTCCCCTGAAACCATCTTTGTAATTTATGATCTGTTCAGCGGCCAATGGCTTAGTGTGCTGTGAAATGCTGAAAAACACTTCTGGCACGGGTTAGAATTACTAGTGCAAGTTTTAACCCGATTTCAACTGTGATGAGTTGAATTTGCTTAACATCTACCAACTGGCACTGTATGTCTTCATTTTTCCTCAGTTTTATTTGTTCTCTTGCATGCTGATCAATCCCACATGGAGTCTCTCCCTGGCCTTCAACAGCCGTATTTTTGGGTCACCATTTTGAGCCAGAGCTCTGCAAAGCTAATGATGTTGCACATATAGGTGGAGGTTAGATAGATCTTAGGTTTAGGGTAAAAGTTCGGCATAACATTGTGGGCCGAAGGGCCTGTACTGTGCTGTACAGTTCTACGTTCTATGTTCTATAGCTCCTGTGTCCATCTGACATGTTCATTTGATGGAGGCATCTTTTTAATAGTCACAAGCCATTTATCAGCTTAAGATTGGACACTGCCAAATTATTGTATCGTGTAGAATGATTCATCAAAATCCTCATCCAACATCTGTCCAGCAGATTTACATTGCACATTTCCAGCAAAACACTTACATGTGAAATGATTCAGCTGACAGGAGCGGTGTTGCCAGTAGATGGAATGATGGCACAATGTGGTCCTTGATGATGTAAGGACCCATGAATGAGCAAAATGGGAAAGTGAGGCCCATAACTGCATTTGTGTCTCCACAGCCTCCTATCAGGTAGCTGTAGAGCTGAGACCAGGGACTGCAGCCACCACTTGTCTGTGTAATCCTTCACCTCCCAGTTTTGATTCACAGGAGCTGCCTTTTCCCTTTAAATTAGATCCATGGAGATCCATTAGATCTACTTTGTAATCACTTTTCAAAAAGCATCCTATTTCAGTGAGTGATCTACAAGGCAAAGCATTGTTTCTTGACACACCTACTCTGGGAATAAGAGCCTGCAAGCCACTAACCATCCTGACTTGGAAATATATCAGTATTTCTTCAGTGTGGCTGGGTCAAAATCCTGAATTCCCTCTTACCTACAGTAAATGGCCTGCAGCAGTTCTTAGTGTGGCACAGTGGTTCAGTGGTTAATGCTGCTGCCTCATTGCACCAGGGACCTGGGTTTGATTCCACCCTCAGATGACTGCCTATGTGGAGTTTGCATGCTCTCCTCAAGTTTGCATGGTTTCTTCCCACAATCCAAAGATGTGCAAGTTGGGTGGCTTGATTATGCTAAATTGCCCATAAGATCTAGGTGGATTAGCCATGGGAAATGCAGGGTTACAAAGATGGAGTGGGTCTGGGTGGGATGCTCTTCAGAGGGTCAATGTGGGTTTGATGGGCTGAATGGCCTGCTTCCACACTGCGGGGCTTCTATGAAATCGAAGAAGGCAGTTTGCTACCACCTTCTCAAGCGGAACTAGGGACGAGCAATTAATGTTGGCCCATGCAGGGATACCAATGTCCCAAGAATGAATGAAAAAAAGTGGCTGCTTAGAAGGAGGAGAAGCCTTAATTGGCCAAGATCCCTCAGAAATCCATGATGTTTCGTTTCTGCCTAGTGTGTGTAATTGTGAGATTATATTGATCATACTTTGTCTGAAACTGACAACTGCCTCAATCCCTCTATTTCCAGGCAAATGTGGCACTGTTCCTGCATCTGTATACTCATCATTCCCAATAATCCCAGCCTTGGGAATGGTCAGTCGTGCACAGCTGGGAATAGTGTGCTGTTTGGACAATGCAGGGCCATTTTAGGATAATCATGAGGTTTAGCTCATTTAGAATTACTCAAAGTTCTTTGGTGATATGTGGACATGTTCCAAACTCACATTTATAATAAGAAGCAGATGCTTTCCCAGAGTGAATAAATGGCACGACAGCACATTCAGTAATGTTATTCTCAAGCCACATCCTCCCGAGTAAGAATGCTCATTGACCGCAGAAAAACAAACAAAAAGTTTGTTTGAGATAACAAGGTGTGGAGCTGGATGAACACAGCAAGCCGAGCAGCATCATAGGAGCAGGAAAGCTTGACGTTTCGGGCCTAGACCCTTCATCAGAAATGGGGGAGGGGAAGAGGGTTCTGAAATAAATAGGGAGAGAGGGGGAGGCGGATAGAGGATGGATAGAGGAGAGGATAGGTGGAGAGGAGGCAGACAAGTCGAAGAGGCGGGGATGGAGCCAGTAAAGGTGAGTGTAGGTAGGGGGGTAGGGAGGAGATAGGTCAGTCCAGGGTGGACGGACAGGTCAAGGGGGCAGGATGAGGTTAGTAGGTAGGAGATGGGGGTGTGGCTTGAGGTGGGAGGAGGGGATAGGTGAGAGGAAGAACAGGTTAGGGAGGCGAGGACGAGCTGGGCTAGTTTTGGGATGCGGTTGGGGGAGGGGAGATTTTGAAGCTTGTGAAATCCACATTGGTACCATTGGGCTGCAGGGTTCCCAGGCTGAATATGATTTGCTGTTCCTGCAGTCTTCGGGTGGCATCACTGTGGCATTGCAGGAGGCCCAGGATGAACATATCGTCTGAGGAATGGGAGGGGGAGTTGAAATGGTTCGCGACTGGGGGGTGCATATGTTTGTTGTGAACCGAGCGCAGGTGCTCTGCAAAGCAGTCCCCAAGCCTCCATTCGGTTTCCCCGATGTAGAGGAGGCCACAAAGCGTACAGCGGATGCAGTATACCACATTGGCAGATGTGCAGGTGAACATCTGCTTGGTGTGGAAAGTCTTCTTGGGGTCTGGGATTAGGGTGAGGGAGGAGGGAGGAGGCAGTTGTAGCACTTCCCGCGGTTGCAGGGAAAAGTGCCGGGTGTGGTGGGGCTGGAAGGGAGTGTGGAGCGGACAAGGGAGTCATGGAGAGAGGGGTCTGTCCGGAAAGCAGACAAGGGTGGGGAGGGAAAAATGTGTTTGGTGGTGGGGTCGGATTGCAGATGGCGGAAGTGTCGGAGGATGATGCATTGGATCCGAAGGTTGGTGGGTTGGTGCGTGAGGACGAGGGGGATTCTTTTTTGGTTGTTATTGCGGGGACGGGGTGTGAGGGATGAGTTGCAGGAAATGCAGGAGACACATTCGGGGGCGTTCTCAACCACTGCAGGGGGGAAGTTGCAGCCCTTGAAGAACGAGGATATCTGAGATGTACGGGAGTGGAATGCCTCATCCTGGGAGCAAATGCAGCGGAGGCGAAGGAATTGGGAACAGGGGATAGCATTTTTGCAGGAAGGTGGGTGGGAGGAGGTGTATTCTAGGTAGCTGTGGGACTCGGTGGGCTTGAAATGGATATCGGTTTCTAGGTGGTTACCCGAGATGGAGACAGAGGGGTCCAGGAAGGTGAGAGAGGTGTCAGAAATGGTCCACGTGAACTTAAGGTTGGGGTGGAAGGTGTTGGTGAAGTGGATGAACTGTTCGAGCTCTTTGTGGGAGCATGAGGCGGCGTCGATGTAGTCATCAATGTAACGGAGGAAGAGGTGGGGTTTAGGGCCAGTGTAGGTACAGAAGAGGGATTGTTCCACGTAACCTACAAAGAGGCAGGCATAGCTTGGGCCCATGCGGGTACCAATGGCCACCCCCTTTGTCTGTAGGAAGTGGGAGGAATTGAAAGAGAAGTTGTTGAGGGTGAGGACAAGTTCGGCCAAGCGGATGTGGGTGTCAGTGGAGGGGGTCGGGTCAGGTCTGCGGGACAGGAAGAAGCAGAGGGGCTCCCACCCACAGCCTCCAACATCATCGTTCCCCAACCCCGCACCGCCAGCTTCTGTCTCCTTCCCAAAATCCACAAACCTGAATTCCCTGGTCGACCCATTGTCTCCGCCTCCTCCTGCCCCACCGAATTTATCTCCACCTACCTCGACTCCATTTTATCCCCCTTGGTCCAGGAACTCCCTACATACATCCGTGACACCACCCACACCCTCCACCTCTTCCAGAACTTCCAATTCCCCGGTCCCCAACATGTCATTTTTACTATGGACGTCCAGTCCCTATACAGCTGCATTCCCCGTGCTGATGGCCTAAAGGCCCTCCGCTTCTTCCACACTTCCCTCCAGCCCCACCACACCCGGCACTTTTCCCTGCAACCGCAGGAAGTGCTACACCTGCCCCCACACCTCCTCCCTCACCCCAATCCCAGGCCCCAAGAAGACTTTCCACATCAGGCAGATGTTCACCTGCACATCTGCCAATGTGGTATACTGCATCTGCTGTACGCTTTGTGGCCTCCTCTACATCGGGGAAACCAAGCGGAGGCTTGGGGACCGCTTTGCAGAACACCTGCGCTCGGTTCGCAACAAACAATTGCACCTCCCAGTCGCGAACCATTTCAACTCCCCCTCCCATTCCTCAGACGATATGTTCATCCTGGGCCTCCTGCAGTGCCACAATGATGCCACCCGAAGACTGCAGGTACAGCAAATCATATTCAGCCTGGGAACCCTGCAGGCCAATGGTACCAATGTGGATTTCACAAGCTTCAAAATCTCCCCTCCCCCAACCGCATCCCAAAACCAGCACAGCTTGTCCTCGCCTCCCTAACCTGTTCTTCCTCTCACCTATCCCCTCCTCCTACCTCAAGCCGCACCCCCATCTCCTACCTACTAACCTCATCCCGCCCCCTTGACCTGTCCGTCCTTCCTGGACTGACCTAGCTCCTCCCTACCTCTCCACCTACACTCACCTTTACTGGCTCCATCCCCACCTCTTTGACTTGTCTGCCTCCTCTCCACCTATCCTCTCCTCTATCCATCTTCTATCCACCTCCCCCTCTCTCCCTATTTATTTCAGAACCCTCTTCCCCTCCCCCATTTCTGATGAAGGGTCTTGGCCCGAAACGTCAAGCTTTCCTGCTCCAATAATGCTGCTCGGCCTGCTGTGTTCATCCAGCTCCACAATGTTTTATCTCAGATTCTCCAGCATCTGCAGTTCCTATTATCTCTGATAAAAGTTTGTTTGATCCCAGTGCCTGATGGGATTTGGGAATTCAATTTAGCCATTAATCCCATATAGTCACCAATATTTAAATTCTAGGGTAAATCCACTGGGCCAGAAAAATGTTTCTATCGAAGGTGTAGACATGATCAAATTTGTACTCAAGCACGTAAACTTTAATTAATCAGAGTAAATGATCTCTCGTGTGGATTTTTGCTTCAATAAATTTGAATTTCTATCTGAAGAGAAAATAAGAAGACACCTTCACAACTCTGATATGTTAAGTCATAATTAACATGAAATTTGGATCTCACAGAAGTTTTTTATTCTTTTATGGGATTCGCTGGCAAGGACAGCATTTGATGCTCATCCCTTGAACTGATTAATTTTCCAGGTCATTCAAGAGGGCAATTAAGAGTGGACCACATTGTTATGGGTCCGGAGTTCACATATAGCCATTCTCTGAAAGGCGCCCACAAGCAGTCTCCGCTCATTCCACTGTGGTTCGATGTATTCAGCAGTCCAAGCCACTGATGTTATTTCAATTACTCACTGTGATAAATTGCTGACCTCATATTCAATCCTCTAGTTCCACTTGCCTGCCCATTCCATCCTCTTCATGTCTCTGAGATTTCACTTGTGTGCTCCGTTAACTGACCAGGTGGCAAAGTCTCAACTGTGTTTCAACTGGAATCCAGAATGTATTGTACAGAGGATGGCTCACCTTTATCTTAAATCATACATCTGTCCACCAATGGGCCAAGAAACAGATGATCAGACCACCGTCACATTGACTGGCGACTACATATCTAGGTTAAGGATGACTTCTTCAGTCAGAGAGTGGTGTACCTATGGAATTCACTGCCACAGAGTTCTGTGAAGGCCAGGTCATTGAGTACATTTAAGACTGAGATAGCTAGGCTCTTGATTATTAAGGGGATCAAGGGTTACGAGGAGAAAGCAGGAGAATGGGGTTGAGGAACTTATCAGCCATGATTGAATGGCGGAGCAGACTTGATGGGCTGAATGGTGTAATTTCTGCTCCTATGTCTTATGGTCTTATTGTCTTAAGGACATATTTTCTTCCCTTGAGGACATGATCAACATTAGGCTAGCTATTAATTCCAAATGTTATCGGACTCAAATTTCACCAGCTGAGATGGTGAATTTGTTGTGATATGAACTCACAGTAGGATTGAAAGCCATGTCCACACAGCATTAGCCTAGGTCTCTTGAAGATTAGTGCAGCAACATTGTGACTACATCACCGCCTCCCTCAGATGTTTATGCTTATGTAGACCACACCTTATTACATGGTATCAGTGGTGACCCAGAGCCAAGTGGCAGAGAAGATTCACCGTGAAGCCCAGGGACAGTGCAGGGTAACAGGCGAAGATTGAGGTCAGCCCAGCAACCTGACCCTGGAAGAGGAAGTAAAGAGCTAAATGTGTATATTTAAATGTTAATAGTTAATAGGGGTACTATAAAAGAAATTGAGAGATGATGGAAAGGATTAATTATACATTTACTCCGAGAGATGCTTCTGAGTAAGTTAGAGAGAAGCTACACCATTGTGAAGTCATAAAACTTGGGCTTGATTCTTTAAGGCTACAAGAAAAGGTTCTCTTTCACCCTGACTTGTAAATACAAAGGTTTAACAAAACCTGCTTAAGTATATCGGAAGAAAATATGTCTCATCTTACTATATAGAGCGGCCAGAGGCTATTTGGTTCACCTTGATGGGATTCTAGCCATTTTAAAAAGCTATCCAATGAGTCAGAGTTCCCCACTTTTCCCCTATAATTTTGTAGATTCTTCCACATGTATCCAATTCTGTTCAGAAAATACATATTTCAATCTGTTTTCACCACCTTTTCAGGCACTGCTTTCCATTTTAAAGCTGTTTATTCCTTTAAAATGGAAAGGCTTCACACTCTGACCAATGCTTTCCACTCTTTTTGTTTGGAGAGGGTTAGACTGCCAGGAAAGCAAGCTTCTACAGAGTCACTCCATCATGAGTGCATCACTGTGAATGGATATTCACATTGGCTCCATTAATCATTTTGCAGAACTGTAAAGCTACATATTGCAGTTTAATCAAGAACTAGCAAAGCTCAATAAATGATGGCACCCATTGCCAAATCGGGATGGAGGGGGGCCTGGTAGTTAAGACCTCCCTGGGTGTATTATTGCTGAGAATTTACATTGGGAAGAGCAGGAAAGGGGCCAAGCAATATGCACCACCCTCCCCATATAAAACCCAGCCCTTTATAAAGGTTTCGAAAGGCATCTGCCATATTTGAATTTCTAAATCATAAGTAAATATTATTTCAAATGAGTGTAAAATTGGAAAATAAATACAGATGTTTTCTTTGACATTTTTCTCTCATATAATCATCTAATTGCCACACCATAACGGGAGATACATGGCTCAGCAAATTTCAAAGAACAATAATTAATCTCTAATTAAGTGACAATGTGTTCATTTTGACCTATAATCAGTATTTCAACCATGACCTAAAAGCAAAGGCGAGTTTGTAATTTAACATCATAAAGACTGTGAAATCCAAACACTTTCTTCTGGATACAGAGTTTACGTGAACATGATTTTGATTGGCAGATTTGCAAATTAACTGGACAGTCGTTTAAACTCTTGAAGCTCCCATTGCAGTTATTGGAAATATTTATCAGTCAACATTGTTCAAGCCAATGATTTTGACCAGCTGCCTTCAAGGGAAAGTTGTCTGGCTGAAACCCTAAAGATAATAAGATAAACCAGACAACTTTAATGATTTGGTGAGGGAGGTATCAAAACTAATATGGAAGAACAGTAATGGCCGCAGCTGTAGAACTAGATTCATGGGCTGTTTATTTTCTAGTATATGAGGAGCAACTAATTGTGTAAACATGTACAATATGTTTCTGCCTTTATTAGCATTTTCATTTAACATTTGACCAGTTTGGAACATAAGGTCTGAACTTTATATAACTAATCTTCATCTATGCCATAATATGGCTGAATTTCATATTCAGTTTGAGGGAGAGAAGAGTGGGCCCTGTTCTAGCAATTTAAATTGGGCTTCCTCCCCAGATATCTGTAGATATCCAATCCCCCTTCAGCACAAGCACATTTGGCAAGGCAGCCAACATAATCAAAGGCCCCTCCCACCCTGGATATAATCTCTTCCAACCTCTTTCATTGAGCAGAAGATACAAATGCTTATACACATGTACCAACAGGTTCAAGAATAGCTTCGTCTCTGCAGTTATTTGACTTCTGAATGGACCTGTCAAATTTTAAATTTAATGTTGATCTCACTCTTTGTGCACCTTCTGTGCAGCCATAACTTTGCATTCCTCACTCTGTTGTAGCACCCTAATACACTTTGTATGTTATGATCTGCACGCAAAACAAAACTTTTCACTGTACCTAGGTACATCTGACAATAATAAATCCAATCAAATCAAAAACATCACTCTCCTGCCAGCTCAGCGCCCTGCTCCTTGAAGTGGGTCAGTAGCCTTATGGCAGGAAATCCCCCCTACACACTCCCAGCCCCCCACCAAAGCGGGCACATTCACACTGGGACTGAATTCCTGCGTCATCAAAGAGCTACAGTTGATGAAAAACAAAGAAACAGCCTATCATATGTGGGTGCCTGGGGTGACCTGTGAAGTGTTCTTGCGGTTGTGACCTTATCCCATGCTAACCTTTGGTGAGAAGCTCTCACATATGCACTTTCTCCTCATTGTGATGAAAGGTCAGTGAGCTGATGGAGTATGAGATGTATCACATTTTCTGTTTTATGAGTGAACCCTGGTAGATGTGCATGGTGCCAGCAGTGTTACATTGGTAGCTACATTGAAGTGATGGGCATTGACAGCACATGTGGCGTTTGATGGAGGTGCCTGGCACAGAACCTTATATGGGAGAGTCCTCTGCAGTGACAACATTCCAATGCTAGCTAACATCATAGGGACACGAAGCACTGAGTAGATAGTTGTCTTGAGATGCCCATGACACTGACCAGCACAGCCTTCATTAGTCAGGAGGGGTGCCTCCTGCCATCTGTAGAGAAAAGAGCTTTCCATCTCTCCTGGACAGCCTTCAGAACATATCGCGCAAGCATGTACCGCTTTTTTCCACATCTCTCACATCTCCAGGCCTGGATGGGGATGATAAACAGAGGGTGAACGATGCTTCAGGATTGCAGGGAGTAAAATGTTCTCTGGATGCCTTTTTAAAGATGGCGTCCAGAAGTTGGAGACTGGAAGGTCCTTATTGGGGAGTATAGTGATTATAATGAGGTCAGCCAACTGTACCTCATAGAATAAAAGTTCCCTGATTGGACCAGATTAAGAGCCCCAATCAGGGAGCCCTGGCTGACATAAAACGATTGAGTGTCAGGAATACTGATAATGTGGTTCCTTGACTCTGTAAGAGACAGTACTACAGTGGAGGACTGTTCACGTGTAAATAAAGAGTGACTTGGTGACAGGATACCGGGCTCTGTGGAGTTATTTCAGGGACGGAGTGCAGAACCTACAGCTTGCACACAAAGGTGAGTGTTTTACCCGTGCTTGCATATGCAATGAGCTCAGAAGCATGTAAATTGTGTGTGAAAGGCTGACCAATCCTTGAGTGGAAATATCACTCATTTTTAGGCCCCCCTCCACACAGTCTCAAAGAAAAGCAAGATTCTACCCAAAGGATACAGTCTAAAAGGAGGTTAATAATTTTGGATACACCATAATAAAATACTTTTCGAGGCCAGACAGCACATATAGGGAGCAGTGTGAAACACTGGAATCAAATATACCCAGAGTGGCATAAATTTTAAAAAAAACACACACAAACATTATATCTTTAGCCGTCAATTTGCCAGTTTACTTTTCGGAATGCTTCGACCAATGCTTTCTTAGTGTGTGAAACAACAATTCATTCCAAAAGTAAACAACTCTTTCACTTCCCTCCCTCTGGTTCTCCCACATCTTCTTTCTGAAAATTTCCTCACAAATGTATGACGCAATGAATTCTGGACACATCTTCTCAATTGGCCGCCTTTCACATGTGTCAGGCTCAAATAGTCATCCTTCACAGATCGGTGTAATCACAACTGAACCCAATCAGCTCCTTACCTGACCATCAGGAGTAGACATTTCCATCGCTGCAACATTGACCATCCCTTCCCCAATCTGCTCCAAACCCCAACCCACCACCTGACTAACTCTTCTCCACACTTTTGTTATCTCCAGACTTCATTTCTCCATGATCTCCTTACTGGCCTCTAGCCCTTCAGAAAATCCCTATTGTCCAAAACTAAATTACTTGTACATTGACCCATATTAAGTCACATTTGCAGACATTGGCGTCCTGTTCTCCAGTGCATTGCATTCAATAATCTATCGTCATCTTCAAATTCCACCATCCTTTCATTCACTATCCCTTTCTGCTTTATTCTTGTATTTCCCCTTATATCTTTCACTCCTTTGACTCTTGCCTTTTTTAAACCTGTCTTTCCCTTAATCTCAGTGATAGAGAGTTCAGTCACATTGATGCTACGGTTTCTCCTTCCCTGAACTCTTGAAAGTGTTTATATCCCTTTATATCTTTGAAAAGGTTCTCAAAACCGAACTCATTGAACAAGGTTTTAGAAACAACTCTTAACTTGTCCATTCAAATAGTTTGGCATTTGTCCATTTTCTACCTCTCTGTAAAACATGCTGCAAAGGTGCTGTGTAAATGCGCATTGCAGAATCACAAAAACAATATTGAATATTTTATCCGTGGTGGTGACATTATGTCATTATATTAGACAGTGTGACGCACATATTTATCGACAGTGATATCAAAACTAAAAATAGACAAATGCAACAAGTCAAGTATGGTCAACATAATCTTAGTCCAATCAGCAACTACATTTTATGTTCTGGAGAAGGGTCACTAGGCCTCAAACATTAACTCTGATTTCACTCCACAGACCTGCTGAGTTCTCTCCAGCAATTTCTGTTTCTGTGACACCATTTTATGTGTTGTATATGGTATGTAAAGCCATATCTCCATCCATATTGGTTTCTGTGGAAATGGTCCTAATGCTCCTCCTGGTACTTTTCCATCTACTGAGACGTTGTGTCAAAAATTTCCTGAATTTCTTGGTCAGAAAGCAGTAAATGATAGGATCCAGTGTACAGTTCAGACCCATCAAAGACAGCGTGATCTGATGGGCATCATTCACTGCCCGTCTGAACACACAGTCCTCTACCCGCCACAGTTCAAGGACAGTGAGGGTCCAGGGGCCATGGACCAGATGATGGGGGACAAAGCAGATGCAGAATACAGTGATGACAGCACACACCATGCGGAAAGCTTGTTTCTTCACCTTTTCACTCCTATTCGGCTGGGCTGCTTTTGTCGATAGCAGGTTTAGGATGAGTAAGTTGCAGACAATTATTACAAGAAAGGCAATGAAGAAAGCTCCAATCAAGATAAAGTGGATGATGACCACAGGCAAGGCTGAATTCCTATCATATCCTTCGAAGCAATGAGTGACGCCATCAACTTGGTTGGTTCCTTCTTGGAAAAGGAAGGGGGCTGCGCTAACAACAATTACAGTCCAGATAACTGTTGAAATAATAAAGCCTTTCTTTCTGCCATTGTACTGAACTGTCTCAATGGGATATGCCACAGCACAGTATCTGTTATAACTGATCACTGCGAGGAACACAATGGAACAGTAGGTATTGATAAAAAATAGACAGCCAGCCACCCTGCAGGGGATCTCTCCAAAGATCCAGTTTCCTTTAGTGCTGTAGTACACTACCCAAAAAGGGAGCGTCAAGATAAATAGTAGGTCAGCAACACTCAGGTTCACCATGAAGATTTTAATCTCAGTCATGCTCTTTGCGGGAGTCATCCGTTTAAAAACCCACAGCACATAGCAGTTTCCGATGAGTCCTAGGACGAAGATGAGACTGTAGACAATAGGAAACAGTATGTATCTGAATTCTGCATCAATCTGGCAGCTGCTGTTGATGTTGTAAGCAAGGCCAATGACAGTTGAATATGAGATGTTACCATCAAGTGAACTCATTATTGATCTTTATGGAGTCCAAATCTTACAGAAAACATCAGGCATTTATGATATGAATGATTCTGAAAACTGAAAGACAAAAATTCAGAGGTTGATCATTTTCAATTACAGAATGCAAAGATCAGTCATCAAAGACATTTTTTAATGAATAATGGAATAATAAAAGCTAAATATAATTTTATTCTTCTATTCGATATGGGCATTGTTAGGTTGGGAAGCATTTATTCTCGTCCTTAATTGCCCTGGAGAACATGGTGGTGAGCTGTCTCCTTGAAGCACTGCAGTGCACATGCTACAGGGACACCCAGAATACTGTTAGTAAGGGAGTTTAACCTAGCAAAAGTGAAGTAATGGCAGGATGGTGGGTGACTTGGACGGAAACTTTCAGATGGTGGTGTTCTGTGCATCTGTTGTCTTTTTCCTTTGAGATGGGAGAAGTCACAGTTTTAGAAATGTAGTCTCGAAGGAGCCTGGGCGAGTTGCTTCAATGCATCTTTCAGATGGCTCACACTGTTGCTACTGTGCACTCATGCTGGAGGGAATAAAGGATTAACTTATATACAGGACAGAGACTGATAGATTTCTAGATCCTAAAAATATCAAGAGATAGGGGAATGGAATGGGTAAATGGCATTGAAGTAGAAGATCAGCCGTGATCTAGTTGATTGGTGGAGTAGGTTCCACCAAATGGTCTACACCTACTCATATTCTTATCTTCCTAAATAATTACACCAGAAAGAATATCATCGTAATTTTTAAAATTGAACATCTACATCACATTTTGTGACCTTTGGATAGCATTTCCAATGAAATTATTTGCGTGTGTTACGAGGTTAGAGGTGAGTGAAAAAAAGTAAAATAAATGTTTTAAAGCAAATTTTATACACACACTTGTAAAAATATCATGCTATGATAGGTGATTGTGCTTAGTGGTTTTCTATACATTAGCATATGTGGAGCAGGTGGGACTTGAACCTCGATCTCCCAGGTCAGAAGTAGCAACACTATCATGTGCCGAAAGAGCCCTTACTATCACATGTAAAGAGAGTTGATTTCAAATTGAGTCAGACATCTGGAAGCTTATTAACAATTAACTTTGTACATTAATAGGACATCTCCGACTTAGGTATGGTCCCGGTGTTATGCTTGCTTAGGCAAGTGTAACATTATATTGGGAGATAGTAGGAACGGCCGATGCTGGAGTCTGAGATAACAAGGTGTGGAGCTGGAGGAACACAGCAGGCTAGGCAGCATCAGAGGAGCAGGAAAGCTTACGTTTTGGATCTGGGCCCTTCTTCAGAAAATGCAGTTAACTGGATGACTTGCTGGCACATTGCCTGGCTACTGCCTAAATGCTGACTGAATGAACAAGAGTAAGGTACCAGAAAGCACGTGTTCCGTAGCCATTTGGCTGCGTTAAACATATGGTGACTTTCTGAGATCTGCTCAATCACGCAACAAAAGGTGGATCAATGCAGAGTTTCCCTAAAGAATGTAAACAATAAGCGGATTTATTTGTTTCTCTTAATAATCAATAAATACCTTGCACTCATTATCCTAGTTCCCAGTTTGTGGTGCTGCACAGTAATTGAGTGTTTAAGCTAGCTTTATAAACAGAAATACAAAAGCAAAAGAAAAGACACAGTCTGTCCTCCCCCAAGCTCTGAAACTTTCTCCTGCCCTTCAATTTCTGACCGTAATTTTTCCTTTCTTCACACTCTTGCCTTCCCACCCCACCTCACCTTCACCCAACATCATCAGCCCTGATTTAATCTCCTGTTGCACCATGATCTGGAATTCTTTTCTTGAATTCCTCTTGCTCTCCACTTGTGAAATCCTCTTCAGCACACCTTTGATAAAGCTTTGGGTCATTCCACCTTTTAATTCCTTCATTGACCTGGGGTTTACATCTTCCCTATACCTCAGTGAATTGGGGTAGGGATATTTTTTGATGCTAAATGTGCATTGTAAGTGCAAACTGTATTCATTGCAAGAAGCCAAGCCTAGTCAGTAGCTCATACTCTGTATCTTCAGTGCTGTCCGGGAAGTAATGCAGCTCTGTGGCAATGTGGAGCCATCTTTAGCAGCTGTCGTATGAGGGGCCACAATATCATACCTTGAAAGAGGCATGGACTGGTTGGACTAAACAATCTGTTTCCGTGCTGCATGACTCTATGGCACAGATGTAGAATCATCATCAATCGTAACTGAGAAGTCGACTGTAACCAACCTGAAGAAGACCTATGCAAAATACCACATTGGCCGAATAAGTACCAGCTAAAATATAACAAGGAAAACTTTAGGTACATCTTAGGCAGAAAAACTGGCAATATTCTGAAGAATATTTTTGAGGAAAGAACAGAGGGATTTAGGGATCCAAATATACAAATTCTTAAAAGTGAGAAGAACAGTTGATGAAAGTGTTATGAAATTGTAAATATAAAAGCAGAGCCTTCCAGAGAAGCTCAGCAAGTCTGACAACATGTATGGAGTACTGCACTCCAAATGACAAATCTCCACTGGGCTCTGCCTCCAGCAGGGAATTTGTACATAATGGGGCAATACTTATGTGTTTCAAATGGCTCCAGTTAAGCTGGAGTCTGAGATCTTTAGGTTCCTGGGTCACAAGCTGAGATATAGAAATGATATCTCTAGCTTGTCTCTTAAAGGTATGCTGTATTCTAGCTGCAACAAACTTTAACTCTAATGGTCTCTCTCTATCTCCACAGACGTTACCAGGACTGCTGAGTTTCCCCAATATTTTCTACTTTTATTTCAGATCTCCTTCTTCTGCAATATTGTGCTTTGCAGACCACTGTAGGCTTTATGGGGACGGGTGTAGAGTACAGAAGCAAAGAATGATTAGGTTGTAGTCAGAACATGTCCAGTTTTGAGTACTCCACGTTACAATGCACTAGAGAAAGTGCAGGAATTTTACTCAAACTAAACCAAGGATGAAGACATTCATTTAGATCATGTTTCAAGAAAGTGAGACTGTTTTCCTGTAGAAAAGATCTGGCCAAGTAGAAATCTGACAGGCTGCTCAGTTATCAGAGGTTTTGATAAAGTAATTAGAGGAAAATAAAAAGTAATGAGAAGAAAGTATTTCCCAATGAATGATTCAGTAAACAGAGTCATGTAGGTTTAAGATTATCACTAAAAATCATCAAAAAGGTTAAGAACTACCCCGGCAGAAACCATGGAGGGAACTGAAACCCCAATTACTCTTAAAAAGAAAGTGAAATAATTCCACAGGGACTGGTATCACCAAGTTTATTTACACATGAGCAATCCTTGTCTTTAGTATTGCCTCTTCAGAGTCAGCTCTCAGAGTGGCAGTGTCTCTGACACTCACCTTTTTATCTGTCAGCCAGGGCTCCCTGATTGAATCAGATTAACAGCCCCAGTCAGGGAACTCACACTCTATGAGAACTGAAAGAACTGCCGATGCTGTAAATCTGGAACAAAAACAGAAGTTGCTGGAGAAGCTCAGCAGGTCTGGCAGCATCTGCGAAGAGAAAATCAGAATTAACATTTCAGGTCTGGTGACGTTCTGAGGAAGGGTCACCGGACCCAAAACGTTAAGTCGGATTTTCTCCTCACAGATGCTGCCAGACCTGCTGAGCTTCTCCAGCAACTTCTGCTTTTGTTCACATTCTATGAGGCTCAGCTGGCTGACCTCACTACAATCACTACAGGAAGCAGGTAAAAAAATTCTTGGAAGGGTTTAGGGAAAGGGAAGGGACTTTATTTTTATCAACAAGAGATGGAAGGGATATGGGGGACAAGCAGGAAGGTAAAGCTTAGGCCAGGATTATTTAAGCTCTGTGTTTATTGAACAATGCAGCAGGCCTTGGGAAGGGACAAACCCCTGCACCCTCTTGTACCTATTTCTTAAGTTTTTATGTTTGCTGTTTAACAACAGCGACTATACATCAAATGCATTCATTTTCTGTAAAGCCCTTTGGGACACTGCAGGTTTGTGAAAAATGTCATGATCAACGTACATTTGTCCTTCCTTTTCCTTCTCTACAGTCCTTGGTGTGTCAGCCTCCGTAGCTTCCTCGGGATCTATCGGCAAGACCACATCACAAACCTTGAAATGCTGAAAACTGCCGACATCAGCAGCAGCAAGGACAGAGCCAAGTGCACTCAGTAGGTCATGGGCCCCCATACAGTCACCTGCTGGATGGAGAGCTGGCCATTGTTAAAAGGACAGAGAGCCCGACACAAACATGTGGAGGAGTCCCTGATGATGAGGCACTGTGTGCCACATCAACCGCTGCTGGTGAGAATTGCAGGCCAAAAGCCATGATGCCTGGAGATGCTACATCAGGAGTGCTGCAGGCACCATTGAGATTGAGCAAAGAACCATTATGAAAGACAAAAGGAGGAGAAGGATATATCCAACTGCAAGACAGTCAGAATCCCGACAGTGCGGAAAGAGGCCATTCGGTCCTTTAAGTCTTTACCGACTCTCTAGATAGCATCCCACCCAAACCCAAGTCCCCCACCCCATATTTCCCATGGCTAATCCACCTTGACGACTCATCACTGCACACTACAGACAATTCAGCATGGCCAGTCCGCCAAACCTGTACCTCTTCGTACTGTGGGAGGAAGCCAGAGCACCTGGCAGAAACCCACACAGACAGTCACCCACGGCTGGAACTGAACCCATATCCCTGGTGCTTTGAGGCAGCAGTGCTAGCCACTGAGCCTTAATTTGGACTCAGCGTAGGAGAATACGTTAGTCACAGACAGGCCTGACTAGGCGATAAATGAAACCTTAATAAAATCTTCATCTGTGCAGAAATGCTGAGACAGAGAGGGTCAGGGACATATCTGTTCTCAAGTTGGAATAGGAAGCAGTAAGATAAGCTATTTCCTATTCTGATAGTAATCAGTGTTGCAGAATGCCCTGTCAGTCACATATTGCATGTAGCCCACTGAATTCAACTCATTCAGGAAGGAGGTGCTGAAGAAACAGTTAATTATAGATATCTATTCAATGCAATTCTTGATCTTCTGAAGCAACACTAAGAGTTTAACTGTTTAACAAAGTGGTCAAATGAGAGCTGCTTCATTGATGAAGCCACCATAAATCCAACCTTTACTAACAACAAAAATTTGGTTTTTGACTTGAACATTATTTTTTTTTAGGAATCCTATTCAATTATTTGACCTGAAAATCTTTTATCTAAAAATGTGAAGCTTCAGCTGCTGTATCATCATAAAAACCTTTTTAAAATACCAATTTCAAGAACTGAATAGGCGAGATAGAACATGCAGGTAAGTAAATTCATTCATTATTAAGGGACTTGATTATTATCGGAGAAGGAGAAACGTGCTGCATGCATAGGGTTCCAGGAGATCCAGGAGTTACTGGGTGAATTGCTTCTTTGGAGAGCCAACATTAAAATGATGGGTTGAATGGCCTCCTTCTGTCCTGTGAATATTCTGTGCCCCACTTTTAAATAATATAGTTTGCATTTGGAAACAATTTACATTTCACAAACTAAAAATTGTGAACTATAGTTTCCGTAATGCTCCTAAAAGTTCAGCCACAATGCAACGGAAACTCACCTCCCTCCCTGGACTGTCTTAAGTCTGAAACAAATGATTGGTCACTTCGACCTCCTATTGATCATAAGTTGATCTTTGAAGCTCATATCTTCTCTCACACCAACTGCTTGCTTCTACCTTCATAAATTCATCCATCTTTACTTTGTTAATTTTATCTCAGATGGAGTCATATAGCACGGAAACAGACCATTCAAACCAACCAGTCTATACAAAACATAATCCCAAACTAAACCAGTCTCACCAGCCTACTCCTGGCCCATCGCCCTGCAAACATTTCCTTTTCATGTCCTTATCCAAATGTCTTTTAAACAATGAACATCCACCACTTCCTCAGGAAGTTTACCCAAACGCAAACCACCCTCTGTGTAAAAAATGTGCCCCACATGTCTTTTTAAATCTCTCTCTTCTCACCTTTAAAATGTGTCCTAGGGAAAAGACAATGACCATTAACTATCTATACCCCTCATTATTTTATAAACTTCTACAAGTTCGCCTCTCAACCTCCTGTACTTCAGTGAAAAAAATCTCAGTCTATTCAGCCTTTCTTTATAACTCAAACCTTCCATACCTGGCAACATCAGCTTACCACTGAGGCACTGTGGCACCCCAGTATATAGCCTTACACTCATTCAAAAGTCTGCTGCAAATGTCATAACTTGCACAGTGCTTCGCTCTCATTACTGACGTGTTCATTGACCTACAATTAAACAATGCCTCAATTTTAAAAATTTCACTCCAGTTTTCCCGTCCTTACACATCCTCATCTCTGCTATGACTTTATACCATATTCCATTCCAAAAACCCTCCAAGAACTCGACACTCATGCAATTTTGTTCTTGCACTTCTTTAATTTCCTTTGTCCCACCCATTGGTGGCTGTGCATTCAGCTGTCTGGGCCCTTTGCTCTGTAACCTTTCCACCTTTCTCTCTTCCTTTAAATTGTCTCTTGAAATGTACCTCGTTGACCAAGCTTTGATTCACCTTTCCTGTTATCTCCTTAAGTGATTCAATGTCAAGTTAATGCTCCAGAGAAACGTGTTGAGATGTTTTACAATGTTAAAAACTCATTGCTGGTGCAGAGAAGTAGTATGTAAAATTTAAAGCAATGTCTTCCTTTGTGCATACATTATTTTATTGCAGAGGAATATTGAAATCACTCACAATGAAAGCACCAGAGTGTAAGGTGGAACAGCAGGGAGTTATAACAAACAAGTGGAAAATCCCAACCTTAGTTGATCAAATATCTGAAAGATGTCAACGTGCATTGAATTTGATTCATCCCTATGTGTGCACTGACATGAAAACATACCATCTGCAGCCCCTAAGACCTGGTCATTGAGTGCAGTTATCAATCCCCCTCCTGGACAAATTACTCAAAGTTTTGCAATGGCACTGCTAGAGTCTTATAAACACTTACAGCATGCGAGCAGGCAATTCAGTCCATTGTGTCAGAGCCAGTTACCCATGATCTGGCTGCACCTTTGGACCATAGTCCCTGGAGCTGATGGCAATACAAATGAATATATTAAATATTGCTTAAATGTTAAGTACTTCTGACTCAACTACCCATTCAGATAGTGAGTTCCGGACTCATCAGCCTCTCAGTAAAAAAAAGTTCTTTTCAACTCTCCTGTTAGCCTTTTACCTCTGAAATCAATGCCCTTCCTTTTTGACCCCTCTACAAATGGAAGAAGTACTTTCTGATACACCTTATCTCTGCCCGTCCATATCCTTTCCCATAACTGTCCTAAATCTAATTGAATTATGATCATTGTCTCCAAAATATGCCCCCCCGCCCACCCCGCCAAAAGGGTCTAGGCCCGAAACGTCAAGCTTTCCCGCTCCTATGGTGCTACTTGGCCTGCTGTGTTCATCCAGCTCCACACCTTGTTATCTCGGACCTTCCACCTGGCCAGGCTCATTTCTCAAGATCAGGTCCAGAATTGCCCTCTCCTTTGTTGGCCTTTCTACTAGCTATTAAAGTTCTCCTGGATGCAATTTAAGAATTGTGCTATCTTGCACAATAAGGGCCTAGTCTTATAGGAGCCTGACTAATGCAGGCTCTTGCAAAAAATGTGTCAGAATTACTAAGAGGACAGGCAAGGCCTTTCCCAATGTGAGGAACAACTCACTGCGTCATTTCACTGAATTCCCGGCATTGAGGTGAGATTCTCGCTTGGCAGTAGTGAGTTGCCTGTTAAGGGGGATGATTGTTTGTTATTAACATTGTTAACTTCCTCTTAAAGGGGATTATTGCTTGCTAACGACCTTGTTAACTGCATGTCTCACCTCATTGACATGTAGCTTTTCATTGTTTTACCCTCCACAAGAAAACAGAACACTGAGAATTTTCAACATGAAAGTTGGGGCAGGTATCTGATTAATTCAGCCCACTGCTAACTCTGAAGGGCATGATGTGGAGGTGCCGCTGTTAGGCTCGGGTGGACAAGGTCAAGAATCACACAATCCCAGGTTATAGTCCAACAGGTTTATTTGAAGACACAAGCTTTCAGACAGACATCCAAAGAGGGAGCAAGGCTCCAAAAGCTTGTGCCTTCAAATAAACCTGTTGGACAGTAAGCTGGTGTCATGTGATTGTTGACTCTGAAGGTCGTTCAAGTTGGACACTCCTCAACAACCTCTCAGGGCACACTCCATGGGCACCAGACACACACACATGCCACATCCACGAAGGTCTGACAAAAATCAGCCTCTAAAAACCCTCCTGGCACATCAACCAAAAAAAATTAGATTCAGCCCCAAAACTATCCCAGTTAATATTTGGGGAAATAAAATCCCCTACTATTACTGCCTTTTTATTCTCACAGTTCTCAAAAATTTGATTGTATGTTTGATTCTGAATCTTTCCCTAGCTGTTTGGGGGCCTCTCTTTCACACCAACAGCCTGTTTACCCCTCTTGTATTTCTTCTATCCATAAGGTTTCATTTGATGATCCTTCCAACATATTTAGAATACTTTTGGAATACTCCTTTCAATTCTGGTCTCCCCACTATAGGAAAGATGTTGTGAAACTTGAGAGAGTTTAGAAAAGATTTACAAGGACGTTGCTGGGATTGGAGGGTTGGACCTTTTGGAAAAGGCTGAATAATCTGAGGCTATTTTCCCTGGAGGGTCGCAGGCTGAGGGATGACCTTATAGAGGTTTATGAAATCATGAGGGGCATGGATAGGGTGAATAGCCAAGATCTTTTTTTCCTCAGGTAGGGGAGTCCAAAACTAGAGGGCATTGGTTTAAGGTGAGAGGAGAAAGATTTAAAAGAGACCTAAGGGACAACTTTTTCACACAGAGGGTGACGTGTGTATGGAATGAGCTGCCAGCAGAAGTGGTGGAGGCTGGTACAATTACAAGATTTAAAAGGCACCTGGATGGGTTCATGAATAGCAAGGGTTTAGAGAGATATCTGCCAAATGTTGGCAAATGGGACTAGATTAATTTGGGATATCCCTTTGGCATGAATGAGTAGGACTGAAGGGTCTCTTTCGTGTTGTACATCTCTATGACTCCAAATCATCCCACCCCACTGCTAAAGTTGATTCCTTGATCAAAATTACAGCCACTCCCTCATCTTCTCTCCCCGTCTCTATCTTATTGGATACCCTATAACCAGGAATGATGAGCTGCCAATCTTGTCCATATTTCAGCCAAGTCACGGTTATAGCTGATATTTTACTTGCAACTGCCTATCCCACCTTAAAATCCTACTTTTTCAATGTCCTACTTACCTCCTTAAAGTCTGTTTGCACAACTTCATTTCTCTTTCTTTCTATGTCAGTGGGCCCCAACATGGATGATAACTTCTGGCTGTTCACCACACCGCCCCAGCCCACCCACACCCTTCAGAATGCCGTGCAGTATTTAAACATTGGCTTCCGAGTGTTCTTTTACAGGTCGATAGGAACGCAATTTAAAACTCGTGCTTCAAAAGCAGTAAACGGCAAACGAAGTTACATGAAACAGATTGCAATTATTTTGAGCATATCAGTTCATTTTCTCTCACCAATCTCTCCCACCGATTCTCCTTTCTTCACCCAGTGAGACTGACTGACACTGGGGCACAATTACACAAACTTTGTCCGTCATCATCTGTTAAAGCGGACTTTTCCAGCTCAGCCTGTTCCGGGCCACTTCCAATGCCCGAACGTATTAACAGAATTGTAGAATCTTCTGGGATACAACGAGGGCATTCAGTCCCTAGTGCCTCTTTGAAAGAACTACTCAAGTCGATCCTATTTCCTTCGCGTTTTCTCCATAGCTGTATGCACGTTATTTTCCCTTTTCTAGTTTATCTGATTCTGTTTTGAGAAGTACTGAGATTTAACTGATTTGTTTTCCCTCATTTACCCAGGAGCTCGAAGATATATACTGTATATAGACTGTATATAGATATACAGACTGATATATAGATATATAGACTGTATATAGATAGACTGTATATAGATATATACAGTATATATACTGTATATAGAAACTCATCTGCCACGGTTTCCCACAGAACATCAATAACATGTCATTGAACTTTTAACAAAAATCTAGTTAAACTCTGAAAAATGCGTCCCACCCTTCCTCACGGCTGGTTCTTTCTGCAATCTGCCAGAACAAGGCTTTAAAATAAAACCTCCCAAAATTGAAATGAGCAAACATTGCCATTAACAAAAAACCGAATTACTGTTTAAACGATCTTTAACACTAGGCAGCAAAAGAGTTTTCCCTAAATGACTGCATTCTTTATTGATAAGAATAAACGCTCACTCAATCAACAGATAAATGACAAAAGTAAGAGTAATTTACCCGTTTTACTGACGTTCCTTCAGGTACAGCAACTGATTAAAAAAATACTCGCCCGTTACCAATAAACTGTCCAATAAATAGTAATGGCAAATCAGCAACTCTTAATCTCGGTGTCTTCAGCAGTCCTCGAATATTTCCCCCAAAGCATTCGACAGCTCTAATGAGAATGACAAACTTCAGGCACAACACAGCACTAACTCAGCTCATTAATAATATCCTTTATGTTTGGCAGATTGCTTGCGCAATTCAACACAGCACATATCTGCGAAAAGGAAGTAACAGAACAGAGAGATAAATCAATATTAAGTTTGAAGCAATACCATTCATTATCCCATTGATCATCTGTACAACAGTAATGCTTTAATTTGAAAATAATCCAAAATTACCAATTAGGTGTTTGACAGTATCTGACAGGCATTTGAAATATGAGATGGTGGCTCTTACGTCTATCAGAATCTCTTTCTTTGGGGTAAAAAATTCAAATGAGAACAATACCTTCTTGTTCAAGTCCAAAAAAAACTGGATCCTGTTGAAATTCCCTTTGATGACTCAACATTGCTTTGAGAGAGATGACTAAGCAATACAGGATTGTCAAAGGTGTAAATGTCACATCAGAATAAGCTATGGTATACATAGGGAATACATGGTATTTGATGTGAATGACGTGTGATTTTATATTTTATTTATAACAAGACAGCCCCTCGTTTGAAATTGGCAGTGATATATAGATAACATGGAATTGGATTTATTTCAGGTGATAAGGATTTGTATGTGTGACAAAGAGCAATTTGGGATATTATGTGACAGAGATAATTTGGAATCGACCATTAATGTATGACCTGGGCTGTAGCAGCAAAGATCTCGACAATTCATATCGATCAGCTTGGACAACTGAGGGAAAAACTAGAAATCGGCTGGCATTTCTGGTCCAGATCAACATCAATAGTTAAAAACAGGAATTGCTGGAAAAGCTCAGCAGGTCTGTCAGTATCTATGGAGAGAAATCAGAGTTAACATCTCAGGTTGAGTGACCCTTCCTCAGAATTGAGAACTGAGCCCTCAGAAATCTAGTTCTGAGGAAGGGTCACTCAACTCGAAACAAAATCTCTAATTTCTCTGCACATATGCTGCTCGACCTGCTGAGCTTTTTCAGCAATTTCTATTTTTGTCTCTGATTTACAGCATCCACAGTTCTTTTGATTTTTATTCAATGTCAATTGATTTCTGCATAGACTGGGTGACCGCTTCACAGAACATCTGCATTCTGCCCGCAAAAAAGAGCTAACTGTTGTCTGCCATTTTAACACACCACCCTGTTCCCTGGCCAACATCTCTGTCTCAGGCTTGCTGCAGTGCTCCAGTGAAGCTCAACACAAGCTGGAAGAACAACACCTCATTTTCTGCTTGGGGACCCCGCAGCCCTCTGGAGGCAATATTTGAGTTCAATAATTTTAGGGCCTAAACTCTCCCATGACCTAGCTCCCTACCCCACACACATTGTTATCACCTTGTTATCACACCTTATTATCACATTGCCTGCCATTACACACTACCCAATTGTCAGTCACTAACAGGCCCCATTAACAAGTATTCACCTTCCTAGTCAGCTCATTAAAACTCCTTGATCTATCCAACTGCTCGTCTCTCTCTTCAGGCTCTATCCTATCGTTTACTCCCTACCCCATATCCCTCCCTATTTTCTGTATATCAACCAACATTTTTCCAGCTATCATCAGTTGTGAGGAAGGTTCACCAGACCTGAAATGTTAACTCTGATTTTTCTTCACAGGTGCTGCCAAACCTGTTAAGCTTTTCCAGCAACTTCTGTTCTTGCTCCTGATTTACAGCATCTGCAATTCTTTCGATTCTTATTCTGCTGATAACTCTGTGTGATTATCAGGGAGTTAATTTTCACTATATCCTATGTTTTTATCATTGTGGTTAACGTTTTTGTGATACTCATGAGTTACTTTGATACAAGATCAGTATTATATTTTGGTCTATCTATCTGACCAAAGAGATATGCCCAGTATCTACCCAGAAGGAAAGCCCGATAAAACTTGCGAATGACACAGACAGATCTGACTCTTACAAACATTTAAAACACAGAAACATTGCAGCAGGGGTAAGCCGTTAAGCTCTTCGAGTCTGCTCAGCCCATTCTGTGTGATCATAGCTGATCATTCAACTCAGTACTCTATTTCTGTTTATTCCCCTTGTACAGTCATCCTGTACGCTTCAAAAGAAATTTCAGTATGACTGGATTTTGGCTTGTTTTCTTACTTGTTTTTACCCCTCTGGGCTGGCTGATATTTCTTCGTCAATCAACAACACAAAACAAATGATTTAAACAGAATTAGATTACTGGGCAATTAAGAGGTATGCAATATAAAAGTCATTATTGGGTTTTGGATTTTAAAATAGAGGCAGATGGATTTGGGTCACCTCTGCAATGTTAGTTAATTCGTCTAAAAAGATCTGAAAACAATTTGGAACAGTGACCTAACTACATCATTTCTAAACAGGCTTGAGAATTCAGTTAAGTGCTGAATTTACGACAAATCAGAGGTCATCACTTTATCTTCTAACTTTAGTTCGAAAGAATCAGGAATTCATTTCAGAAGGGAGCACGTGCTCCTCCTGGCATGAGAGTCAAGTTGTCAATGCAGGGAAACCAACTACCCTAACAGCAATAACAAGGTGTAGAGCTGGATGAACACAGCAGGCCAAGCAGCATCAGAGGAGCAGGAAGGCTGATGTGTCGGGCCTAGCAGAAGTGGCTTTAGTTTATGAAGCTCCAAGCTAGGACAGTTTGTTTAGATAAAAGCAATGTATTGTGGATGCTAGAGATTCTAAATCAAAAACAGAAAGTGCTGAAGAGACTCAGCAGGTCTGGCAGGATCTGTAGAAAGGGAAGTAGAGTTAACATTTCGGGTCCTCTTTGGAACTGAGGGGGTTGGAAAAGTGTAATCAAAACCTATATATAAAAAGTATGAAAACCATCACTCTTCCAGCACCCCCGCTTCAGTTCCATAGTGGACTCGAAATATTAATTGGAAAAACTCAGCAGGTCAAGAAGCTTAATATCTGGGACAAAGCAACCCACTTAACTGGCATCTAATCCACCAACTTCAACATTCGCTCCATCCACAGTCAATGCACAGTGGCAGCAACGTGTGTGTGATCTCGAAGATGCACTGCCCTCACTAAGGCTCCTTAAATAACATTTTCCAAAGCTGTGACTGCTACACCTGCAGGGCCAAAAGCAACAGGTGCATTGGAACACCACCACCTGTACATTCCTCTCCAAGCCACACCTCATCCTGACTTGGAAATATATTGTCATTTCTTCACAGTTGCTGATTCAAAATCTTGGAACACCCTCCTTTAATAGCATTATGGCTGCACCCACAATGCATGGACGATAGCAATTCAAGAAGATGACTTACCACCACCTTCTCCAGGGCAATTAGGAGTGGGCATTAAATGCTCGCTCAACCAATGATGCCCACATCCCATGAATGAATGCATTTCAAACAATGGCAACTGCGAGCACACTCCAAAAGTACCCAATTGGCTATAAAGCACTTTGGCATGTCCAGAAGTCATGAAAGGCAGTATATAAATGCAGGTATTTCTTTTTTTCAATGTGCAGACAATAGCTAAACAACTCCTACTGATGTGCCAGCACCTTCAGACAATGAAGGAGAATTGAAAGATTACATAATTGAAAACGATGTATACATTTTTTTAACACAGCGTGAAGCTGGACGAACACAGCAGGCCAGGCAGCACCAGAGGAGCAGGAAAGCTGATGTTTCAAGTCGGGACCCTTCTCCAGAAATGGGGGAGGGGAAGGGGACTCTGAAATAAATAGAGAGAAGGGGGCAGTGATAGCAGGTAGATAGTGGAGTGGATGGGTGGGAGAGAAGACAAACAGGTCAAGGAGGTGGGGATGAAGCTAGTAAAGGTGAGTATAGGTAGGTAGTGGTGGGGGTTGGTCAGTGAGGTAGGAGGAGAAGATAGGTGGGAGAGAAGACGGACAGGTCAATGAGGCAGGGCTGAGAGGGGGTGCTGGTCTTGGGATGAGGTCGGAGGGACAAGGAGATTTTGAAACTTGTAAAGTCCACATTGAGACCATTGGGTTGTAGGGTTCCAAGGTGGAATATGAAGTGCTGTTCCTCCAGTTTCTGGGTGGCATCGTTGTGGCACTGGAGGAGGCCCAGGATGGACATGTTGTCCAAGGAGTGGGATGAGGAGTTGAAGTGGTTCCCGACTGGGAGATGCAGTGGTTTGTAGCGAACTGAGCATAAGTGTTCCACAAAGCGGTCTCCAAGCCTCCACTTGGTTTCCCCAATGTAGAAGAGGCCACATCAGGAACTGCGGATACAATAGGCCACACCATCCCACCTATCCGCTCCTCCCACCTCACTGACCAATCCCCACCACCACCTACCCACACTCACCTTTACTAGCTTCATCCCCGCCTCCTTGACCTGTCTGTCTTCTCTCCCACCTATCCGCTCCATTATCTACCTGCTATCACCGCACACCCCCCATTTATTTCAGAGCCCCTTCCCCTCCCCCATTTCTGAAGAAGGGTCCAGACCCGAAACCCAGCTTCCCTGCTCCTCTGATGCTGCTTGGCCTGCTGTGTTCATCCAGCTCTACACCTTGTAATCTCTGACTCCAGCATAGGCAGTTCTTACCATGTCTGAGTAAACATTTTTTAAGTTGTAATATTTCTGTAGAAGAAGCTATTGAACTGCTCGCCATCCGTCCCCCACAATATCAGTTCAGGCTTCTAGCTAGATGCAACAACTGTTACTTTTGTTGATAATCACTCACCACGACACAAAAGCTGTTATTAGAGCGGGAGACATATGCAGCAAGCTCAAAAAGTCCTCAGAAATGGCGTTGAACGTCCTTTCCAAACTCAGAACTTTTTTGTTGCATTGGGCCCACAGACGTAGAGATATCCTTCCCGTGTATCTGCTCATCAGCTACCTAGTAACAGCTTCCTTACATCAAACTGTGTGGTGATCGATATCAGGTCAAATAGATGAGATTACCTTGCATGGTGTTCCATCACCATTTGAATGACCTCTCTCCATTCTGTCAACAAACGCACACCAGAGTTTCTGGTTTCGTAACATCTTAAGTCTCCTCCTGGTTCTGATTTCTCAGAACTCGGGATCCCACGCTGTTCCAGTGAAATTCAGTGCAAACGTGGGGAGTACTGCATTATATTTCAGTCATCTGCTCAGCCTTAGAACCTTGTCATAGAGGTCAAACATTCCAAATTTGAACCATTCCTCTCGTTTTATACTTTGGGAAGCGCGCCGCTATTCATTTCTCATGTGCGTTTTACCCGAATTAACGATCGTGTTCCTTTTGCCATTCCCACACCCCCCAACTTGTCCCTGCACAGTTCCGAGGAAGAGTCACTGGACTCGAAACATTAAGTCTGGTTTCTCTTCCCACATGCTGCCAGACACTTTTCCACCAACTTCTGTTTTTGATTCTCTCTGCACGTGCCTGTCATGTTTCAGATGGAACATTTGGCAGCTCTGAAAATGTGAAGATTTAACACTATCTCTCTCCCCCTCCCTCCCCATAGATGGTGATGAAAAGCTGCCGGGCGTTCGTTTACGATGAACAATGTTCAGTCATTGTTGCTTCATTGGTCTGTCACTTTTCCCCACCTGATTCCACCAAGGAACACACTGATTACAAACTAATTGCCTCCTTTTGCACGGCCCGATTCCCACGATAACGGCAGAAAACAGAATGCGTCATCCATTGGAATCCTACATTCTCTGTCTCACGTCCTCTTTTAACCAGCTCCCCTACGCACCCTGACTCCACACCCACATAATCTCTGTGCTGATTTCCCACCCCCACAGCACCCTCACCCCTAACCCCCACCCCCACAGCACCCCTACTCCCACAGCACCCACACCCCTAACCCCCACCCCCACAGCACTCCCACCCCCACAGCACCCTCACCCCTAACCCCCACCCCCACAGCACTCCCACTCCCACAGCACCCTCACCCCTAACCCCCACCCCCACAGCACTCCCACCCCCACA
>JAHRHZ010000026.1:7320075-7354699 GCA_024137785.1 Ginglymostoma cirratum | reverse complement strand
CCCCCAGCCCCCACAGCCCATCCTGTTCACCCCCCAGCCCCCACAGCCCATCCTGCTAATCCGCCCCCACAGCCCATCCTGCTTATATCCAACCCCAAAAACATCTGCAGCCTCTCCAACTCCCCACCGGCTTCACAGACCCCACACTCTTATTGCCCAGCCCCCACAGCCCTACTCCCCCAATCCCCCCTCCCACAGCCCTACTCCCCACCCCGCAGCTCCCACTCCCCTCATCCCCACCCCCACAGCCCTCAACACCACTCTCACAGACCCCACAGCCCTACTCCCCACCCACACAGCTCCCACTCCCCTAATCCCCACCCCCACAGCCCTCAACACCACTCTCACAGCCCCCCGCAGCCCTACTCCCCACCCATACAGCTCCCACTACCCTAATCCCCATCCCCACAGCCCTCAGCTCCACTCTCACAGCCCCCCACCGCTCTACTCCCCACCCACAAAACTCCCACTCCCCTAATCCCCATCCCTACAGCTCCCACATCCTTAATCCTCACCCACACACACACCCCACCTCCAGGGGTGACACGGTGGCTCAGTGGTTAGCACTGCTGCCTCACAGTGCCAGCGACCCAGGTTGGATTACACCCTTGGGCGACTGTGTGGAGTTTCCTCTGGGTGCTCCAGTTGCCTCCCACAGTCCAAAAATGTGCACGTTAGGGTGTTTGGCCATGCTAAATTGCCCGTAGTGTCCAGGGATGTGTAGATTAGGTGGGCTACAGGGGGATGGGTCTGGGTGGGATGCTCTGAAGGTCAGGGTGGACTTGTTGGGCTAAAGGGCCTGTTCCCACACTGTAGGTTTCAATGATTTAAACCACCCCTCCACTCCCCTAATCTCTACCCTCACAGCCCCCAAGTGAACATGGGAAATGGTGTGTCTCTTACCTGCAGCCAGCACCATCCTTTTGGAGTTCCAGGTAGAAAAAATTCATCTTTGTAGAAATCCAATCTTTATTATCCAAAAAAATCTTTCTAATAAATCTGTTCAGAGATGTTATGATATACCTCTGGAACAATTGGGGCTCTGTTCAGACGTAGGTACACTACTATTGTGCCATCAGAGCTAATGCTCATTATATGTTGGCAACTGTGAAGGAAGGTTGCATATATTGCTCAACAAGGCTCCTGATCTGTGGATCCTTCCTCTATCTCTCCCCTTGCAGTCTCCCCAGCACCTAGACCCTTTACAGGATCATGCCTTGCTCAGACTTGAACTCCAAGCCAAATAAATAACTTCAGGGACAGGAAATTAAGACAGACAGGGTGAGAGAGAAAGAAAACATACACTTAAAGAATTGAAGTATGAATGAAATTGGCAAGTGGTTCTGCTTGCCTGAGTGCAATTTTAAAAATAAAACAGTCACCTGCCTTTGAAATTACTATTTCCAACTTAAAATGCTGCTGGAGGGGATGTGGGGAAGGGGGCAACACAAGTTGACATAAACTTCACCACATTTACCCAGCCCATCAGGGCACATTTATACAAAGATATTTCTTTTTCTTTCCTTGCTGGGGCTCCCAATTAAAATAAAACAAAGAACTGTGGATGCTGGAGATCTAAAACACACAGAAATAGAAATTGCTGGAGAAACTCAGCATCTACAGGTGAGAAGCTGAGTTAACATTTCGAGTTCAGTCAAACTTTCCCAGTATTTTCTGTTGTTTGTGTCAATGTTTAAGTCCAGTGACTCTTCATCAGATGATAAAATATCAAAGGACTGGCAACATTACCTCTGTTCTCTTTCCACAGAGTTTACCAGACCTGCTGACCATGTGCCATTGCTGTTCCACTATCTTTCCTGCTAGACTTCTCCCAGACCTGCTGAGTTTCTCCAGCATACTGGGAGAGTAGACTAGCAGGAAAGATAGTGGAACAGCAATGGCACATGGTCAGCAGGTCTGGTAAACTCTGTGGAAAGAGAACAGAGGTAATGTTGCCAGTCCTTTGATATTTTATCATCTGATGAAGAGTCACTGGACTTAAACATTGACACAAACAACAGAAAATACTGGGAAAGTTTGACTGAACTCGAAACGTTAACTCAGCTTCTCACCTGTAGATACTGCCAGACTTTAGCAGGAAAGGTAGTGGAATAGCAATGGCACATGGTCTATATATCTCATCTCAAGGCCTGAAACGTAACCTCAAACCTCTCTTTGTTGATGGAAGAATAAGAGCGGCCACTCAGAAAGCAGCCAAAAGACAAAGTTACAGAGCCTGATGGACAGTTTCATGACAGGGATTGTCCAACTGTTAATTATCTACCCCACCCCTCCTAGTTTCTCCCCATCTAGGAGTAATTCAGGAGATACAGCAAAAATTCATCCCTAGGTAAAAGATGCATGGCATAGGGCAGATGAGGCAACCATAGCTGATAAGGGAAGTCAGGGACAGCATAAAAGCAAAAGAGAAAGCATATAATGTGGCGAAGGGCAGTGGGGAACCAAAGAATTGGGAAGCTTGCAAAGACCAACACAGGACAACAAAAAAAAAAAAGGAGGGAGAAGATTAAATATGAGAATAAGCTAGCCCGTAATATAGAGGAGGACAGTACAAGTTTCTTTAGATATATACAGGGCAAAAGAGAGGCAAAAGTGGACATTGGACACTGGGAAATGATGGTGGAGAGATAGTAGTGGGGAACAAGGAAATCGCTAAGGAACTGAATAATTATTTCATGTCAGTTTTCATGGTGGAAGACACAAGTAATCTCCCAAAAAATTAACAGAGTCAGGGGGCAGAGCTGAGTATGGTAGCCATCACCAAGGAAAAAATACTAGTAAAACTGATTGGCCTGAAGGTGGATAAATGACCTGGACCAGATGGACTACACCCCAGGGTTCTGATGGAGATAGATGAAGAGATAGTGGAGGCATTAGTGGTGATCTTTCAGGAATCACTGGAGTTAAGAGGGTCCCAGAGGACTTGAAAATCACTAATGTGACACCCCTGTTCAAAAAGTGCATAAGGCAAAAGACTGAAAATTACAGTCTGATTAGCCTAACGTCAGTCATTAGTAAGATTTTGGAGTTCATTGTGAAGGATGATATTTCTGAACACTTAGAAGTGCACGGTAAAATAGGGCAAAGTCAGCATGGCTTCATCAATGGGAGGTCATCCCTGACAAATCTGTTAGAATTCTTTGAGGAAATAACAAGCAGGTTAGACCAAGGAGAGCCGATGGATGTTATCTACCTGGACTTCAACAAGGCCTTTGATAAGGTGCCACACAGGAGGCTGCTGAGTAAGGTCAGGGCCCATGGTGTTAAAGGCAAGGTGCTAGCATGGATAGAAGATTGGCTGTCTGGCAGAAAGCAAAGAGTGGGGTTAAAAGGGTCTTTCTCAGGATGGCATCCAGTGACAAGTGGTGTTCCGCAAGGGTCAGTGCTGGGACCACAACTTATCACTTTATACATTAATGATCTAGATGAAGGAACTGTGGGCATTCTGGCTAAGTTTGCAGATGATACAAAAATAGGTAAATGGACAAGTAGTATTGAGGAGGTGGGGAGGCTGCAGAAGGACTTGGACAGGTTAGGAGAGTGGGCAAAGAAGTGGCAGATGGAGTACAACAGGGGAAAGTGTGAGGTCATGCACTTTGGTAAGAAGAATAGAAGCATGGACAATTTTCTAAATGGGGAGAAAATTCAGAAGTCTGAAGTGCAAAGTGACTTGGGAATTCCAGTCCAGGATTCTCTCAAGGTAAACTTGCAGGTTGAGTCAGTAGTTAGGAAGGCAAATGCAACTTTGGTTGAATTTGAATGCAGAATGCAGGGTTAATGGCAGGAGTCTTGGCAGTGTGGAGGAACAGAGGGATCTTGGGGTCCACGTCCATAGATCCCTCAAAGTTGCTACCCAAGTTGATAGGGTTGTAAAGAAGGCGTATGGTGTGTGGCTTTCATTGGCAGGGGAATTGATTTTAAGAGCCACGAGGCTTTGCTGCAGATCTATAAAATCCTGGTTAGACCACACTTGGAATATTGTGTTTAATTTGGTCACTTCATTATAGGAAGGATGTGGAAGCTTTAGAGAGGGTGCAGAGGAAATTTACCAGGATGCTGCCTGGACTGGAGGACAGGTCTTATGAGGAACAGTTGAGGGAGCTAGGGCTTTTCTCGGTGGAGCGAAGACGGATGAGAGGTGACTTGATAGAGGTGTACACGATGAGGAGAGGCATAGATAGAGTGGATAGTCAGAGACATTTTCCCAGAGCGGAAATGACTATCACGAGGGGGCATAATTTTAAGGTGATTGGAGGAAGGTATAGGGGAGAAGTCACAGGTGGGTTCTTCACACAGAGAGTGGTGGGCGTGTGGAATGTGCTGCCGGCAGTGGTAATGGAGTCAGATACTTTAGAGACTTTTAAGCGACTCTTAGATAGGCACATGGAGGGTAGTAAAATGTAGGATATGCAGGGTAGTTTGATCTTAGCAGGACAATAGGTTGGTACAACATCATGGGCCGAAGGGCCTGCACTGTTCTATGTTCTACGTTCTATGTGCTGACAGCCAAGTTAATGAGACAAGAAAACAAGCCAGATGAATTTTTTTTTTACATTATTGATTTACAGGATGAGGGTGTTGCTGACCAGGCAGCATTAATTGCCCAGAGGGCAGCTAAGAGTCACCCAGATTGCTGTTTGTCTGGAGTCACATGTAGGCCAGACCACGTAAGGATGGCAGTTTCCTTCCCTAAAGGACATTAATGAATCAGATGGGTTTTTCCCAACAATCAAAAATGGACTCACAGTCAATATTAGATTCTTAATTCCATATGTTTAACAAACTCAAATTTCACTATCTGCCATGGTGGGATTCAAACCCAGGTCAGCCAGAATGTTATCTGGATCTCTGGATTAACAGTCCAGTGATAATACCACTAGGCCATTGTCTCCCCTTGAGCCTGCTGAAATATTTCTCTTGATTCCATGGTCCAGCTATTCTCTTTTCTCTTAGTCAGCTGGTCAAGGCCCAGCTTGGCCTAAAAGAATGATGTAAGCCTTTAATTTGCAGTTTAACCTCGGATTGTTTGGAATGGCATGTGTGGCTGCTGTCATCCAGTCATGTTTCAGTTGCACTGAATTATGTAATCCCCTCAGCAATCGTCATGTCCTTCCTGAGGAAGGGCTTTCACAACATAAGATCTAAAATGTACAGCTCAAATAACTTCAAGTCACACTAGAAATATAAGATGATCATATGCAAGGTTGGACTTTCTGGGAATTTTTGTGATTTGTGTAGTTTTACAGATTTTTAAGGAGGCATACTCTTCTGAAAATACTTTTTGTACCAGCTGTGGACAATGTTCAGATAGAAATGCAAAACTGCACTGCTGGTCCTCTTGGCTTGCCTTGGTTATGTGAACTCTGCAGGCTCGCACTGTAAATGGTCTATCTTACAACCAATTCAAAACACACAGTACAACCAAGACTTGCCCTGTAAGCTTCAGAGTGGAATGGAGCTGAGAATGAGTACTAAAGAGCTGTACAGAAGCACAGCTATTAATAGGGCAACTCGGGAATGCTGAGGGCTGCTAAAAGCCACAAGAAGACACAGAAAAAGGAACAAAGAAGTGGATCACAGTAGAAAGTTATAGGTTAGATATAATGGTTGCAAATGTTTCCTTCCCAGCACCAGTCAAAATGAAAGGTGATATGAAGCACGACTTTCAGTTCTTTTACTCAAAATGATGTAAGCCTTTAATTTGCAGTTTAACCTCGGATTGTTTGGAATGGCATGTGTGGCTGCTGTCACACACAGGATGAGGGTGTTGCTGACCAGGCAGCATTAATTGCCCAGAGGGCAGCTAAGAGTCACCCAGATTGCTGTTTGTCTGGAGTCACATGTAGGCCAGACATGTGGCCTACATGTCTGGCCTACATGTGCAATCTGTGTGATTGCACAAGTGTGAGAGATTTAATTAACAAATTCCAGCAGTTACAAGAAGCTACATGTTTATTACTGTTAAAGAAAGACTGTTACAAAGTGTATTGTAACTGAGATCTCACCAAAGACCAAAACAAAATGGATAGCAGAAATTTTGAAAACTTTGAAGGCATGCTTTCCATGCAAGGTGAAAGTTTGGTATTAGGGGCTGATGTAAAAACAAGTCCCGCTTCTCTGATGCTGCCTGGCCTGCTGTGTTCATCCAGCTCCACACAGTGCTACCCCCATTGAACAATACATGGCTGCATTAACACAGCTCACAGAATCCTGTAAATTTATTGGATGGAAGTACAATCAAAGTAAAGAAAGGATTATATAAAGCTCATGAAATCCTGTATTGAGAGCACATCTACTGAGAGAGGGGTAGCTCTTTGTCAGGAAAGCAATTGACATGTACGGATGTGCTGATGTTGAAAATCAGTTGGAATATACTGATGACAGAATAGACCAGGCCTTGCATTATGCTGATGGATACTCCAGCCCCAAGGGGCAGAACAAAGTGTGGGATGCAAATACTGCAGATAACATCATGCAAATTAGAAGAAGGCATGTCCAGTGCGGAGAGAGCAATACTATCTCTGCAAGGCACTGAATCATATAGCACACAAGGGTGTGGTTAGAAGGAAGCATGAAACACAAGTAGGGCTTATGTCATTACTGCTTTCCCAACACTGAGATGACTTCACTCAAGTCACGAGTGAAGACTTCAGCCACTTCATGAAGAATTGGGAAATTCAACTTCATACATCATCTCCATCCTATTCCAAGGAAATTGAAAAGGCTGAGATCACAGTGAAAATCATAAAAGGAGTCATAATTCAGCACCAATGTATACAAGGCATCCCTTGAATGGAAAACCATTCTTCCAGAAGGCATGGGAAATGGTCCAGTACAAAGATCAATGTTCCTGCAGCTGAACAACACTCCAATAGCAAATAAATTACTTAAACCAAAAGAACTACTACCTATGGGTGACAAAATCTGAGTGGGACAATAGAAAACCAAATTTAATTCTAACTAAATGGTTAATTAATTGCCAGAGTTGAGCATTACAGGGACTGTCAGGGTACAAACGTTCAATGCTTTCAACAAGTTTCAGTGCAACTTGCAATTTGGGATTGCACAGAGAAGTTAGTCATCTCAATTTTACATTGTGGAAGTTAATATGTCATTGCAATCACAGGCACAACAGGAGAATCTGGTCCTATCAAAGCCCAGCTAGGAAGAAGTGATCTCAACCACCCGCACAGACAACAGATCAACGATCAGACCCAGAGATCCACAGAACGAAAGGAAACAACAATACATGTTACTGTGGCAACAAGAAATGACACTTGGTTGAGAAGGAACATTTTTCAGGCTATCAGCAAACAAGAATACACGCAGTTACCATGAACAGGCTATGATTTAAAGACTACAGGCTGAAATATATGGTGACTCATTTTGGCAAGTTGTGTGGATGGTTTCTTTATGTGAGCCCTAGTAAATGTTTCTCATCCTGTTCTCCAAAGTACGTTATCCCTGCACCACAGCTCTGTGACACCCTGCTCACCTACCTTCCCCTTTGGCATTTGCCATTGCTGAGACCTCCCAGATTCCCAGAAATGATCCATATTTAAAAATGCAGTGGCTCACCAGATCAAGTGCAGCCAGTCCAAAGTTTCCCTGCACAGTTCCTTCATCTGAAGATTTACCATGGACATGGTGGACAGATGCAGGTTGGCACCCCATTTTGCTGACAGGGGCCTGGCGGTCCTGCTGGATGAGGTGATGCAGCGGAGGACAAGGAGGAGAGACCACATTGCCAGAACCTGCAGGCTAGTTCGAGGAGGCCACTCGAATCAGTGCTGTTCCCATGGTCTGTGGGGATGCCCACCAATGCCCCAAGAAGATCAAGGATGATGTTAAGCAGCATCATCTTTAGTCTACTGCCCTGCACTCCCTTGATCTCTGATACTGTGCCAACCTCCCGCCAGAACTCATGTTCAACCACTCCCACTATTGCTTGCAACATTGAGTGTACTGTTAACATGTCCCCCTTTTTTCACAATGCATTCTCTCTTTTATCTCCTTGAGGTGCCCATGGAATCTGCATAGTCTCCACAGTAAGTAGAGCTGGCTCAGGAAATCTCCTCCTCCACTAGGAAGCCAGATGTCCCTCAGAGGATGCACTGACAAGGTAGCCTCCTGCACCCTTCACTAGCTCACGTACTGATCACTCGGTAGGTGCTTTAGCTGGAGGACAATCAGGAGCGCCAACTGGTGAACATGTAGATGCCACGTCTCCACAGCTGGCCAGAGAAGAAACACCCCACATCATTGGCACTTGGAGGGTAGGCACCTGCTCATTCCCCAGCAAGAGAAAACTCCTTGGTGTTATATGATTAAAAATGCCTGCTAGCAGGTGGAGGAACAGCAGCAGGTTTAGGATCATAGAATGGTTACAGCACAGAAACAGAGGCAATTCCACCTATTCTGACCCTCTGAAGGAGTGATTCCTTTGAAGCTCCCTTGCCTTTATTCCTGTAACCTTGAAATCTTCTTCTTTTCACATATTTTTAAAATAGAATCCCTGTGTGGAAACAGGACCTTTGGCCCAACAAGTCCGCACCTACCCACAGAGCATCCCACCCGGACCCACCCCTCTATAACCCACCTACTCTTCAAATCCCTGAACATTATGGGCAACGTAGCGTAGCCAATCCACCTAGCCTGCACATCTTTGGACTGTGGGAGGAATCCGGAGCACCTGGAGGACTCCCACACAGACACAGGGAGAATGTGTAAACTCCACAGAGTCGCCTGAGGGTGGAATTGAACCTGGGTCCCTGGTGCTGTGAGGCAGCAGTGCTAACCGCTGAGTCACTATGCTGACCTGTAGTTTTAACCAATGAGCCACTGTGTCGCTCCCAAATGATTCAGTTCAATGATTCAGTTCCCTTTTGAATGCTTCAACTGACACCACACTTTCAGGCAGGGCATTCCAGGTTTGTCAGAGGCATTGGGCAAACTGACTCGAAGGTTGGAGGGGAACACCAACAGTCTCTACACCGTGCTGATTCTAGCATGGCCACCTCCAGGGACGGGTCGGTAGCTCCATGGAGAGCCAGTATAAGCACAGGCATGCACTCCATCAATCCAGCTGTTTGTGCTCGACCGGGGTCAATGAACCTTGTCCCCACTCCAGGTATCTGTTCCTCACAAGGAGACAGGGCACTGACACTAAACATCCAGGAGGAGGTGTCATTACAGGAACCCCAGAAATCTCCTCTCGGGACAATGCAGAGGTGGCTGAGCCCTCCACCCTGTGGGAATTCAAACTGAGGAAGGTCAACCTGCCTTTGGACAGGATACACTCAGCATGTCCGGACCCTATAGCTATGAATGCCTCAGGGGCCGCCTGACCAAACCTCCAATGCAGCAGACACCTCTGCAGCAAGGGCTCCTCCACCCCAGCAGTGGATCTTAAGACTACACCATGACACCATGAGACGAAAAGAAAGAAGATTATCTTCTGAGAACACCTAGCTGTCACTTTATTGTAAATACATTCACACCTTTTTAAAGATATGTTCCCTTTACAGTCAGCTGTGTGAGCAGATATCTGTCCAGCTGCAACGACAACATTGAAGGGACAGAGCATGGCCACCCCGAGGTTTTATGGCCTTAGGTGGGAGCTGAGAAGCTCCAACACCATGTGAATGCTATGGCACCTTGGAAGGTGATTGCTACTTTGGAAACTGGGATGAATATTTCCAGGCTGCGATCCATTGACTGTACATTACAGCCATTTGTTGGATTGAACCCGGGTACTGCATCATGTAATCAAGAGAACTTGGTACCAGGATTTGAACTGCACACACAGTAGGTCAATGTAGAAGGTTCACATTCAGCCCTGGGTGATCACTGCTATCTTCCCCTTAGTCTGTCTGGGTCTCTGTTTCATGCTATTGCCCTTTGTTGTATGTAGAGCCCTCTCCCTGACAGAATGAAACACTTACCCTGCACACTCTGGGTCTGGTGACGGCATTTTGATCTTCACTGCACACTCGCTATTTGCTTCCTGATGAAAGGAAATAGTATTCGCTCCTCATGCAGTGAGTCACCGTCTCAACATCTCAGTCTCAGTGAGCGCATTCTCTCCTTGGTTGCCCTCCCCTTCAACCCATTGACTTTGATCTTCTCCAGATTCCTGCCCGACCTATTTATTTTCCCAACCAACCAACCAACATTTTCTGAGCTACCTTCAGTTCTGAGGAAGGGTCACCGGACCCGAAACATTAACTCTGTTTTTTGCCTTCGCAAGTGCTGCCAGACCTGCTGAGCTTTTCCAGCAATTTCTGTTTTTGTTCCTGATTTACAGCATCCACAGTTCTTTCGGTTTTTATTTATTTAACTCTATACTTTACCCAGTGAGTGGATGGCGCTAGCTGTCAATGACTATTCTCCCATATTCTCTCTCCCTTAGAAAAGGTTTTTGGCAGAACTATTCGGCAACCAGAAGCTGCTCATTGGCACCTCAGATCAGGATCAATAGTGGCTCAGGTAAACCATGAATATTCAATTGGGGCACTATAGGAGCTGATAACGGCCCACTCCCTGTCTCAGTGGACATCTTGCCAGTGTCAGAAGGGTCCACTGCGCTGTGGGGAGACCACCAGGTAAAAGCTGGCAGTGTCTCAGCGGGTTTTTGGGAGGGAAAGCCTTCTTTCTGGGCTCTTAGGTGAAGCGATGGCCTAGAGATATTATCACTACTGTATTAATCTGCAGACCCAGGTCACGTTCTGGGAGACCCAGGTTCGAGTCCCACCATGGCAGATGTTGGAATTTGAGTTCAATAAAAAAATCTGGAATTAAGAGTCCAACGATGACCATGGAGCCACTGTTGATGGTCAGGAAAAGCCCACCTGGTTTACTAATGTCCTTAAACTGCCATTCTTACCAGGGCTGACATACATATGCCTCCAGACCCACAGAAATGTGGTTGATTCTTAACTGTCCTCTTGGCGATTAGAGCTGGGCAACAAACGTTGCCTAGCCAGAGATGCCCTTATCTCATGGATGAATTTTTTTAAAAAAACTCCACAGAGGAATGCCCCAGCAGCAATGGAACTCTCACAACAACGATGACCGTGGCACACAATCAGTCCTAAATGCTGGTGCCAGTCTGCTTGGCCCTGGCAGACCTCAACCTACCTGAGCCCTTGTCAAAGCCTTCCCTCAGAGCTGCAGCTGGTGGTGACACAGAGCCACCCATCCTCTAGTTGAGCAGGTATCTTTTAGGGCCAGGAAACCACACTCACTTGGATAGTGACCCGGTGGTGTCTTATTAATTGGTGGCCATTGGCATCACCACCCTGCAACCCAACCCAGGGATCCTGCTGTTGACTGGTATGGCATCCACTCCTGTGTGCAGCCCTGGTAACAAGACGTTACCATCACCAACAACATTAAGCTCTCTGGGTCATCTTGGCACAGGAGGATGGAGTCATTGGCATTTATTGACATGACTCACTGCAGTAGAGTGCTGGAAATCAGGCCACACTTATCCCTGGGATTGTCACCAATGCGGAAATTTGTTGAAACCACTGAATTGCCCAAGTTTACCTCACTGTCTAATTAAGGTTAAAAGAATATGCACAGGGGGTTTTGCATTTCACAAGGAAGTAACTATGTATTGCAATCAAGCTGTTCACAGCCAAAGGCAAGCAACATGAATTGCTAACTTTTAACTCTATATCTTAAACTTTACTCCTTTCTTAAAATTCCCAACACATACAGACCCACAAAGAGATAAGGAAGGACAGAGATATTATGGTTGGGAAAGGAAAAGAAAGTCAGAGAAGCACAGTTCTGACACTTGTCCAGATCCCAGAGGTTGCTGAGTTGTTTTTCTACAGATATCTTCCAATGATGTGGTTGTGGATAACCTTAATTCTCCATCTTTCATTCGCTGGCTGAGTATTTGCCCTTTTAGTGCCTCTGAAAGTGATTTTTTCTTCTTTTCATTTCAACACGACAATGTGCAGAGAACGTGGTTTACAGGGAAGTGGGCAGTGAGAACAGCCAGCAGGAGATTTAAAGTGACTTCCCCAGTCAGGAGGGACAGAGACACATTTGGGTATTTCTTCTTTGCAGGCCATAACCTGCAGATACACAGGAAGGCCTGTAGCTCAGGAACCAATCAAATGGTTGATACCATGCTGAGCCCTCCTGAGCCCAGAGCAACTGATTAATTGAAAATCCAATCAAAGGACAGCTCTGGGCAAACATGCACACACACATGCACATGCCCCACTGTTTGAATAAGGCAAATTAACACTATAAACACAACTCACAATGAGTTCCCGTAAGTATTCTAATAACTGCAGCATCTTCTTTCAAAGTTTCTTTGGTTTAAAGCAATATACATTCCCATCTCTTACTCTACAGTTGAAAAGAAAATAGTGTTCTTTACATAATACAGATACATGTTTTGTCAGAACGGAAAATGATGGTTTCTCCCATCACAATGAGTAGCAGAAAGAAATGGAGCTCCCCAAAACTGGATTTTAGGTGAGCCATCTGACAGCAGCTCAGCAGGGCAACTGGTTCAGTTTGTACCTGACAAGCAGTTAAGTCTCTAAATCAGGCTAGCGTCAAGACCCACAGACTCTCCGCCCTGGCTTACATCTCGACGCCAGCACAGTGGTCTTCCTAGAGCCTTCTGGCCTGCTTATTGAGCCCTGTCCTGGGCTCTACTCTAAATTGAATGATTGGTGACAAGGTGGTTCATCAAATTAAATACTTCAGTCAACAGATGGGGAAGTGGTGGCCATGTGGTATTCTCACTAGTCTATTAGTGATATTCACTAATGTTCTGGGGACCCTGCTTCGGCAGATGGTGGAATTTGAATTCAATTTAAAACAACAATCTGGAATTAAGGATCCACTGATAATCATGAAATTGTTGTCAATTGTCAGGAAAAGCACTTCTGGCTCACTGATGTCTTTCAGGAAAGGAAATCTGCCATCCTCACCTCTTAATCATACATGTAACTGCAGACCCAGACCCATGTAGTTGACCCCCAATGGCCTAGCAAGCCTCTCAGTTGTATTAATCCCTACAAAGTCTCAACAAAGAAATGAAACTGGACAGACCACCTGGCATCGACCTAGGTGCCAGAAAAGACGATGACAGAAATAAGCTCTGTCGACCCTGCAAAGACCCACTTGCTAGCATCTGGGGGCTACTGCCAACATTGATACAATTAGCCATGGATATCTAAGGAAATAAAGGAAAGTATCAGATTGAGAAAAACACATACAAAAAAGCAATGAGTAGTGGGAAACTATTAGACTGGGAAATCTTTCAAGGCCAACAGAAAGCCACGAAAAAAGTTATAAAGAAAAGTAAAATAGATTATGAGAGTAAACTAGCTCAGAATATAAAAACAGGCAGCAAAAGTTTCTATAAATATGTAAATCGTAAAAGAGTGGCGAAGGTAAACATTTGTCCTTTAGAGGATGAGAAGGCCAATTTAATAACTGGGAATGAGGAAGTAGCCGAGACATTAAACAGTTATTTCATGTCGGTCTTCACAGTGGAAGACACAAATAACATGCCGAAAACTAATGGCAAGAAGGTTATAGCAGGTGAGGACGTAGAAACTATCATTATCACTAAGGAGGCAGTGCTCGACAAGCTAATGGGGCTAAAGGTAGACAAGTCTCCTGGCCCTGATGAAATGCACCCCAGGGTACTAAAAGAGGTGATGGGGGAAATAGCAAATGCACTAGTAACTTTTAACCAAAATTCACTGGACTCTGGGGTGGTTCCCGCAGATTGGAAAACAGCCAATGTGGCGCCACTGTTTAAAAAAGGAAGTGGACCAAAAGCAGGTAACTATAGGCCAGTTAGCTTAACTTAGGTAGTGGGGAAAATTCTTGAATCTATCATTAGGGAAGAAATAGCAAGACATCTGGATATAAATTGTCACGTTGGGAACACCCAGCATGGGTTCATGAAGGGTAGGTCATGTTTAACTAATTTGGTGGAATTCTTTGAGGACATTACTTGCATGGTGGATAATGAGGAACCTGTGGATGTGGTGTATCTGGATTTCCTGAAGGCATTTGACAAGGTGCCACACCAAAGGCTGCTACACAAGATGAAGTTGCACAGTATTACAGGTAATGGGTTGGCATGGATAGAGGATTGGTTGACCAATAGAAAGCAAAGAGTAGGGGTAAATGGGTGTTTTTCTGGTTGGCGGTCAGTGGCTAGTGGTGTGCTTCAGGGATCAGTGTTGGGACCGCAATTGTTTACAATTTACATAGATGATTTGGAGTTGGGGACTAAGTGTGGTATGTCAAAATTTGCAGATGACACTAAGGTGAGTGGTAGAGCAAAGTGTGGAGAAGACACTGAAAGTCTGCAGAGGGATATAGATAGTCTAAGTGAGTGGGCAAAGGTCTGGCAGATGGAGTACAATGTTGATAAATGTGAGGTCATCCATTTTGGTAGGAATAACAGTAAAATAGACTAAGTTTTAATTGGTAAAAAATTGCAGCACGCTTCTGTGCAAAGGGACTTAGGTGCCCTTGTGCATGAATCGCTGAAGGTGGGATTGCAGGTGCAGCAGAAAATTAAAAAGGCAAATGAAATTTTGTCTGCCATTGCTCGAGGGATGGAGTTTAAAAGCAGGGAGGCTATGCTGCAGCTGTATAGGGTCCTGGTGAGGCCACACCTGGAGTACTGTTTGCAGTTTTGGTCTCCTTACTTGAGAAGGGATATACTCTGGAGGGGGTGCAGAGGAGATTCACTCGGTTGATTCCAGAGTTGAGAGGGTTGGATTATGAGGAGAGACTGAGTAGACTGGGCTTATACTCATTGGAATTCAGAAGAATGAGGGGAGATCTTATAGAAACATATAAGATTATGAAGGGAATAGATAAAGTGGAGGCAGGGAAGTTGTTTCCGCTAGCAGGTGAAACTAGGACTAGAGGGCATTGCCTCAAAATAAAGGGAAGCAGATGTAGGACTGAAGTCAGGAGGAACTTCTTCACCCAAACAGTTGTGAATCTGTGAAATTCCCTGCTCAGTGAAGCGGTTGAAGCTACCTCGCTGAATGTTTTTAAGGCAAGGCTAGATAAATTTTTGAACAGTAAAGGAATTAAGGGTTATGGTGAGCGGGCGGGTAAGTGGAGCTGCGTCTCAAAAAGATCAGCCATGATCTTATTAAATGGCAGGACAGGCTCGAGGGGCCAGATGGCCTACTCCTGCTCCTAGTTCTTATGATATTACGCCCCAGATACCACCATCACCACCCCTGGATATGACCCAGAGGAGGTGGCAATACAGTTGGGAAAGGAGTTGCCCTGGGAATTCTTCAACATTGACCCCAGACCCCATGAAATCTCCTGGCTTCAAAATAAACATCGGCCAGGAGACGTCCTGCTGATTATCATGTACCTTCCTCCCTCAGCTGATGAATGGTACTCCTCCATGTTGAACAATACTTGCAGGAAAAATGGAGGATGGCAAGAGCACAGAAGGTACTGTGGTTGGTGGATTTCAATACCCATCTCCAAGAGTGGCTCGGCGGCAGTTCTACTGATCGAGCTGGTTGGATCTATAGGAACTAGCTGCTAGACTGGGTCATCTGGGAAAAACATACTTAACCTCATTCTTATCAATCTGCTGGCTGCAGAGGCATCTGTCCATGACAGTATTGATAAGAGTGATGATCTCACAGTCATTGTGGAGAACTAAGTCCTGCCTTCACAATGAGAATACCCTCTATTATGTTGGGTGGCACTATCACCGTGCTAAATGGGACAGACTTCAAACGGATCTAGTAGTTCAAGACTGGGTGTTCATGGGGTGCTGTGTGCCATCAATAGCAGCAGCAGAACCGTACTTCAGCACAAGCTGTAACCCCATGGCCCAGCATATCCCCCACTCAACCATTACCATCAAGCCAGGGATCAACTCTGGTTCAATGGAGATTGCAGAAGGACATGTCAGGAGCAGCACCAGGCATACCTGAAGATGAGGTGTTAAGGGGTAAATCCACCAAACAGGACTACTTACACATCAAACAGTATAAACAGCAAGTAATAGACAGATCTAAGCGATCCCACAACCAATGGATTGGATCTAAACTATGCAGTCCTGCCACATCCAGTTGTGAATAGTGATACGCAATAAAGCAACTCACTGGAGGAAGAGGCTTCACCAATATCCCCAGCCTCAATGATGGAAGAGCCCAGCACATCAGTGCAAAAGCTCAGGCTGAAGCTTTCACAGCAATCTTCAGCCAGAAGTGCCAAGTGGATGATCTATCTCAGCCCCCTCCAATGGTCCCCAGCATTACATATACCAGTCTTCAGCCAATTCGATTCACTCCACGTGATATCAAGAAATGGTTGCAGACACTGGATACTGGAAAGGCTACCGTTCCTGACAACATTCCGCAATAGTTCTGGAGACTTGTACTGTAGAACATGCCGCTCCCCTAGCCAAGCTCTTCCAGTACAGTTACAACACTAGCATGTATCCAGCAATGTGGAAAATTGCCCAAGTATGTACTGTGCATAAAAAACAAGGCAAATTCAACCCAGCCATCTATTTGAAATATCCCACCCTGTCAGTCTACTCTCGATCATCAGTAAAGTGATGGAAGGTATCATCAACAGTGCTATGAAGCAGCACCTGCTCAGCAATAACCTGCTCAGTGACGCCCAGTTTGGGATCCGCCAGGGCCACTCAGCTCCTGACCTCATTACAGCCTTGGTTCAAACATAGACAAAAGAGCTGAATTCCAGAGGCAAGGTGAGAGTCACAGCCCTTGACAGCAAGGCTGCATTCAACTGACTGTAACATCACAAAGCTCTAGTAAAACTGGAAACAATGGGTATCAGGGGAAAATTCTCTGCTGGTTAGAGTCACGGCACATAGGAAGATAATTGTGGTTGCTGGAGGTCAGTCATCTCAACTTTAGGACATGTCTGCAGGATTTCCTCAGGGTAGTATCCTCGGTCCAATCACCTTCAACTGTTCCATCAATGACCTTAGCTCCATCATAAGATCAGAATTGGGGATGTTCACTGACGGTTGCACAATGTTCAGCACCATTAGCAACTCCTTAGATACTGAAGCAGTCCATGTTCAAGTGCAACAAGATCTGGACAGCCTCCAGGATTGGCCAGGCAATGACCATCTCCAATAAGAGACAGTCTAATCATTGCCCCTAAACATTCAATGGTGTTACCATCACTGAATCCCCCACTATCAACATCCTTGTCGGTTACCATTGACTAGAAACTCACTGGTCTCACCACATAAACACAGTGGCTACAAGAGAAGGTCAGAGGCTATGTATACTGTGGGGAGTAACTCACCTCCTGACTCCCCAAAGACTGTCCACCATCTACAAGGAACAAGACAGGAGTGTGATGGAATACTCCCCACTTGCCTGGATGGGTGCGGCTCCAACAAGAAGCTTGGCATCACCAAGGACACAGCAACGCATTTGATTGGCACCACATCCACAAACATCCACCCCCTTCACCATCGACGCTCAGTAGCAGCAGTGCGTACTATCTACAAGATGCACTGCAGAAATTCACCAAAGATCCTCAGACAGCACCTTCCAAACCCATGACCACTTCAATCTAGAAGGACAAGGGCAGCAGATACATGGGAAAACCATAACCTGCAGGTCCCCTTCCAAGTCCCTCACTATCTTGACCTGGAAACATGGCTGTTCCTGCACTGTCATGGGGTCAAAGTCCTAGAACTCTCTCCTTAAGGGCATTGTGGGTCTACGTACTGCATGTGGTCTGCATCGGTTCAAGAAGGCAGCTCAGTACCACCTTCTCCACCTGTGCTGCCCACATCCCACGAGTGAATAAGAAAAACTGATGCATCTCAGGAAGTAGCAGATTAGAGCATTTCAATCCAAGGCAATATAAGGCACACAAAACTGAAAGTGCTGGAGAAACCCAGCAGGTCTGGCAACATCTGTGGTCAGAGAAACAGAGTTAACATGTCCTGACCAAAGACCCTTCTTCAGAACTGGGATTTAAAGAGTTCCAGAGCACAGGCTTTGCATCCAGAGCATTAACTCTATCTCTCTCTTGCTCGACAGATGCAGCCAGAGTTCTGGTTTTCTCCAGCACTGCTATCTTTATTTCTGGTTTCCAACATCCATGGTATTTTGGTTTTAATGTAAGAGGCAGCTTAGAGCAATGACGCCCATGAACCCAGGGTGGTAAAATTTGCAAAGTAGTTACCTCTTTGTGGAGGCAGACAGCACTGGATTGGTCAATCGCAGAGCAGGACATTACAGCAGGGATCCTGAAGGGTCAGCAAAGCAGTGGACTTGATGTGAAGGAAGATGACTGGAGTTAAAGAAATAAAACATTCTATTGTTCCCTTGCAAACTTTTCTTTCCTTCTACCTTGTCAGTTCACAGATCAATGATAAATTAAAGTGTTGACGTAAGTGGAAAGTATTTCTGAAGTTTGAGTTTCTAGTTAAAGATAATTGATTCTTATCACCCGCAAGCTTATATGTGAGGGCTGTCACCACATATACTTTGATTCCAGTCCCAGAGCTATATTTAATTTTCATAACTGATCCAAGTTCCTGATCTCTCCTTCCACCCACGTAAGATAATAGATTAAAACTAACAGCATTGTAATATTGAGAACATCCCAGGGAAAACCTGATCTGCAACATTTCAGACAGTCTCAGACTGACACATAAGTATACATAAATGTTCTATTGTGACAGGGATAAAATGCAACCACAAAACATTGCCAACCATGCTGCATAGCACACCAACCTCGACATTAAAATTACATTGTAGCAGATTTTCTTCCTGGTTTTCTCTTAAGACGAGCAGCTATGACTTGGAATGCATTGCCTGCTATGTTGGTGGACATGATTCATCAATAGCCTTCTAGTTTGGTTGATTAAAGAGATAAAGTTGCCACAATGCTACTCGCACATTAGGGAGAGACATGGCCGATGGTAATTTAATCGGAGCACCACTATGCCTCAGGTGAGTCTGAGAAGGAGTCCTTCAGGGTAACCTCAGTCAGTTGCAGAAGTTGATGCTGTCGATATCGCTTTGCGTTGTAAACCAGTCATCTTACCAACTGAGTTAACTGGCCCCCCAGCTGGTTGGTAACTTTAATGAGAAAAACTACAAAATAAGAGCTGGAGAGGGGGACTAATTGCATTGTCCTTTCAAAGAGCCAGTGTAGACTTAATGGGCCAAATGGCCTCCTTCTGCGCTAAGATATAGCACCAGGTGCCACAAGTTCTTCCATTGTTCGCCTATGATGTTATTTATCCTCGTCAAAACTGGGAAGTGAATGTCCACGGGCTGGTTAGCTGTGGGTATAGTGTGGGTCACTGCAACCAAAGACAAACTTTGTGCTATTCAATGCACACAGTCACGCATATTTCTGACACAGTCTCTGGTTTTGTCACAATTTTGTGGGGCCTTGGTAAGACCTCACCTGAAACATGGTTACAATCTTGATCTCTTAGACATAATGCAACAAAGGTTTGCCAGTCTAATCTCTGCGATGAGAAGATTTTCTGATGAGGAAGATTGAGTAGACTAGGCCTCTATTCCCAAGAATTTAGAAGAATCAGAGGAAATCTCATTGAAATATAGAATCTTAGGGATCTTGACGGGTAGATGCTGAGAGGTTGTCTCCGCTGACTGTGGAGATTAGAACTAGGGGACCACAGTCTTAGAATAAGGGGTCAGCCATTTAGGACCTAGATGTGGAGAAATTTCTTCAATTGAGAGGTTGCAAATGTTTGGGATTCTCTACATCTCTGTCATCATTACTTTCAATACAGGAGATTGACAGAACATTTGGTAGCAAAGGAATTAAGAGATTGGTGAGGAAAGTGGAAGAAAATTAATTTTGAGGTGGATGATCAGCCATGACCTTATTGAACAGCTAAGTTGGGTCAAAGGATCAAATGGCGCAAAGGCAAAACCTCCAGGGGAGAGATGTCTGACAAGCGCATGCAGTTTGTAACAATTGTAGGAGAGGTGAAGGTTTTTGTCATAATGCCTTATCAGGGTGGCACAGTGACTCAGTGGTTAGCACTACTGCCTCATAGCGCCAAGGACCCAAGTTCAATTCTGAGTTCACTCTCAGGCAACCATCTGTGTGGAGTTTGCACATTCTCCCTGTATCTGCATGGGTTTCCTCCCACAGTCCAAAGATGTGCAGGCTAGGTGGATTGGCCATGCTAAATTGCCTGTAGTGTTCAGGGATGTGTAGATTAGGCAGGTTATAGGGAGATGTGTCTGGGTGAGATGCTCTGAGGGTTGGTGTGGACCTGTTGGGCCAAAAGGCCTGTTTCCACACTGCAGGGATTCCATGAAGACAGTTCAGGTGCTGTTGGCTTAAGCTGAAAGCAAAAATCTAGCCCATTCTGCTTCAGCACCATCTATTTTCAATTTAGACCAAAAACTATTTGGTTTCAAAGCCCTTTCATTCTCTTTTCAGTATGTTAATTTTTATTTGCGTACTATCGTATTCTTTATCTTTTCAGCATCTCCGAGCATGTCTTGCTCAACATCACATGAAGCTTTCAAAAAGCAAAACAAGCAACTAGGCCTTGGGACATGCAAATCTGAAAACACTTAATCCAGTCTGAACTCATAAAGCCAAGCAGGCACAGGCCTGCTCAGTGCTTGGATGGAAGACCATCTGGGAACAACATAGCCAGTAGGTCACTGAGCATTGTGGCACAGTAATACTATTCATGCCTCTAGCATGCAAAGTCCTTCTTCAAATGTCACTAGCCTGCAACAGCCACGTAGGAGTTTCATGCGCAAATTCCTAAAATACAAACTGATTATAAAGTTAAACAAGCAACATCACTGGCAATGAAGGTATTTGTCTCATTTTCATCAGTTCACTTAGATGTCTTCCTGAGCAGACTCTTTTATCACAGTCACACTTCAGCAATTTACAGGCTGTTCAGCACTACGCCTGCCCCACATCCTGAAAACATTTAACCTCTTGTGACTCTGCCGTTTTCTCTAAGTGTTTGAGGTTTCCAGCATTTGAAGACATGCCCTTCTACGTGCATTGGGTTCACGAGACGTTGAAGATACCGGGAGTAGTTGTTCCCAGAATTCACCATGCACTGTGTAACAATAGCACTCCTTCAGCCTTATTCATGATGAAAATCCCTGGTTTACAGTAAGGTCATTCAGCTCATTGTGTCTGAGCTGGTTAAGAAAGAGTTGGCTGCTTAATCCCATGTCCCAGCCTTCGGTCTGAAAAGCTACAGATTATGCCATTTCAAGGATGTACCCAAGCAGTTTTTTAAATGCAAAAATGGTTTTTGCCCCTACCACCCTTTCTAAAAGCGGGTTCCAGAGGCTCCTCACCTCAGGATGATATTTCTTCTCAAGTACTCTCTAATCCTCTACTGCCAGGTTATTGACAAATTGGTTCTTCCTATCAAATCTAGTCTCAAAATTTGTACACCTCAATTAAATCTCTGCATAGGCACCTCTTTTCCAAAGAGAACAAATGCAGTATTCTCTTGTTGCTAAATTTCTCAGACTCCATCCGTTTAAATCTCCTTCCTACCTTCTCCAGTCTGATGACAACTTTCTCCAATTGTAACACAGAATATGGCCCTATTTCCTCATTTGCTATTTACTAAATCACTTCACAAGGATTAGCTTGCTCAGTAGCCTGGCTTCATTGTTGGGTGATGAGTTTCTTCATTCTGTGCCTCCCACTGAGCAAATGATCAATGGCATAAACTCAACAGGTGAGCATTCCAATCTTTATTTTCTTACCTGCCTGCCACAGCAGTAGTGTCCCTACCTACAAACTAGGAGACCCAGGTTCCAGTCCCACCTGCTCAAGAGGTGTGTATCAACATCTCTGAACAGGTTGACTAGAAGATCTCAATCCGCCTACCATGAAAATAAGGAACATTGTCTATGAATTTCAGCGTCAGTGTGGTGCTGGGTATATGCATAGTGTTAGGGACAAGTGAGTCCTAACAAACAGCATGTTCCTTCAGATTTCACGACAGAGTGGTAGTTGCACTTACCCAACCAGTTCCTGCAGAGCACAGAATATAATGGCAACATTAGATATGATTTTAATATTGGACAACACTTGATAAACAATCCAGACTGTTTACACTGGTAACCAATTTAAGATTATCAGTTCAGCTCACATTTAGGCATGCAGGAAGTTGCATGTATTAATTTTTGGACCCTGCATTGGCAAACAGGAAGCGCATGTCCATACACTGTGTCTTTTGCAACTAAACAAAAACTTGGAGAGACAGTCATTCCTTGATATACTCCCACAAAGCATGTCTTGATCAATCAGAGTTGACTTAGCTAGTTTGAATTTAAACAAAATCCTGGTAGTTAACTGTTCCGTGGTGAAAAGTCTACAAATCAGGGTCAACTTGCCTACTAATTGGCACTATCATCTCAAATGGTATAATTGTTGCTCCCTATGAGGATCGGAATTCTTGTGATTCTATCCTGATCAGTGCAAGGTGGAAAGCTTTGATAGAAATGTCTCTTTTGTCGGCAAAACTTCATCGGCTTAATAGTCAATCAAATTTGAGTTTAGGCATTTGCATGCCTAAATGTGAGCTGAACTGATAATCTTAAATTGGTTACCAGTGTAAACAGTCTGGATTGTTTATCAAGTGTTGTCCAATATTAAAATCATATCTAATGTTGCCATTATATTCTGTGCTCTGCAGGAACTGGTTGGGTAAGTGCAACTACCACTCTGTCGTGAAATCTGAAGGAACATGCTGTTTGTTAGGACTCACTTGTCCCTAACACTTAACAGTCAATCAAATTTGAGTTTACCACTTTTGGTTCATAGGTGACGCCACAAGTTCCCAACAATCTGTGTCACAATGAAGGGAAAACTTTCACAAACCCACATCCTCCAGCATGTTTTCGTCAAACAGAAGTGAAGCGAAAAGGGAGAAGTCAGATTGAATTCCTGTTCTATTTACATGACCACCTAGCTGGAATTTCCATCATTTTCTAAGAATTAGTTCAGAGAGAAAAACCTTCATCAAAACCAAAGAATTTGTTACACTCCCTAACAGGTATTAGGTAAACAAATTCCTTAAGATTGAATGATCTGAAGGTCACTTTGTCCTTCTTTATAAAGAAAACAAAACCCACTTTGTACCAACATGAAACTGTTCTTCTTTTCTAGCCAACTTCTGTACACAGCCTTCTTTTATATTTCACTATCAGCTAAAAATCAAGTGCATCAACTTGAAATATGTTCCTGCAACAAACAGAGAAAGTGAGCAGTCTCAGAAATAAAGGACTAAATGAGGGGAGAGAGCTGTGAATAGAAATTAACAATAGGTTGAAAGAATTTTGCCCAACTTTGAAGTCTCCAATGTATAAAATTCCTTCGTCCAGCACAGATATTAAAGCCTTGCATATATTTCAGAAGTACACTGACTCAACTCAGAGCAAATTTAACATGCAGGTTCAGTCAGCAGTTGGAAGGTAAATGCAATCTTAGCATTCATTTCAAGAGGGCTATGGTACAAGAGCAGAGATATATTGCTGAGGCTGTATAAGGCTCTGGTGAGACCTTTGTAAGCAGCTTTGGGATCCATGTCTAAGAAAGGATGTGCTGGCCTTGGAGGGGGTCCAGAGGAGTCTCATAGAGCCCTACAGTGTGGAAACAGGCTATTTGACCCATTGAGTCCACACTGTCCCCGAGACCATCCCACCCAGACCCACCCACTACCCTAACCCTGTAACCCCTGCATTTCACCTGGCTAATCTCTTTGATCTGCACATCCCTGGACACAATGGGTAATTCAGCAAGGCCAATCCACCTAACCTGCAAATCTTAGCACTGTGGGAGGAAACCGGAGCACCCAGAGGAAACCCACTCAGACACGGGGAGAATGTGCAAACTCCACACACACAGTCGATGGAATCCAACCCACGCCCCTGGCACTGTGAGGCAGCAGTGCTGACCACTTAGCCTCCATGCTGCCCTTGGTAATCAGGCCACAACAGTGATCCTGAAATGAAGGGCTTGTCATATGAGGAGTGGTCAAGGACTCTGGGTCTGTACTCAGTGGAATTTAGAAAGGTGAGGTGGGGGCTTGGTGGGGATCTCATTGAAACTTTCCAAGTACTGAGAGCCCTGGATAGAGTGGACATGGAGAAGGTGTTTTCACCAGTAGGAGAGACCAGGACCCCAGGGCCCAGCTTCAGAGTGAAGGGACAATCTCTTAGAACTGAGATGAGGAGCAATTTCTTCAGCCAGTGGGTAGTGAATCTGTGGAACACATTCCCGCAGAAGGTTGTGGAGGCCAAGTCATTGAGCGTATTTAAGACAAAGATAGATGGTTTCTTGATTAGAGAGGGTATCAAGGATCACTGGGAGGACGACATTGAGAAACATACCAGCCATGATCGAATGGCAGAGCAGACTCAATGGGCCAAATGGCCTCATTCTGCTTCTATACCTGTAATTCCAAGAATTAACTCACAGTTCCAAGTGAAATGGATAACTGAGAGGGAAAGAAGGATTAAGTTCCCTGGATTCTTATTTATCTTGTGTTCAGAAATCCCAATGGAGTCATAGAATCATAGAGCTGTACAGCATGGAAACAAACCCAAGCTGACCAGATATCGAAAATTAATCCAGTCCCATCTGCCAGCATTTGGCCCATGTCCCTCTAAACCCTTCCTATTCATATACCCATCCAGATGCCTTTTAAATGTTGTAATTGTACCAGCCTCCACCACTTCTTCTGGCAGCTCATTCCATATACGCACCACACTCTGTGTGAACAAGTTGCTACTTATGTCCCTTTCAACTCTTTCCCCTCTCGTCTTAAACTTATGCCCTCTAGTTTTGGACTCTGCTGCCCTAAGAAAAAGGCCTTGGCTATTCATCCTATCTGTGCCCCTCATAATTATATAAACCTCCATAAGGTCACCTCTCAGTCTCTGACACTCTAGAGAAAATAGCCTCAGCCTATTCAGCTTCTCCCTGTAGCTCAAACCCTCCAACCCTGACAACGTCCTTGTAAATTCTTTCTGAACCATTTCAAGTTTCACAACATCCTTCCTATAGCAGGGAGACCAGAATTGAATGCAGTATTCCAAAATTGGCCTAACCAATGTCTTGTACAGCTGCAACATGACCTTGCAACTCCTATATTCAATACACTCACCAAGAAAGCCAAGCATTATCAAACCCCTTCTTCACTGTCCAGTCTACCTGGGGCTCTACTTTCAAGCAACTATGAACCCGCGCTCCAAGGTCTCTTTGTTCCGCAACACTTTCCAGGACCTTACCATTAAGTGTATAAGTCCTGCCCTGATTTGCCTTTCCAAAATGCAGCACCTCACATTTATCTAAATTAAACTCCATATGCCACTTCTTGACTCACTGGCTCATCTAATCAAGGTTCCTTCATACTCTGAGATAACCTTCTTCACTGTCCACTACACCTCCAACTTTGATGTCACCTACAAGCTTACTAACCATGCCTCCTGTATTCACATCCAAATCATTTGTACAAATGACAAAAAGCAGTGGATCGACACTGATCCTTGTGGCACACCCCTGGTTACAAGCCTCCAGTCCAAAAAGCAGTCCTCCACCACCACCCTCTGTCTCCTACCTTCAAGCCAGATTGATTAAATTTTTCATCAGAAGAGATAACCTATCGCACCCCACCCCCCACCAACCCCACCTCTCCAAATATTATCTGCATTGGACTTCTTTCAATTTTAGCTCTGTTGGCTGAACGGCAGGTTTGTGATATAGAGTGATGTCAATAGCGTGGGTTCAATTCGTGCACTGCCTGAGGTTACCTTGAAGATTCTGCCTTCTCAACGTCTCCCCTCACCTGAAACTTAGATTAAACCACCACCAACTGTCTCTCTCTATAATAAGCGGAGCTGCCCTTTCGTGACTTTACTTTTACATTGTTTCGGACAAGATCTACCATTCCATTCTGTAAGGAAAGAAAATCATTTTGTTTCACTACCTTTTGGGAATGATAAGCCTCTGAAGTAAGTTATGATGTTGTTGTCACCTCAGTAGTCAAGTGTTAGTGTTTTAATAAGAAGTTGGGCCCTGTACAGCTCAGAGTACATACCATTATGTACAGTGTATTAATAGATTTTGTACAACCGTAACCTCAAAGTTAGGCCTTAGCTTGTTGAAGACTTGACGAATCTTCATTTAAACACGATCAAACGATTTCCATCAGTGTGGCAAAATTTACCCTTCCTGTAGAAGGGTAATACCCGAAACGTTGACTTCTCCTTTCCTCCAGATGCTGCCTGGCTTGCTGTGTTCTTCCAGCCTCCTGTTTGTCTACCTTGAAAACATTTAGGGACAGATCTCATCTACCTTTTACCTTGTTGAAGTTTTATATTTGAACAGGACCAGTAGATTTCAAGATTATTAGAGAGATCATTTTTTAAGTCACTTTTTCGGATTAGTTAATGTCATCAGGTCTAGTTGGTGTCAGATTCATTTCTTGGCTCATGCCAATTTACCTGGTCTCTGTGTGGGCAATATTGCATTGTATTTAGCAACAGTTTCGTCAGAGAGGGATTTTAAGGAGTGTCTCAAAAAAGGGAAGAGAAAGACAGGCAGAGAGGAGTGGAGAGGGAATTCCAGAGCTTGGAACCCAGGCAACTAAAAGCTGGCCACCAACACAGGGAAGTCAATGTCTGGGATGGCCAAGAGGATAGAATTAGAAGAATTCAGGTGTTTCAGAGAGTTTGGGGCTGGAGGAGATGGCAGAGAAAGAGACAGGAGTGAGACATGTAAAGAAATTTTAAAACAAGGATAAGCTATTCAAAAGTGTGAAGTGATTCATTTTGGAAGGTCAAATTTGAATCCAGAATACAGTGTTAATGGCAGGATTCTTGGCAGTGTGGAGGAACAGAGGAATCTTGGGGTCCACGTCCACAGATCCCTCAAAGTTGCTACCCAAGTTGATAGGGTTGTTAAAAAAAGCGTGTGGTGTGTTGTCTTTCATTGGCGGGGGAATTGAGTTTAAGAGCCATGAGGTTTTGCTGCAGCTCTATAGAACCCTGGTTAGACCACACTTGGAATATTGTGTTCAGTTCTGGTCACCTCATTATAGGAAGGGTATGGAAGCTTTAGAAAGGTTGCAGGGGTGATTTACTAGATGCTGCCTGGACTGGAGGACCGGTCTTATGAGGAAAGGTTGAGGGAGCTAGGGCTTTTCTCATCGGAGCGAAGATGGATGAGAAGTAACTTGATAGAGATGTACAAGATGATGAGAGTCTTGGTTAGAGTGGATAGCCAGCGACTTTTTCCCAGAGTGGAAATGACTATTACGAGGGGACACAATTTTAAGGCGATTGGAGGAAGGTATAGGGGAGATGTCAGAGGTGGGTTCTTCACACAGAGAGTGGTGGGCATGTGGAATGCGCTGCCGGCAGTGGTAGTGGAGTCAGATACTTTAGGGACATGTAAGCGACTCTTGAATAGGCACAGGGATGATAGTAAAATGTAGGGTATGCAGGGTGTTTTGATTTTAGAGTAGCGTAATAGGTTGGCACATCACTGTGGACCGAAGGGCCTGTACTATGCTGTACTGTTCTATGTTCTAAAACAAAGCATTACTTGAATGGGAACCAATGCAGGTCAATGAGTTCCAGTTTTAAAATTATAGCAACTTCTTTCACCGTTTCCTTTGTCTAAAGAAGTATCCTTTCCCCATTTTGTCCATAATCCAAAATAAAAAGATGTAGTCTGCACAGTGTGCTCTAATATCAGCAGTAGCTAATTGGATGAGGTAATGAAATAAGCACCAAATTGCACTGGACATTAACTAGCAAGATGGGAAGCTAAAGCCTTGACAATGGAGAATTAAAAAAACATAAATGCATCCTACCTTAGTTAAAAAAAACCTGACATAATAAAACCCAGATAAAAAGATTTGAATCTTTAGAATTCTTTCGGCACAGATTAACTGAAAGGGACAGGATATTGCAAAGTAGTCAACACTGGTGGGTTTCAAGTTCATCGATGGCCTAGTCTGCTAGCCTTGAACTGGCTACACTTCTGTTTAAAAAAATTAAGACCAAATTAATAAGGTAAAGTAAGGTTATTTTACCCAACTTTCTCCTGGACAACCAGGTTATACGAGAATATAAGTCACGGGAGCAGGAGTATTTGCTGAACCATTGAGCTTACTCTGACATTCATTACAATCAAGCCTCATCTTTTGCTTCCATTCCGTTTTCCCATTAGCTCCCCATTTCCTTTGTTTCCCTGAGCCCAAACATCTGTTGATCTTAGCCTTAAATATATTCAGAAGTCACATAACACCATGTTATAGCCCAACAGGTTCATTTGAAATCACAAGCTTTAGAAGCACTGCCCCTTCATCAGGTGGAAGCTTGTGATTTCAAATAAGACTGTTGGAGAATAAGTAGACAACAGGAGGCTGGAAGAACACAGCAAGCATCTGGAGGAAAGGAGAAATCAATGTTTCGGGTATTACCCTTCTTCAGGACTGGATGTGGAGGTAGGGGGAGCTACATATCAAGACAGGGGTGTAGTGGAATGGTGGTGATAGTTGGACACTGGTGGTAGTTATGACCTAATTGGGAGCAATGAAGAGTTCCAGGGCGGGTATGAAACTGGCAAATGTCCTCAAATTCACTTGGTCTATCTCAGACAGCTCCCTCCCCTTTCTTGACCGCTGAATTTCCATTTCTGGTGACAGTTTACAGATCAACATTTACTATAAACCCACAGACTCCCATAGCTACCTGAACTACACCCCTTCCCACCCTGTATCCTGCAAAAACTCTATCCTATTTTCCCAATTCCTCCATCTCCGTCGCAACTGCTCTGACGAGGAGACATTCCACTCCCAAGCATCCTGGATGTCCTCCTTTTTTGAACAACACTCTTTTCCACCCACTGTCATCCAGGCAGCCCTCCACCATGCCTCGTCCATTCCATGTTCCACTGCTCTTAGCCACCCCCGCCTCAAAATAATAAAGATAGGGTCCCCCTTATCCTCTCTTCCCACCCCACCATGCTCCCCAACAAGCTCTGCAACTCCCCCACCCCCCACCTTCCCCTGTAACCGTAAAAGATGCACCTCCTGCCCACACACCACCTCCCTCACCTCCATCCAGGGCCCTAAACACTCCTTCCAGGTGAGACAGAGCTTCACCTGCATCTCCTCCAACCCAGTCTACTGCACCCGGTGCTCCCGATGTGATCTTCTCTACATCGGTGAGACCAAATGTGACTGTTTCACCGAGCATCTCCACATGGCCCATAATGACCAGCCCATCTTCCCAGTCTCCGCTCATTTCAACTCGCTCCCCGCACCCCCCAACTCCCCCCCAAACCCCACCCCACTCCCCCTCTGACATGTCTGTCCTCAGCCTCCTCCAGTGTCGCAGCAACACGGAACTACACCTTATCTTCCGCTTGGGCACCCTACAGCCCGGAGGATTCAACATTGATTCTCCAATTTCAAATAACCTTCCCACCCATCCCTCACCTCCCCTTCCAGCCCCACCTCCTCCCTTCTATTCCACCTTCTCACCCTCCCTTCCAGCCACCAACTGGATTCATCCCTCCCATCGACCAACCAGGTCATACCTACTACCGGTGACCACCTATCACAACCATTGCGCTACTCCCCTCCCCGTCCCCCTTTATCTGCAGTTGCCCCTACCCCCACATTCAGTCCTGACGAAGGGTAATACCCAAAACATTGACTGCTCCTTTTCTCCAGACGCTGCTTGGCCTGCTGTGTTCTTTTAGCCTCCTATTTGTCTACCTTCGAGTTCAGCATCTCCTGTTGGAGTATAACCTGGTGTCTTGTGACTTCTGACTTTGTCCACCGCCAATCCAACACCAGGACATCCACATCTTTATCTATATTCAGTGATGATAAATCCTTTCTGGTGTAGCAAATTCCAAAGATTCACAAGTCTTCAAGAGAAGAAATCCTCATTGTTTGAGTCCTACATGATGAGCTCTTCACACTAAAACTGTTGTCTTGTAACTCGTCTGCCTAGTTTGCTTTCATTCCCATTTGATTCTTTTTTCAAAAAATATGCTTCATTCATCAGGTTTATTAAAGTATACTACATAACAGTCCAACATTGACGTTACATAAAGCATGGTAGAGTTTGATTTTATTTCAGAATATGGCACTCTGAGGTACTCTAATACACTAACAATTGCAGATTATATTTGCAAAATGCACTTCACATCAAACTTTCTCTGGAGCACACAGCCTGAGTGGTATTACAGTTTCTAGCCCTTTAATTAATTAAACATTATGCACTTAGGCTGTGACCTCTTCCAACTGAGTCTTGTCTCCATACATAGATGCCTCTCTCAACATGTAATCCTGTGGAATGTGCCAGCCCTTGGGAGTTTATTTGTACTAGAACACTGACAAGTTTCAGGCTGACCAATGGATGTCTTCCACCAATTTGTTGGTCCTCCAGGAGAAACTGCTGTTTGTTTCATTGTGCATCTTTTTAAATTTTTTAACAGTCGCTGGGCAGTTCAATTTAAACTTCAGAGCTTATTAAGATGCTGCATGCATTGAACATTCTGTGTGTATGATTTACTCGTAATGCGGCTTGTAGATAATTCATCACCTGAACTACTAAATAAATGCTCAATCACCTTTGCAAGTCATTCAGTTAACTCTTAATGTAAGGAACTCAGAGAAGCTGTTAGTCTTATTATTTCATAATGTTATTAGCAATGTAACCAGGCTACATTCAATAATAATACTTGAGGAATAACTGGCTCTGCCAGTGAGGAATCATTCATTTTAATTTAATTTTATGTCCAGTCCAAACTGAAGTGAACTTTTTTCATTGGTTCATAAGGCAGTTAATGCCATCAAGGATATTTTGACTGAGATTATTCATTACATCTTTGCAGCCTGAAGATGACTAGACAGGAAAACCAAAGAAGTTTGGATGCTGAATTTTTTAAGGCTTTCATTATTTTTTAAATTAATATTTAGTTCCCTCATTATTTGACCTATTTTGAGCCACAATTTACTATGTGAGTTACCCATGAGCACCTGATCTGTTGGGAGCAGGGCTGACATTGAACGATGGTGACCAAAGATGAGGAACTTAGGTTGAGGCTGGGCAAAGCTATTGATATCATACTCATTGTCAGTTTTACTGCTTTGTGTCATAGAATCATAGAATCCCCTACAGTGTGGAAACAGGCCCTTCGGCCCAACAAGTCTTGGAGCATCCCACCCAGACCCATCCTTGGCTACATACATTAGTCCACTGACCCTGGTCTTTTGACGACTTGCTGCCCTTTATATCACCGTTGCCTTAGCAACTGTTTGCACCTCAATCAACATCAGAGAGAATACGGTGGCTTGGTGGTTAGCACTGCTACCTCTCAGCACCAGGGACCTGGGTTCAATTCTATCTTTGGGCGACTGTCTGTTTGGGGTTTGCACATTCTCCCCATGTATGCATGGGTTTCCTCCAACAGTCCAAAGATATGTAGATTAGGTGGATTGGCTATGCTAAATTGCCCATAGTGTTCAGGGACATGTAGGTTAGGTGGACGGTTCTGAGGGTCAGTGTGGACTTGTTGGGCCAAAGGGCTGGTTTCCACACTGTAGGGATTCTATGAGATTTTCTCACAGCTATTTGAGTGATTGCATTGTGTGCCATTAGCTGTTCACATTTCTCTTCAACCTCAATCCATGAGCTTTTTGATGTCCTGGGACCAAAAACACTCCTCCTTTCCCTTTGTGTGTTTCTCTGTGCAGTGATAGAGAGCTGCAGGTACGGCTGTAAATATAATCTTTTTTGTTTCTTATTTGTTCATGGGATTTGGATATATTGGCATTTATTGCCCATCCCTAATTACCCAGAGGGCAGTTAAGAGCATTGCTGTGGGTCTGGAGTCAAACCAGACTAGGTTTGTACAATTTTCCTTCCCAGAAGGAGGTCAGTGAACCAGATGTGTTTGAATGCCAATCACTATCTGTTTCACAGCCTTATTTCTAGATTTACGTTGAATTCAAATTACAACATCTGCCATGGCAGGATTCGTCCCTTTGTCCTTGTGACATAGTCATACAACATGGAAAAAGATCCTTCTGTCCATGCCAACCATGTCCCCAAACTAAAATAGCCCCACCTGCCTGAATTTGGCTCATGTCCCACCAAACCGTTCCTATTCTTGTACTTATCCAAATCTCTTTTAAACATTGTAACTGTACCTGTATCCATCACTTCTTCTGGGAGTTCTTTCCCCACACGAACCACTCCCTGTGTAAAAACGTTGCCCCTCGTCCTTTTTAAACTTTTCTCATCTCACTTTAAAAATATGTCCCTGACTTGGAATACAGCATGCATCCAAATGGTTCTGTTCAGATTTAGTTAAATATAGTTAAGAGAAGGCTCAACAGCAATCTGCTTAAACGTGAATATTTATTGAGCAATAATAAAAGACAAAAAAGAAAGGAACGTTGATTAAGTAAATAAAAAGAATGAAGAAGTGAAGAAAGAAACAATAAGCCTCAGGCCCTTCTGCCCATCAGGGACCCCTCGATCGACAGTTGGTTTGGAGGCTGAGGTTGTTCCTGGCACCATTCACAATCCCAGTCCGAGGTGAAGTCCAGGGACTTGGAACAAAACTATTTCTCTTATACAGTGTAACAAACAGCCAGCACAGAAAAACAACTACAGAAGACAAAACGTCTGGCCAGTACAGAAAACAGCTACAGAAAAACAAGCTCCAAGTGTTGTCTTCAACCTGTGAAGGAATATTCACAGGACTCGTTCAAGGTCATGCAGCTTGTCAAGTATCATCATTAACTTTCCCAGCCTATTTCCCCATCCTGTACCATCTATTTTCTCAAGCAGCTGTCGAATATCATAAATAACTCTTAGCCCTTTGGACCATCCTTTCTAGCTCCCAAGTTATGAACTTCCCCACGCTTGGAAAAGACCCTTGTCATTCACCTTATCTATGCCCCTTGTGATTTGATAAACTTCAATAAGGTCACCCCTCAACCTCTTATGCTCCAGTGAAAGACGTCCCGGGCTTTCTAGCCTATTTTTATACCTCAAACTCTCCATTTCCAGCAACATCCTGGTCAATCTTTTCTGAACCCTCTCCACTTTAATACCATACTTCCTATAACAGGGCAACCAGAACTGCACACAGTACTCCAGAAAAGGCCTCACCAACATCCTTTGCAATCTCAACGTGACATCCCAACTGCTATACTCAAAGGTCTAAGCGATGAAGGCAAACATGCTAAATGTTTTCTTAACCACCCTGTCTTCCTGCGATGCAAATTTCAAAAAATTATGTACCTGAACCCCTCAGTTTCTCTGTTCTACAACACTACAGCCCTACCATTATTTGTATAAGTCCTGTCCTTGCTTGTATTACCGAAAATGCAATACCACGCATTTATATAAACTCCATCTGCCTCTCCTCAGCCCATTGACCCAATTGATCAAGATCTCATTGTAACATTACCTGAGTCTCTAGATTAATGGTGGAACACAATACCATGAGGCTATCAGCTCCCCTTACATGTATAGTGAGGCAGATGAGTGAATCTATCCAGAAATGGAGTGAACCCCTACACTCATTGTCCTCAACTATTTCCCTAACCTCTCAATGAACTCCTTTTCTGTAGTTTAATTTCTTACGCTACTCAGTATACTCCTGTTAGAATTTCACAGTTCAGTTTAAGTCTTTATTGGAATACGTTATCGAATTTTGTGTAGCTCTAATTGCACAAAAGGGCATACAGGGTGTGTGCGTGCGCTTGCGAGAGAGAGAGAGAGAGAGAGAGATGGTCCCTTCATCAGAACTGAGCCACATCTTACTCCAGAACTGGGTGGATAACTGCACCCAGTTTCTAACACTCACCCAACTCTCTCCTGTGGGACTTCACATACCTGCTTGTGTACAATCACTGCCTGGTGGATTCAAAGGCCGAAAAAGGTGAGGGGGAAAAGCATCTATTTGTAACCATCATCTTTCAAAGCAAAACAAAAAGCTGCCTTTACAGACGGAACGTAAGAAGTGGTTTTACCTTCATGGTGATGAAAGCGTTGTAGCATAGCTGAGCAGGCAACTCTAAGCTTCATTGGTATTGGCATAGAAACTGCTGCAAACCAGGCACTGCTGTCTACTTCATCTTCAGTTGGTTAGATTTGTCCAGGCACCACGGACAAACGTGCAAGGGAGTGGGGAAGTCCAGACACAGTCCATCTCCCACGTAATCAATTCACTTGTAGATATTTCAAATGCACTAAATATATATTTTTTAAATTCTGTGGTGATTTTTGGTGGATTGATGCTTTGTATTGAAATTGTTTGTACGTATGCTCGCTCCATATCCGTACCCACTAAACACCTACAAAGACAAAATAACACAGAGTGGAGCTGGAGGAACGCAGCAGGCCAGGCAGCATCGGAGGAGCAGGAAAGCTGAAGTTTCGGGTCAGGACCCTTCTTCTGAAGAAGGGTCCCGACCCAAAACGTCAACATTCCTGCTCCTCCGATGCTGCCTGGCCTGCTGCGTTCCTCCAGCTCC
>JAHRHZ010000026.1:7268215-7319675 GCA_024137785.1 Ginglymostoma cirratum | reverse complement strand
TTCCTGCTCCTCCGATGCTGCCTGGCCTGCTGCGTTCCTCCAGCTCCACTCTGTGTTATCTCAGACTCCAGCATCGGCAGTTCTTACTATCTCACAAAAACAAAATGTCTTGATATTGGTCTTTGTGTGACTTAAATTTAAAACAATACACAGCTGAGAAAACATTTCAGTAAACTAAGTAATTTTGAGACCAAAGAACAGCAGAGGGGAGTTCCATATGAGAGGCTGCAGTGAAAATGAGAAACTATGGTTGATAGGGTGGATCTGTCTGTCAGCAACTTGCACATGTAGCCTTCTTTGCACAGAAGCATCTGACCTGAGCGCACAAGTTTTTACTTGCCATGCAATTTTCATTGCTTCATTAGAATTAGTGAAATTTTTAAAAATTCATCCATGGGATAAGGGGGTCACTGGCTAGGCCAGCACTTATTGCCCAACCCTAATTGCCCAGAGGGCAGTTAAGAGTCAACCACGTTGCTGTGGGTCTGGATTCACATGTAAGCCAGACTAAGGAATGACAGCCGTTTCCTTCCCTAAAGGACATTAGTGAACCAGATGGGTTTTTCCAACACTTGACTTTAGCTTCACAGTCATCAAACTTTTAATTCCAGATGTTTACTGAATTCAAATTCTACCATCTGCCCTGGTGGGATTCAAACCTGGATCCCCAGATCATTACCTGGATTAGCAGTCCAGTGATAATATCACTAGGCCATTGTCTTCTCATTGTTGAACATTATTATCCAAATAACAACATTCTATCATCAAAATGATCAAATTGAACAGTATTATCCAGTAGACTATTAATCCAGAGACCCTGTTAATGTTCCTGAGGACCGGGGTTCAAATCCTTCCATGGTGAAGAATGGAATTTGAATTCAATAAATATTTGAAGCTAATGATAACTGAGAAACCGAAAGGACTGCGGATGCTGTAAATCAGGAACAAGAACAAAGTTGCTGGAAAAGCTCAGCAAGTCAGACAGCATCTGTGAAGGAGAAAACAGAGATAACGTTTCAGGTCTGGTGACCCTTCCTCAGAACATGATGTTGTTGTTGATTACCGAGAAACTGTTGTCGATTATCGAGCTCACGAATGTCCTTGAAGGAAGGAAACTGCCGCCCATACCCGGTTTGGCCTACATCTGACTCCAAACCCACAGCAATGTGGTTTATACCCAACTGAGCTCTTGGCAATTAGTGATGGGTAGTAAGAGCTGGCCTGACCAGTAATGCCAATATCCTGTGTATGAATTTTTTAAAAAATAAACAATACATTCCTCTGAATCCTCACAGAACCAGTCTAGGGTGTCCTCACTTAAAAGCTGTGATTTTCAGGAACACATCACTGACCGATGCTAGCAGAATTTGGAGAAGTGACTTATTGACTTTTGGTAAGACCTTAATTGATGCTTGGTTTCCCACAATATCATCAATATTAAAGCCGGAGGTTGGATTCAGAGGATAATTCTTGCCCAGATAAACCAGGGTAAAAACTGAAATACTGTTCCATAAGTGTGCAGCACTCTGCAATCCTAGCTGAAATAACTTGCAAAACAAAGCACTGAATACAGAAGTACTGAATAAATGCAAATTAGACCTCTCTCACTCTACAGATATTGCCAGACGTACTGAGCTCCTGCGGCACTTCCTGTTTTATTTCAGATTTCCAGCATTTTGGATTTGTATCATATTATAGTTTCTATGTAGTCTGAACCTAACCTATTCACCTCTTATTTCCTGGAATTAAATCCAACCTTACTTTCTTCCTGTCAGGATGAAAAGCATATCAATCCCATAAGCCCAGATGTTCCAGGTAGTTATTGGAGCAGTATGGACTGGAGTTGCACATTGGAACAAAACAGAATCGCAGACACTGGTGGCTTTGCAGGGATTCCCTGAACCTGGGATCCTCTCAGAAAGTGCCTTATAATTGGAAATTCCAGAGGGTTCCAACTCACCGATGCTTAAGTTACCCAAGAAAGATTGGATGATTAAAAATCTACTCACTTCTTGATAACTATTAAACTGAACTCTTGACTTGTCAGTGATCTGCCCAACCACATCTCCACGCCCAGCAACCACAGTGCACCCACCTCTCCACATCCTGACCTGGCTGGACCCAACAACAGCCCAGCCCATCACATTAACCCTGCTGAATCCATCATTCTACCAGAACGACATGACCAGACCAGAACTGACACACCTACCCGACTGACCCCTGCCCTACCACCATTCCCAGTAACACCTCCCAACGAATCTTCAGCACTCCTCCACTTACCTGGCATCCTACACCTTCCCTTCATCCAAATGGCAACCTACTCTTTACCAACACACCAACCATCCTACCACCTTCAGTAATCTAACACACCTACTTTTCCTCTGTCAAAGTGGCTTTGGAATCTGTAATTCCTGAAATATGACATCAAGTGCCATTAGAAAAAGAGTAATATTGCAGCCTGCAACTCTACTCCTGGACTGAGCGGACCCCAAGCCCCCCACCCCCGCCAAGTTTTCTCCAATGGATGAGACAGGCCAGACTCAAAAATCGCAGACAGCTAAGTGGACAAGTTGAAGAGGGTTACTGTCAGTCAAATCTAACCAATCAGGATTTCTGAGATAATACACAGGCCTCCTCCATATCTTTGCCATGTATGTTAGTTTGACACCAGTCTATCGTTGGACCAGACTGCTCATAGCATTGGTATATTTGACAAGCCAATTTATAAAATACAAACTGCATGCTACAACTCAAAATATTTTGTATGACAATTTCACAGCAAAAGAATTCTTACACTGGCCAAACTACTGGCTAAGGCAGATTCTGTGCTTGAAATATAGAAATAAATTTGAGCTGAAAACTGTGCAAACAATTCCACTTGTGCAATCTGCACCAAATCATCAATCAGGCCTGCTCTTGGCACAAATCTGAACATTTCCATAATTTTAAATATCAAGGAAGATACACTATGCTCACCATAATCGTAAGTTACCAACTGACCACTTAGGCAGTGCCTCTCAGACGCTCATTAGAAGTTTTGATCCATTGATTTGGCTTTGAGTAGACATGAAGAGATGGCATGTTAGTTTCTCCCCTCATTTGAAAAGATGCCTCACTCTCTGTCCCAACGTTCACAATGTCATACCATCAGCATTCAAATCACATTAATTTTCAGAAATAGCTTCATTCAAGATATGGTTCATATAACTTCTCTCCATACTTCACGAGAAAGTGAATTTGGTTACGTGAGCATAAAATTTGCTCAAGACAAGCCAAACCTGAAACTTTTTTAAATTGTTGCATTTTACCTTGTACAGAATGGAAAATATTTTGGATGCAAACTTTATGTGCATGCTGCAGAATTTAACATTCAATTTGGTGCTTGTTTGTGTTTTTAAGTGTAAAAATTGTAAATAGCATTCCATTTAAATTTGAGTAAGTTAAACAGCTCATAAACCCACCACTTACCTAAAAATCTCCATTTTGAATCCCTGTTTTCTTCTTTGTTTTGCCCACCTTCCTATGAAGAGGTTTTCTTAACAATTAGCCATTTATTAAAAAAAAAATCCCTCGGGTCTTTTTGCTGTGACCAATTTAATCTACTTACAATGTGTTGACAACTTAGTACTCCATGACTGCTGTCAATTCCAAATAAGCAGAATCAAGAAGTGACACAATTTTATAGGATTTGTCAAAAATATAATGTCAAATTGAGATTTAGAAATTGTAAGCCCCACAGACCTCAGCCTGGAATTCCTTCACTAAAAATCTTCACCATTAAGATCGTCCTTAAACCTGTCTATTATCTCCTTACTCGACAGTGTTGTATCTTGATTCTGTTAAGTCCAAGGGATGTTGTTTTACTGTGTTAAATGTGCTATATAAATGCAAATTATTTATTCAAAATTGAAGGCAACAGAATCATGCTCTGACTTGACAGGCTCTCCATCTCAAAAGGATTCAAATAAGATTGATTGAATAGAATGGAATCATGTTAACAAAATGGATAGCTTGTAAAGTTCTTTTATGATGTTGGGAAGTCATTTTTTTAAAGAAAACATATATCTTCTGGAGCTAGATGTTCAGGCGAGCGTCATCTATCCACAGACCTCAAGTCATAAACGAATTAAGTGAAAAAAAAAACTAGAGAAAAAAATTACCGTTTTGGACCCAGCATTATCTTTCACATTCAAATACTGTTGTCAACTACTCATTTGACGTATGTGCAAATTTCTAATAAAGAAATATAGTTGATTCAAAAAATTTATTTTCCAGTCAAGATTAAATTTGAGATAAAGTCATTGATCTGAAGTAAACCTATACGTAACAGCATGATAAAGGAAGACTTAGATTGCTCATGATAAGAGAACAGTAATATGTAACTAGACAGCATTGTAACATTCAAGGGACTTCATAAAAGGAAGCACCACACCAAAAATGAACCCTCCCAGTTTCTAGATATTATAAAGTAACAAAGCACAAATCAACATGGCCTGAACTGATCAGTTTTTATTCAAGATTTTTTACAATTTTTTGAAAATTAAAATGTCAAGTAGGGTACCAAAACAGTTAGTGGGCAAGCAAACAGGAGACAAACGAGGAGTTCTGATAAAAAGTGATTTGCTTGAAACAACAACTCGGTTGCTGTTTCCACAAATGCGGCCATACTGTTAAGCATTTGCAATATTTTCCATCTTCTTCTTTGGAGAGAATTGGAGAGAATCTAACCTCGTTTTGCACTGAATTATCTGCATTGACCTCAGCCCACCCAGAACCAATATTCACTCAGATATGGATACTTAGCATTTTGTGAAATTGAATGATTTCATCTACACAACTGTTGTCCCAACATCAACCAGTACCTCCAGTAAAGTCATTACTCTGTGTATTAGTACCTCATTCTTTAAGTTACAATGTATATTCTTTCCCTAGGAGTTTGAAATTTAAAGCAATTGTTATGCAACCTTAATACCTGTAATAAAAGTCAAAATTTGATAAATACTTCAAATTATGATGCAATCTAATTATACAATATATGGCATCTATCAATTTTGAAAATAGAAAACGCATACTTTGTTATTTCCAAACACTTTTAATGATTACTTTCGATGACTAAAGATAGACAAATTGTTCACAGTACAAAAAGGTTACAAAACGTTAAATTACAGGGCTTAAAAATTAAAGGTTTTCAAAAGGATACAAGGCCATTATCAATCTCTTTTATACTGTACATTTACATCATATTGGTTTAGAATCAGGAAGCAGTGAAGCCCTGCTACATAGATCATCAGGGGTGAAACTAAAAAATAGTACTAGCTACTACAACACTTACCATCAGTAGAATGGACAGGGGGGAAAAAAAACATTTCTGCCAATAAACTGCAAACACTACTCCTAAGAGAAGAACATGGTCTGGAGTAAACATTGCTATAGTTTGTGTTTGTCATTTCCTATTATATTTTCCTAAACTATTTTCAGATGGCTCTTATCGCTGCTCCATCTTAACCTTTGGTGGCTTGAGGAAACTCCTCTGTTTCTTCTCTTTCTTCCCTTTTTTATTGGCTTGGAAGTTTCTCCAGCTATCAACACGACCATCACGGCTTTCCTGTGGTAACCATTACGTACAGCAGTTAATACTTAAAAACCAAAAGTGTACGATCGTCTTCTGAACATGTTATTTTCTAGTAAATGAACTATCTTTGCCTCAGTGTACTAAAACGGGTTGCCCATGCAGAATTAAAGCAGTTACAATTCAAAATTGCCATGCAGACGATTGGCGATGGAGAAAAATGAGAAGCCAAAAAAAAAGTCACAGTTATTAAGGTCTGCTCTCTGTAGTTGAGATGTTGCGGTAGGTCTGGACACTGTACACAATCTCTGCAATACACAGCACTGGGAGTACTTAGCAAGGACAAAATTCAAACCACATTTTACCGATGTAGAATCAAGACTGTGGCTGAATTATTTTCTGGGACCAAGATGTGAGCTTCTAGCTCACATTGTGTCAATCATGAATCTCCAATCAGCTGTTTTAGCTTTATCTGTAATCACCATAGAGATAGTTTGCAAAGCTTCTGTTTTTCTACTCACTTTAGAACACTGCTTTTAGCAACTTATTGGCCTTAATATGAATTTGCTGCAGACACAGTGACAGAGTGCCAACACACACAAAGAATGCGTGGAACAAAGCCTAATTTGTAACTTGTACAGCAGTGAATACCCAATGTTAAAGTGTTTGTGACAGGAAGAAATCCCTGGAAGAAAGGAGCTGAAGTGCTCAACCCTGCCCCTCCTCAGTCTCAATTGCAGGTCTCCCACCAATCGGGAATTATCCATTGCTGTGGACTCCTGCTGGAGGTGTTTCCTCCTACCCACTGAACAGACCATCAAGTTGGCTGGTTGCCATGCTAAAAACAGGATGCCAGGACAATAATGAGGTTTTGCAATTGGGTGCAGCAGGAGCTTGCTGGATTCTTTTGCTGATTTCAGCCCCTCACCCATCCTCCCCATTAATTTTGGGGCTCATCAGCTCTAAAGCTCTTCTACCCCTGACTGGGAAAAACAACAAGAATCTGATCACAGTGAGATCTGAAGCCTGCAATCTATTACACCATCGCAATCCTCATATCTTAAAGGCGGCTCTTCACCAGAATATGCTGTGGAGGAGCGCATTTAAGCAAAAAGTAGAAAAACAAACCAAATGTTGCCAACAAGTGAGAAGAAGTGCTGTAGAAAAACAATTCACTAAGGTAACATAGTTCTTGTAAAAGACCCCAAGTTATTACTTCAAACTGTTCTGGCGCACTGTGCCAAACTAATAATCACTTGAAATCTCAATCAGTACATTGCCTGGAGATGTAACTCAAGTTCACAACGACAAAACAGATTAATCATGCTTGGATCTTTTTCATATTTCAAGCAAATCCCATATTAAAATATCAAACACCCAACATTAACATCTACAGAATTTCTTGAACTAATCAAATTCTGTATGGCATCAAAGGAGGAAATATTCAAGGGGTGGGAACATAGTAATGATTAAATTCTGATGATAAGGTTGGTTTTAAGGAGGGGTTGAAAAGCAGAAGTATTTAGGAAGGTCGTTTCAGATTGTATAATCTAGCTGGCTGAAGACACAGCTGCCAATGTCAATCTGTGAAAGTAGAGTTATTCAAGATACCAGAGCTGGTGTAACAAAAAAAAAAAAATTCAAGGTGGGGATCACCGGGCCAGAGAATGATACAGAAATAAGAAGTAGTGAGGTCACGGACAGTTTGAAACACAAGTTTTGGAATTTTAAACTTGGGCCAGAGTCAGTGTGATCCATTCATTAATGCAATATCTGAATCAGGAAATCTAACAACAAAATGCCAATGGAATGTGACCTTGATTTTTCAGATTCATTTTCCACTACTAGAGAAGTTGTTTGAAGTAATTAAGACTGTCCATGTCATTAAAAGGGAGCTCATTCTGAAGCGAACAAACACTACCTTTCTGGTGAGTTTACCTCAAAATGGTAAATCTATTCCACTAGCAATACAGACAGAAAAATGCTGTTTGCAGGAGGGTGCGAGGTGCCTTTGACAGTAACATTTGAACTTCCATGTTTAACGGCCTCCATAAGTTGGAGAGAGGTGATGGCCTAATGGCATTGTTACTAGACTATTAATTCAGGGAACCAGCTAACGTCCTGGAGAACTGGGCTCCAATCTCGCCACAGCAGATGGTGAAATTAGAATCCGATAAAAATCTGGAATTAACAGACTAATGGTGATCCGTTGTAGAATGTTCACTAATGTCCTTTAGGGAAGGAAACAGCCATCCTTACCCAGTCTGACCCACATGTGAATCCAGGGCCACAGGGGATGTGGTGTACTCTTAAGCCCTCTGAGCAATTAGGGACGGGCAATAAAACATAGCCCAGCCAGCGACGCTCTCATCCCGTGAAAGAATAGTTTAAAAAAAAGTTGCTATCTGAATTCCATACAGACAATAGTGAGCGCAGTTAGCTTCATTGTTAATCCTACTACAATATCTGGTCAAATAAAGTATATTTCTGTATTTAGGTTTGCTCAGCACATAATAGTTATGCCACATCAAGAAAAACTCATCGAAATATGGCACATGGGATTTGGAGTGTATAATCTATAGTGCTCTTTAATAAGAATCCAGAGTCCTTATAATATTAGTCACTAAATTACAATTTAAAACAGATTATTTTTTTCACTGTTTCAAGATGGACTATCAAATTGACTATTACGCATCACTCACTGTACATCTTGGTGTCAAGGTAGTTATTAAAATAATTTGGCTTTTCAGAAGAAACCATTTTCGACAGGACTGCAGAATCATAACCACTGCTCATTGCTGCACAAGCCATTCAAAACATGACAAGAATTAGAAATTGGCAAGTTAGAATTTCACAAACCTCAAAATTTTTCTGCCACTCTTTGTCACGTTTTGCTTTCTCTTCCTGCTCAATTTCCTCTTCTCTTTGCCGTTTCCTGTATTTAGAAGTATGGACAGCATGAGAAAACTTGCTCATAGATGAGCACTCAGCTGCTGAGACTTCTCTTTAACGTGTTATTATTTGCCGGGATAGTGGGTATTTGCAATTCCCAACAAAACAAGGGGCGTTAAAGCTTGCACAGCCTGTTTCACGATAACACTCCGAACAATTTCTTACAATGTTTCCTTGCTTTTCTGCCCTGGGGATAAAGAGCTGGGAGACCCATAAAACCAATTTCTCTTTACTGTACCATTACTTACTTGCTGGTAAAAAAACCATGGGTGACCATTGGAGTGGACTTGGTTATGATCTTGCCCCATACTCCAATCCTAAAACTATCAGTCTGGGGCAAAATACGTTCACCAACACATAGAACCATACTCAAAGATTGAGATTCAGGTGCAGTACTGGGAGTAAGCCAGAACCGATTTAATCTCATCCCAGTATGAATCAGAGTCACAGTGAATAAAGTGTGAGAATGTAGATGGTGGGGTTGGTGGGGGAAGAGAAGAGGAGGAGAGCAGGGAGACGGCTGTGGAAAAGTTATAAATCAGTAAGTGGAAAGGTTTCTCTTCCAACCCAGAGAAAATAAATGTCACATCACAAGATATACTAAATACATCTGAATTGAGAAACATTTAGAACAATAAAGTGGGAATGAACTATTTTCCTCTGCAAAACAACTTTAACTTAGTTAAACATTCCAAGACACTTCACAACAAGGTTAACAAAAAAAGTTATATGGGATATTAGGACAGATATCCGAAAACCTGATCAAAGTCTTTCAGAAAATATTACCTCCCTGCCAATCTTGCCTTTTAAAGTGAGGAAATCTCTGAGCTTTAGGGCCCAAGAAGCTGAGGGTCTAGCCAATGTTTGAGTGATGAAAACAGGGGATGACTAAGACGTTAAAATAAAAAAAAAAGTCAGGGTATCTCAGAAGGTTCTACAGAGGTCAGAAATTATAGCGTGTGCAAGAACAAGGAAGTGAGAGTATCAGGGAAGGATGAGGTCACAAAGGGATGTGAAATAAGGACCCTTTTTAGTTGGAGGAATATACTGTTGGACCAGGACCCAATATAAATCACCAAGTACAGCGGTGTTGACTCGAAAGGATTTAGCACAAAGTTTTCAAATACTGGATAACTTAAGTTCCTTCGAATTAAGAGTAGGATATATTTCACAGCTTTGTTTCAAAATCAACAGTTTCTAATGACCAACCCTTTATAAATGGCCATTTTTAAATGTGGGTGCTGGAAACAAATGCAGAATATTCAGTAGCATAGATTTTAAGATAGTTACATACCTTTCATGCATGTCCTTGGCTTCACGTTCCTTCCTCTTAATTTCTAATTCAGCAAACAGCTTCATAGTTTGTTTGTGCACTGATTGCTTAAACTAGAAAAGTTGAAGAAAAAAAATGAGTCTGACACCATTCAGGACATAATGGATAACAGCTCAATCAACACAATTACAATAACTTAACCTATCAAGATCCTGTAACTGACTTGAATCCCACGATTGAGAATTTCATTCAGTTACAGAGGAAATGCTCAGAAAAGAAAATCCAAAATACTTCATTTCTTGCAAAGATGAATCAAAATACTGCACAACATTATAATGTTAATATCTGAAGATGAAAAATTCAGGGATTTATTTATACATTATCACAGAGTCTTTGAAGGTATCCAGGGGACAGTCCACAAGGACATCAAAATTCTACTTGCCCATTATACAACTTCTGTTTCCATTCACCTTACTTTTATTATTTCTACCGCAGTACACTAAGAACTAATAATGCTGTCAGTACTATTTTTCTGAAGTTAGGATACATCTTCTGGAGAATAATTTGCAGTGACTTTAACGATTATGCACCAAGATTTATGAACCATTGTTTCCGGCACTTAATTTTTCCTCCTCCAATCAGAAAAGTTTGATGTAATGTTTCCAACTAATACTGCAAATGTCAACAGATCTATAAATATAGTTTACCAAACAGACAGGCTGTCTTGTTCTGGTACAGCCCAAAAAGTGTGAAACCACCCAGTTTACAAAGTATCACAAGGACAATATCGTGTAAAAGTTACACATGGCTTATGAGACACTATCCCCAACATATAGCTCCTTGTACTATATTCAAATTGGCAGGAGCCTGGTCTAACTTGCCATTAGCTGAAATCGGCACTAGTACACTGCACTGAGGGGGAATGCTTTATTCTATATGAATATTAATTTCTTACATAAACAATCAGGATACAAAGATCTTACTTTAAATTAGAGTTTACTGAAAATGTAAGGATGCTTCTCCCAAACACCTTTTAAATTTGAGACCCCATTCCTCCCACCTCAAAAATATGGCCACAGTCCTGAGGAACCCTAAAAACTGATGTTTTTGTGAACACCTTATCCACAACCTACCGTCTTAATCTCCAAATATCTAAAATTATTGGGATATGACAAATTACACATAAGTAAATCAAGTATGAAATAGCAGCGTAGAAAGCAGAATTCTTAGGACATGGTATGTCTATTATACTTTTATGGATATATCATGGGCTGCGCACCCCAATATGGAAATTTCCATTTTGTAGATGTGCAAAGTACACAGCAGGGGCAGATTTAGTCTGTTAAAGATTAAAGGAGAAAGTAGATGGAAAAGCAAACTGAAGACCAATTACAACTCATTTGACAAAACACCCTCAAACACAAACACAGATCACAAATGAAAGGAATACATACAATGAGGAAACCAATTAATAACAACCCAGGACAGAGGCACTAATGGGTGAACTCAGCTCACGCTGGATTTCTTATACATATCCTTTATGTAACAGAGGCTACTACATCCAACACAAAAAATAATTTCTTCCAGATCACTTTACTTTTAGCAAGGGTCATTTTCATCCTTTCAAGCAAGCATTCGTTTTCATAACTTGGTGGGGACTTTTTACTGAAACACACATCCTGAATCTGAGCAAGCAGTAAGAAGCAAGTTTGTACAGATACAGTAGATATAGAGGTAACAGGCACTTACAAAGTGCAAGACATAACTGATGAAAATTCAATGCAACATCATGAACAGCAACACTGGAATTACTGGCTTGATACTTCAGCAAAACTGAAAGACATAGAAGCCATAGAATATACTCTTTAAAAAGCACCAAATTAAACTCTTAGGACAGGCAAGTCTTGGCTCCTTTCAGCATGACACAGATTTGAAAATCCCTCACAGCTAAAATTAAATGCACTCAGCTCTCACTTCTCCACATAAAACATTTGGCAGCCCATCACTATTGAATGAATAACTTATCTTGTTGGGTTACTGATATTTACAAGCTGTAAAACTAGATTAAGGCCAGCAATTATGCAAGATTTGCTACAATTTGGAAAAGTGCATCTTTTTGGGCTCATTTCAAGATAATAAATTGGGAAAATTAAAGGGCACAGACATTGGTAAAACATGTATGGGATCTGTTGTAAACATTCACGCACGATTCAGTTTCTTGCAATCACCTTTATTAACAATGAATGTCGTTCAGAATTTTCCTCTTAATTCCATGTCTAGCTGGTTCGACACAATGAGAATTTTTATTTGAAAGGTTGCGTGGTTAGGAACACGGGTGGTATCGGGTTTAGGTGTGTTTCTCAAAGTCTATTTCAATCATACTTGCAATGACAGTTGAGAGAAACATACTTTTAGGAATAAAAAGGGATTAGTCACACTGTTAGGAGTATATTATGGGTCCCGAACAGTTAGCAGGCAATTGAGGAGCAGATGTGTAGTCAATTCACAGAAGTGTGTAAAAGTAATAATAGGGCATTTCTGTTCGGGAATTGCAACAACTCTAATATTAGCTAGGATAATCAGTGTAAAGGTTTAATAGGGGACAGATTTCTTAAAATGTATACAGGAGAGTTTTTATGTCAACAAGCAGATAGCCCGACAAGGGAGAGTGCAGGTCTTGACCTAATTCTGGGGAATGAAGCTGGACAGGTTTTCAAGGTCAGAGTGCGAGCGATACAACAGCACGTGTTTTAAGTTTGTTATGGAAAAGGAGAAAGATCTAAAAAAAAGTTCTGGAGTGGAGTAAGACAGGATCTGGCCAAAACAGACTGGGACCTGCAACTTGAGAGTAACTTTTCAGCAGAATATTTGGAGGCACTGAAAAAGCTACTGGAGAAGTTCAGGCCAAATATGCTCCATTTAGGGTGAAATATAGGAGCAACAGGTCTAGAGAACTATGGATGTCTAGGAACATTCAGGGCTGGATAAAAAGGAAAACAGGAGAGTGAGTGAAATAGAGGCTCTATGGGAGTGTAGGAAATTCAGGGAGAATTTAAAGGATTAGAAGTACAAAGAGGGGGCATGAGAAAATACTGGCAGACAAGATTAGGGAAAATCCCATGATAGCCTCTAAGTCCATAAAGGGGAACAGAATAACTAGGGAAAGAGTAGGGCCTATCCAAGGAGGCAAACTGTGCATGAAGCCAGAGGATACTTGTAGGGTATTAAACGAGTACTTCACATCTGTCCTTACTTGGCAGGGGGATGCAGCTACAAAATTCAAGAACATGGACTGCGAAGTTCTTCAGTAGATTGATATAAGAAGTGAGGTGGTATTGGAGGATTTGCTGGATTTAAAAGTGGACACATTTCCAGGTCCAAACGAGTTGTATCCCAGACTGCTGTGGTAGACAAAGGATGAAATCACAGGGGTCCTAACCCAAATTTTTAAATAACCCCTGGTCACAGGAGAGGTACGAGAGGACTGGAGAAGAATCAATATGGTTTCACTTTACAAGAAGGGTGGTAGAGATAGACCAGGGAACTACAGACCAGGCAGTCTAACATCAGTGGTAGGGAAGCGATTAGACAAAATAGTGAAGGAGAAATGAATCTCCATTTACAGTTAAGGCTTGTTCAAGGATAGTCAGCATGGCTTTATCAGAGGGAGATCATGCCCAACAAATCTGGTAGAATTTTGAGAGAAGGTGACCAAAGTGTTCGGATGAGGGTAGGGCAGTTGATGTACTTTTTATGGATTTCGGCAAGGCCTCTGACAAGGTCCCACGTGGGAAACTGATAAAGAAGGTAAAAGCTCATGGGATCCAGAGTAACTTGGCATGATGGATCCAAAACTGACTTAATGGTAGAGGACAGAGGGTGATGGTTGAAGTGTGTCTGTGCTTTTGGAGCCCAAGTGCAGTAGCATACCACAGGGATCAGTGCCGGTCCCTTACTGTGTGAGATATGCATAAATGATGTAGATGAGAATGTGGGAGGGATAATAACTAAGTTTGTGGATGTCACAAAGATTGGCAGCATGGTTGAACAGCAAACAGCTGTTCCTTTTAGATGAAAGGTCAATAGCAAGGTGGCATAATTTTTAAAGTTAAAGGCAAGAAGTTTAGAGGGGACTGGAAGAAAAGCATTTCACCCAGAAGGTGGTGGGGATCTGTAAATGCTGTAAAGTGAGAAGTATTTGTCACAGGTATATCATCTTCCAAGACTGAACATAAACGTCAACAATTGCACTCCTTCCCCAGTTTAAAAAAGTTAATTCAGAGAGAAGAAAAAGTGCTCAAGATATTGAGGAAAAGATGCAAGCAGCAGATGATGTACAAGTTAATGAAAAATCAGCAATATCAAAAAACTTCAACTGTTCAGTTGAACAAGCTCCAACATCACACAAATACTTCACAATCAGCTATAGATTTAAAATTTGCCTTTATGATTGGCAAGTAGAAGACCAATAAACTTCTCATAGAGTTATCATGGAGATTAATAAGCTAACTGCTATCCAGTTTCATATTTTGATATCTTTGCTCACAATCTGTACAATAAACTGCATTCAACCCTATAGCTGGGCTGTCGAGAACGCTGCTTCCTGAAGTAAGAGTAATGGGAAGTTAACAAACAGCTATTTTCTGCACTTCCTGGCTCTTGGTTTACAGAAATGGCAGAAGTTTGTTTGTCCCACTTCCCCAATAAACTTTGTTGAAAAACGGGGAAAAGAAGAGCTAAAAGCAAAAAAAGCACCTTAGAAACACTATTTCTGCCCCTTTCATACATCCATTATTGCTCACATGTACAGTATGGTCCTGAGTAACACTGGGTGCTATGCGTATCAGCATAAAACATACTTGCTTACAAAGTGCTCAAATGATTTCAAGTTATTTCAAGTCATTTTGACTGAGACTTAACTCTGATTCAAGCCCCAGAAAGAAAGTTGACCATCATTACACATACCTCTTGCTAAGTGCTAAATGTCATTAACAAGGTACCTGAATACTATTATTAATTTCTACCAGGCTTGTTGAGAGGAAGATAAAACTGAAAACAGATGAGAAAATAATTGCACAGCAAGAATTAAAATAATTTTATTTGTCAAATTGTTGAGTTGTTGACATATTGGCATTGTTAAAGCCTATCATTCTATCTGCAGTCATGATCTGGAATACAGTAAAATCTGCAAAAAACTTGACGTGGGGCCCAAAAACATTTAATATTAATTTAGCATTCCATATTAATGAATGTATGGAATATAACATGAGACTATCCACTTTGGTAGGTGGAACACAGGTGCATTTTTTTTAAAAATGGTGAGAATGACGACGAAAGGACCCAGGTAATCTTGTTCATGAGTATGAAAGCTAGTATGTACGTGCAACAAGTGATTCAGAAGGTGTGAGAATTTTTAGTCTTATCACAGGAGGATGCAGAACAAGAGAAATAAATCTTGTTTTAATTGTGCAGAAAACTAGTGAGGTGGTACCTAAAGTATAGATTGTTACTTCCTTTGTTTGAACAACGGATATACTTGCATAGATAATGTGCAGTAGATTCACCAAACTAATTCCTGGAATTGTGGTACTGTCCTACAATGAAAAACTGAGAAGTCTTGGCCTCTATTTGTTGGGATTTAGATGATTTCTGGGCAACCTCAAAAAAACTGATAAATTTCTTAAAGGGAGAACACAGTAGAAACAGAGAGGAGGAATCCCCTGACTGCAGAGTCTAAAACCAGAAAAAAAAGACTTCAGAAGAAAAGGCAAATCATTCAGGACAAAGATGAGAGATAACATCTTCACTCAGAGAACGGTGAATCTTCAGAACTCTCTAATCCAGGTTTCAAGAGATAATAATGAACCTGCATGAAATAAGAGCTAAAGTAAAACACTTTGTTGTGTTAGGATTCACATGATGGGAACTAATTGAAGCTTTTTCTGGAGAAACTCAAGCGTTAAGTTTAAGACAGAAATTGATAGCTTTCTGATTACTAATGACATCGGGGATAGAACAGGAAAACAGCGTTGAGGGAGATGATTAGCTATTATCTAGAACAACAGGGCAGGTTCAATGAGCTTAATGGTGTATTCCTGCTCCTATGTTGCTTATTGAGAAATATTACAGACGAAGATTTGACCTTAACAGAAAAATTACCCACAAATAATAATAAAAATCAGGGAAGTAAGAGAAGTGTGCAAATCACACTTTTTAAGTATCACAAGTTAAATCATATTCTCATACCCCACTGTTTCACTAGTACAGAGAAATAAATACACATCACAAAGTGAAAACTGGCCATTTGGCCCAAGTAAACTGTATTGGTGTTTACCCACCATGCAAACTAGTAGTCCTCCAGCCAATTTTCTTTCATCCATGATTACAATGTAATGTTGAACGTTGACAATTTCCATCTCAAACACTAACCATAAAGTGAATTCCACAGATGCACAACTGTGTGTACATTTCAATTCTAAATTTTTTACAATTTGTATCTGACTCAGAGTTCTAGATACAAAATCAGAAATTGCTAGAAAAGGTCAGCGGGTCTGGCAGCATCTGTGGAGAGAAATCAGAGTTAACACTTTTGGTTCAGTGATCCTTCCTCAGATCTGCTCAGATTTTCTAGCAATTTCTGATTTTGTTTCTGCATTTCAGAACCCGCAGTTCTTGTTTTTTTGTTCTAGATCCCTCACCTACAGAAAGCAACCTGCTTCAACTTATTCTTTGGTAATACTAAACATTAATGTCACATTACTCCATAATCTGTGTTATTTTGATGAAAGGATGATACAAGTATTTCCATATCTGTACTGTACCTTACCAAAAGCTTCAATTACTTCCAATCATGTGAATCCTAACACAAAGTGTTTCATTTCAGCTCTTATTTTACATGAGCTCATTATTATCTCATGGTTTTTACATTCACTATTTCTGCTGAAACTTCAAATTCTATTCCCTTTTTTGTTAAAAGGCACAGTCTCATTAACTTATGTACTGCCTTCTTACGTATACAACATCTCATATTAAAGTTGCCTTAAAAATTTCAACACACTAAGTTATTGCTGGCTTCTTATGCTGGCCAGATGTTATTTATCACTACATGGGTATGCCTTCTTAGAGAAGAAAACATGTATGGTATAAAAATGTATCACTACTGCTTAGTTGACATGCGGTCAGCTAATACAATAAAGAGAGACCCACGATTCCTCAGAGTGGGTTCCCAATCCGACTGGATAGGTTTTTAAACAACCTACTGTTGACTTTAACCTGCTCTAGTACACCTTCAAATGGCTGTTTAAGGCACAACGTGTTGAAATTCTGCTGCCAGTTGGCCATTTATTTGCCTTTGCGTATAAAGATTTGCTTTTTGTGTTTTGTAATAATTCCTTCGTGTAACTTTAAATAAACATGTCTGAAACTACTGCTCGTGTCTAATGTTTACGCTTATTTTGTACTATTTTTATATAGATGGAGAAAAACCTTTCAAAACTTTATATATTTAGCAAAATTTCACAAACTTTCCTGATGGAGTTATTTTATGTCTAACATATTAAAGTCCTAAAACTCATTTCAGAAAAAAATCTAAACACAAACCATTTCACTAAAAATACATACTTGATATTTTCACAAATGGAAATACAAAAACAACTGCAGAAAGAAATTTGGGCTACACCATTTAACTGCCTGCCTGAATGATAAATTGTTAGAAATAAATGCTTGCAACAGTGTGCTGCTCACTTTGGCTGGCTCTCAAGAAGCCCATTACAGAGCAACTATTGCAATATGAGCTGCCAAGGTATTCAATCTTTTTTAGTGCCTAATTTTATTCCTTAAACACTACCAACATTTGAAGTATTCTCCCCAGTTGAAATGCAAGACATGCACTCTATGAGGTTCATCTCTAGAATTGTTACCAGCACCATAACTTATATCACTTACGATTTCAGGGTCATCCTCTTCCAAAATACAAGGCTTTCCTTCCTTCTTCAATGCCTTTCTTTTTTCTTTCATCTAAAATAACCAAAAAGAAATTAGTAGTCACTAAAGACTCAAAATGTTTTAGATAACAATGCAAATGACAGATTTACGGATTATATATTTTATATTTCCAGGGAGTTAAACACATAGCACCACATGATATAATATTTTCAGAAATGATCCACTTAAGTATTTTGTCTGTAATGCGTTATCAGAACTGGACTAAAGTAACAACAGAGTCATCAATTATCAGTGACTTCACCAGAATAAGTAGGAAAACGGGTAACAAAAAGACTTCCAGGATTAATTGTACCAACTGCTATCCAGTGGTATTTGCTGGGAGGTGCTGCACACAGCCAATGCTCACTATGGTGGGAAAAGGGTAATACGGAAGGATAAACAACTTGACCACCAGCTCCCGTTCACAAGTCCATCCCCCACCAGGATGGTCTCAAGGCTCTCTGCTTCTTCCTGGAGCAAAGGCCTGAACTATCCCCACCTACAACCACCATCCTCCGCTTGGCTGAGCTCGTCCTCACCCTGAGCAACTTCTCTCAAATCCTCTCATTTTCTTCAGGTCAGAGGGCTGGCCAAGGGTAAGCATATGGACCCCAGTTAAGCCTGCCTCTTCGTGGGATATGTGGATCATTCCTTACTCCAGTCCTATTCTGGCTCCCAACCACAACTCCTTCTCTGATATATCGAGCATAGCATCGGTGCTGCTTCCCTCCTTCGTCCAGAATTGGAAAAGTTCATTGATTTTGTTTCCAATTTCCACCCCGCCCTCACTTTCGCTTGGTCTATCTTTGACTCAACTTTTCAAGCAACTTCTGTTTTTGATTCTTGACCACCAGCCAACCTGCTAAGTAATATATAGGCAGGAAGGCGACACAATTACAGTATTTGTTTTGCCTTTTAAGGATGCCAGTTAAAGAAACTTATGACACAAGCAGTCTAGGTTTATGCACTACAACATTGTAAAATGTGCCACAACTTCTTACACAAACAAAAGGGGTGGGACACATGAAAAAACAATGGATATCACAGGAGAACTTAAGTATATTTTGATGAAGTTTTTCATCTTACTGTCATCAGGACATTTTTCAAGAATACCATTTAAGGGACAGCGAACATTTATACTGTCTGAGAAGAGGCATCAATTGGTTGATAAGCGGATTCTGGTTAGAAGAGGTGTTGCCATGGAGAGTGTACCCATTAATGACGTTTGACAGTTAACGGTCAGCCTTTGTTTAAAATTTAAGCGAAATAGTTTGACTGATTTCTCAGGGCAATTCCTTGACCAATGAACCAGTGAGTGGCTGTCACTTATCTTAAGTTGAAATCGGCACAATACTTGTACACGTTCTGTCTGCGAAGAACATGTGCTTCCTGTATATTAATATATTTCGCTTGCAGTACACACAGAAGTGTTTCTCACCAACAGCCCAATGGATGACCCTAAATCTGTTGTCAGTATTGTCCAGCAAATGGTGCCCAGTTGTAGGTTTGCAGCATGACACACTTGCACATAATGAAAGCTACATAAATCAGTACACAAAACCAATAGAAAAATCATGGCTACAAGTGTGCTTATTTCAACCCAATATAGGTGACTGCCACAAACTGGTTCCCTTCTCAAGATGTATCTTGACCAGAGTTTATCTGCCTGGTTTAAAATTACAGAGAAGACAAAGCTTTATGAACATATTTCTGTAGGACTAAATTGATGAATAGTTAATCGTAACTAGACTTGATGCTGCCTGTATGTCAGGTTGGAGGAAAACTTGCTGGTTCTTGGACCACCAAACAGAAGGCAACAGGTTCCAGGTTCCATCAAGGTTTGACATTTAAATGTGCCAAAAATATGGGAGATGAATTTCAGTTCCCAGCTGGGATGTTAAATGGGCATCTCCAGCACAGCAGTTAAAAATAGAATCTAACATCCTGTTCTACATCTTTGAACAGAGTAGTGTCAAAAACAGAGTAAAAGACTCCTCGTGGCTCTAGATGGTGATAAGGTTATGTAAGAAAACAGATAAAAGGGTTGTCTGCTGGAAGTGAAGGAAAATTGTACAAGTCAAACAACTCCACTCAACCTCAAATTTTGATTTTCAATTTTTAACAAAGGCCTGTGAATTCACAAGTTAAAGAGAAAAAAATGGGTTGGTTCAAAGTCACCAATTTAAAGCCACAAAATAATCCCTTGATATTTCTGACAGCACCAAGAAAAGCAATGTAACTGAAGTGCCACCAGATAATGTTACCAGTTTGATTCTGTATAACCAAGTTTTGTAGATGATGCAACAGAGCTACCTAGGGGCAGAACAGAGAACCACTGACCAATATTTTAAAAAGGAAATGAACAAATGTCCTAGTTACAGACACACAACTGCTTTCCTCTTTGAATTAGAATTAGAATTAGAATTAGAATCCCTACAGTGTGGAAACAGGCCCCTCGGCCCAACAAGCCCACACCGAACCTCAGAGCATCCCACCCAGACCCCCCCCCCCCCAACAACCCACCTAACCTACACCTTCCTGAACACTACGGGCAATTTAGCATGGCCAATTCACCTAACCTGCACATCTTTGGACTGTGGGAGGAAACCGGAGCACCCGGAGGAAACCCACGCAGACACGGGGAGAATGTGCAAACTCCACACAGACAGACGCCCGAGGCTGGAATCGAACCCGGGTCCCTGGTGCTGTGAGGCAGCAGTGCTAACCACTGAGCCACCGTGCCGTCCTCTTCTTTACCTCATTTCTTGTAGGCACCAATCCCTGCTCCAAACCATCCCATGGGCACCAGTTACCTCACATTAGTTAAATGTTCATCTTCTCTGGGATCTGGACTGCAAATACTGGATGGCTATTCTATCATGAAGGGCCATCACACCTCGCCCTGATCCTCTCTCCCTTCTGATGGTCGCATTTTCTACATAACTAACAGACAAGTTTTCCCCTTCCTGAAGCAATAACTTCTTTCCTTTGCATTTGTTATTTTTATCTCCTTGATAAGAATTGCAGTTTTTAAAATGGACCCAGACTCAAAGTCTAATTAAATAGAGAGGAGCATAATAAAAACACTTCTGCAATAAAACAATGGAGCTACAGCATCAACTACAATAATTAAAATTTGGGAGATCAAACAGTGCAAGATCATAAATGTGAAATTCCTCCTTTTTAGAAATTTGTATAAGTTACATTGTTAGTAAATCTTCAGGTTTAAACTGCACTCTTAATACTAATTTAATGTTCATAGCTAATATTGGACCACACATTAAACCCACTCATCCCCAATCTTCAATTAATTGTTTTATTCAACTTATATTAATTTCAATTGAAACTTGAGCAAAAAAGCTTAATTTTAGTAAAATTGCTTAGTTCTAACTGGTGGATAATTTGAATCTTACAAGCAAAACATAACTTTAAATTAACAGTTGCACATTTTAAATGGACACTCTGGGTGCCAGCAACACTGGCATTTTTGGTCACTGGAATTCCAATTAAATCAGTTAAATATCCCTATAACCCCGCAATCTTCCATGGTAATCCATCTAACCTGAACACCCCTGAATGCTACAAAACAATTCAGCATGTCCAATCCACCTAGCCTGCACATCTTTGGACTGTGGGAGGAAACCAGAGCACCCAGTAGAAACCCACGCAAACACAGGCAGAATGTGCAAACTCTATGCAGCCAGTCACCCAAGATCGGAATCAAACACCTGGTCCCTAGTGCTTAGAGGCAGCAGTGCTAGCCTCTGACCCACCATGCTCCCCCCCAACTTAGAGGACTTAGATTAGGTTCTATAACAATAAAATATTGAAGCTTCTTGTGCCACCCACAGATGAGAACAACAATTCAAACTCTAGAACATTTAATTTTACATGATTTAGGATACACTAAATGAGTTATTTAAAATTGAGGAGGCACATTGGCTTTAAGTATAAATCAACAGAACATTCTAAGCTTCAAATTCATTAACAAGGAAGGCTTCATTGATACACAGACTGCAAGGCTAATAAAAACTTACTGAAAACATAATGCATTGTACATACTTGCTCATATCAACAAAACATTACAACTGAAGTAAAAACAGGAAAGAAAGGCACACAGAGATCCAATTCTTCTATCCTCGGTGATATGTTTGTACGAAATGGTTAAGGATTGTTGGCAAAGAAGTACACTAATTGAGCCACGTTCATGATCAAACCCAAAATGATTAAAATGATTGCTTACATTGTGTTCTATTGTTTCCTTTGCAGCTTGTATCACATCGATAGCACGTTTCTTCTGTTCTGGCTCCAACAACATCTTGTAAGCTTTGTCAACAGCTATTGAACAGTAATAAGAGATGGAATTCAATTTTGCCTATAACCAAGATATCACTTCCTAAGACTGAAAACATAATGTGTATCAAATCAGTTGATCTCACTTGAAGCAGTGGTTGGGATGCTTTGACATTGCACTCTCTCTGTCTCCAGGTGTCCCATTGCTCATTTGGAAACCATAGCCACGCATTCACCCATACAGTTACTTTTATTTATCAACACAAATTACTTAATAGTCATCACCAAGTTTAAGGGCATACTTCTGCCCCCCCACATCAAACGCTGGGCAATAGAAACATACAATATAGGAGCAGGAATAGGCTATTCGAGCCTGTTCCATCATTCAATACGATCATGGCTAATCATCCAACACAGCACCCTGTTCCCACTGTCTCCACACATCCTTTGATCCCGTTAGTTCCAGAAACTATATCTACACCTTTCTTGAAAGTCTCCATTGTTTTGGCCTTAACAGTTTCCTGTGGCAGAGTGTTTCACAGGCTCACCACTCTCTAGTTGAAGAAAGTCCTCACCTCTGTGCTAAAAGGCCTACTCCTTATGCTTAGATGTGAGACTCCCCAATCATTGAGAACATTCTTTCAGAACTACCTTGCCTAATCCTGTTAGGATTTTATAGGTTTAATCAGAGAATCCCCACCTCGTTCTTCTAAACTCTGGTAAATATAGTCAGAGCCGATACGGTCTCTCCTCGTCAGTCCCACCAGCCCAAAAATCAGTCCAGTATACCTTCCTTGCGTTCCCTAAGTAGTCATCCTCATATCAGGAAACCTAAACTGTACACAATACAGCCAACTGTGCTTAACCAACATCAGAAAACACAGCAGAAATCAAATCTGGAACCTTCTTGGTCTGAGTGACTTACCAGTGTGCAATAAATCAAATAGTGAACTCACAAGAACCTTCTTTACTGCATGGAGTAGTTCAGGAAAAGCGTATTTAAGAGGAATATGGAAAAACACATAAGTGACAAAATAAAGTAAGAATTTCGGCAAAGAGAGATAAGTGAAGTCTTTTTTTTAATTCATTAGTCAGATGAGAGCATCACTGGTTGGTCAGAATTTTTTGCCCATCTCTAGTTGCCCTTGAGAAGATGGTGCTGAGCTGCCTTTTTGAACCACTGCAGTCAACCTGCTGTGGGTTGACCCACAATGCCGATTGGAAGGGAATTCCAGGATTTTGACCCAACAACAGTTAAGGAAGTGCAATGTATCTTCAAGTCTGGATGGTGAGTGGATTGAGAGGGGACTTGCAGGTGGTGATGTTCCCATGTATCGGCTGCCCTTGTCTTTCCAAATGAACATGGTCATGGGTTTGAAAGCTGCTGCCTGAGGATCTTTGGTGAATTTCTGCAGTGCATCGAGATAGTACATACTGCTGCCACTGAGCATTGGTTGGGGAGGGACGTGGATGCTTGTGGATGTGGTACCAAACAGGTTGCTTTGTCCTGAATGGTGTCAAGCTGCTTGTGTTGTTGAAGCTGCACCATTATTCAAGTAGGGAGTGTTCCATCACACTCCTGACTTGTGCCTCATAGATGGACAGGCTTTGGGGGAGTTACTTGCCACAGTATTCCCAGCCTCTGACCTGCTCTTGTAGTCAGTGTTTATGTAGTGAATCCAGTTGAGTTTCTGGTCAATGGTAACCCCACGGATGTCGATCGTGAGGGATTCAGTGATGGACAACATAATATCAAGGAGCAGTGGTTAGACCATTTCTTATTGGTGATGGTCATTGCCTGGCACTTCTGTGGCACAAATGTAACTTGCCACTTGTCAGCCCAAGGATATTGTCCAGATCTTGTTGCATTTGAACACGGACTGCTTCGATACCTGAGGAGTCATGAATGGTGCTGAACATTATCTTTGGCAGTCATCCTCATTTCTGACTTTATGGAGGGAAGGTCATTGATGAAGCATTTGAACATGGTTGGGCCTAGAACACTATCCTGAAGAACTCCTGCAGAGACATCCTGGAGCTAAGATGACTGATCCCCAACAATAACGACCACCTTATGTGCCTGGTATGATTCTATCCAGCAGTGAGTTTGCCCCCGATATCGATTGATGCTAGTTTTTCAAGGGCTCCTTGAGGCCACACTTGGGTCGAATGCAGCCTTGTTGTCAAGGGCTGTCACTCTCACCTCAATTTTGGAATTTAGTCTTTTTCTCCATGTTTGAACCAAGGCTATAAATGAACTTAGGAGTAAGTAGCTCTGGAGGAACCCAAATTGGGAGCCACCGAGCAGATTATTGCTCAGCAAGTGCTACTTGATAGGACTGTCGATGACACCTTTCATCACTTTACTGGTGAGTGAGAGTAGACTATTTGGACAATAATTGGCTGGGTTGGATTTGTCCTGCATTTTATGTGTAGGACATACCTGGGCAATTTTCCACATTGGAATCTACCTGCCAGGTTGACATCCATTTTAGGCATGCCTGGTGCTGCTGTTGGCATGCCCTCTTACAATCTCCACTGAACCAGGTTGACGTCCTAGCTTGACAGTAATGGTTGAATGGGGGATACGCCAGGCCATAAGGTTGCAGATTGTCCTGTGGGAGGCCATATGGGACCATCCACTCAGTATTTCAGGTCTGAAGATTGCTGCAAATGCTGCAGCCTTGTCTTTTGCGCTGTCGTGTTGGACTCTTTCATCATGGAGGATGGAAATATTTGTGGAGCCTCCAGTGAGTTGTTTAATCGTCTACCACCATTCATGACTGGACGTGGCAGGACTGCAGAGCTTAAATCAGATCCAGTAGTTCTGGGATCACTATGACCAGCAGTTTTCTGCAAGGATTGGTGCTGGGCCCACTGTTGTTTGTCATTTATATAAATGATTTGGATGAGAATACAGGAGGCATGGTTACAAAGTGTGTGGATAACACTAAAATTGTTGGTATTGTGGACAGCAAAGGAGGTTATCTAAGAGTAGAACAGGATCTTGGTGAACTGAACCAATAGGTCAAGGAGTGGCACGTGGAGTTTAATCCAGATAAATGCAAGATGTTCCATTTTGGCAAGGCGAACCAGAGCAAGGCTTGGCCAGTTAATAGTAGGGCCCTGGAGAATGTTGTTGAATAGAGAGACCCAGGAGTCCAGGTGCACAGTTCCTTGAAAATGACATCACAGGTAGACAAGGTGGTGAAGAAGGCATTTAGCATGCTTGTCTGTGCTGGTCAGAGCAGTGAAGTTTAGGAGTTAGGACTTCATGTTGCAGCTGTGCAGGACAATGGTGAGGCCTCTTCTGGAGTAATATGTGCAGTTCTGGTGACCATGCTATAGGAAGGACATTATTAAAAGGGTAGGGGAGTCCAAAACTAGAGGGCATAGGTTTAAGGAGAGAGGGAAAAGATTTAAAAGGGACCTGAGGGGAAACGTTTTCACTCAGAGGGTGCTGTGTACATGAATGAACTGCCAGAGGAAGTGGTGCATTTGAACGGGTACATGAATAGAAAATGTTTAGAGAGATATGGGCCATAAGTTGATAAATGGGATACATTTAGTTTGGGAAACGCGGTCCGCATGGACGAGTTGGACTGAAGGGTCTGCTCCCACGATGCATGACTCTAGCTCTCTGTATCACTTGCTGCTTATGCTGCATGGTGTGCAACTAGTCCTGTTTGGCAGCTACACCAGACTTACACCTCAGTTTTAGCCAAGTGCTGCTCTTGGCATACACTCCTGCAATTTCCATTGAAACAGGGTTGACCCCGTGTCTTGACGGTAATGGTTGAACGGCAGATATATTAGGCCATGAGGTTGCAGATAGTCCTGGAGCATACTTCTGCTGTTGATGGCCCACAGCACCTCATGGATGCCCAGTCTTGAGTTGCTAAATCTGTTTGAAGCCTGTCCCATTTAGCATGGCAATAGTGAGACACAATATGGAGGGTATTCTTAATGTGAAGGCAGGACTTCAACTCCACAAGGACTGTGTGGTGGTCACTCTTACCAATGTCTTGGACAGCACCATTTTCAGCTAGGAGATTGGTCAGGATGAGGTCACGTATGTTTTTCCCTCTAGTTCGTTCCCTCTCCACCTGCCACAGACCCAGTCTAGCAGCTATGTCCTTTAGGACCCTACCAGCTTGATCAGTAGTGTTGCTACCAAGCCATTCTTGGTGGTGGATATTGAAATCCCCTACCCAGAGTATATTTTACGCCCTTGCCGTCCTCAGCGCCTCCTCCAAGTGTCGTTCAATACAAAAGAGTACTGATTCATCAGCTGAGGGAGGATGGTATGTGGTAACCAGCAGGAGGTTTCCTTGCCCATGTTTAACCTGAAGCCATGAGACTTCATGGGTTCCAGAGTCAATGTTGAGGACTCTCAGATCAATTCCCTCCCCACTGTGAATCACTGTGCCACCACCTCTGCTGGGTCTGACTTGCTGGTATTTAGGACATATCAAGGGAAGCGATGGTGGTGTTGGCGGCATTGTCTGTGAGGTATAACTTCTTCAGTATGATTATGTCAAGCTGTTGCTTCACTAGTCTAGTGAGACAGCTCTCTTGATTTTTGCACTAGCTCCCCCAGTTACCGAGGAAGATTTTGCAGGGTCACTAGGGCTATTTCTGCCATTGCGTTTTCCAGTGCTTAGGTCGACGTCAGGTAGCCCATCTAGCTTCATTTCTTTGAGACTTCGTACAAAACATTGATACAACTGAGTGACTTGCCAGGCCATTTCAGAGGGCAATTGAGAGTGCCATGGGTCTACAGTCTGATGTAGGCCAAACCAGGTGAGGAGGGCAGATTTCCTTCCCTGAAGCACAGTCAACAATGGTTTCGGTGATCATTAGATTCTTGATTCCAGATTTTATTTTGCATTCAAATTCCACCATGTGGGATTTGAACACGGATCCCAGAAAATTAGCTGGGTTTCTGGATTAATAGTCTAGTGATAATACCACCAGACCATCACCTCTCCCTATATGTCAAGTACATACACCAGTTAACACCAGTTGTGTTGAATTTCTTGCTATCTGTGTAGTTCCATGTAAACAGTGCCTTTATTGATTAAGTCATCGCAGAAGCTTAACTTCTTATTTACCTCTTTCTCGCTGATTTTCATTTTTCCTTATTTCTCTTCTGTTGAATGCACTGAAGCCTTGCTGGGTTACAAGTCATTACAAGATGAGCATTTTACAAATGGTCATTATTTATGCATCAATGCCAAAAATGCTGCAAGCTACTGGAAACTGCAGGGGACTGCATCCAAGTTCAATTCCTGACTCAACATCCACACGTGAACACTTGCAGGAAGACTTAATAGATGGCCTGACCCATAGACATTAAGCCCTGTAATCATTCACAGAGCTCAACCAAATAAATGTTTTCAGTAAATGAATTTTAAGCTATGTTGAATATGACCAGAAGGCTCATTTTAATAATGAACTCGTCAGCTAAATTTCAGTCTAGTTTACTAAACATAAAATGTTCATGGCTCTTTATAACGTACCATTGCAATCAGTCTTGTTTTTCCTATGGTTCCATTCTCTTACCTTCAAAAGCCTTTTGTGCTCTGTCAGGATCATCTTGATTTTTGTCTGGATGGACCAAAATTGACAGCTAGAATTATGAAGAAAATTATTTATGAAACATGCACATTTCAAGATAATCAGACTCTAGAGAACTCACTAGTGAGGTAACTTTCAAATACACAGAATATACATTTTAACGTGTGAAAGACTTCAATCCTACTTGACAAATTAAAGTATATTCTTAATTTTTATTTTCCCTTTCTAATTTTCACCCTAAAGTCATGTCATTACCTAATTTCTAATTTACTCTCCATTTGTTCCATACTTTTCAACGTTTCAAATTCAAAATATTAAAAGATTTCCTGGTCCTTTTCCTTCAATATCGATGGAATTGAAAGTGTCAAAAACTACTTAATGCAACTACTGAATTAAGGCTAAAATGAAGCCTTAACTCACAGCTAAGGCCAAAATGGAAATTTGTATGGAACTCACTGCATTATAAAACATGTGTTGACACAGCATTAGTACCGCACTCAAATATGAGCCCACAGCAAGGAACAAATAGTGACACTACGTACATGATTAATCTGACTCCAGATCCCAGTAACTCAGTCAGCAAATAAACAGTCTGCCATAGTACTGAGTTACACACACCAGGAGGATCCAAATCTGAAGCGTGAATCGTGCCAAATTAGCTGTTTGGAGCTGGAAATAGAGCACAGCACCACAATAGGCCTCCAGTGTGCTCAGCTAGGATTGTTTTAAAAGACATTCAGCCAGAGATCTTGCTCCTGATCGTTATCCAGTGACCACTGCCTGAAAGTACATACGTGTGGACGCTGGGTAAGGGTAGCCTGACGATACTCACTGTCTGGGCTCACAGCTGAAGAATGGCCACTTGGGCGAGGTACCGAAGGGCTGCTTGCACCCAGAGAACCATACCCCAACGTGAGTCAGCACCTTGAGGAGGGGAGAGAATTTGGAAAAAAGTGTCGATTTTCACAGGCTAGTAAAGGATATGCTATGTTTAGTTCATGATTTGGCCCCAGTGAATTAAACTAAGAAACACTGTTGAATTTCTTTAACATGATTAAATTGCTTTTATTTCATTTAATAGAGAAAAATTCAAAATAGTTTTTTAAAAAGATGAAACAAAGCAACAGTTAGCTTTAGTGTCAATTCCTGTTAAGTGAATAACTTGCTTGAACACAAAAAAATTCCCTTAGTAAGAGTGCAGTGAATTGTTAGAGGATTAACCGTCATATTTCCTCCTGAAGGTGTTGACTCACGCTGGAGGTTGGTTCCACAGGCACAGGCAATATCTCACCAATAGCTGGCCTTCACATGAAGGATTCAGCATCATCAAGCTATCCTATATGGGAGTCATCACAGTCAAGCCCAGTGCTGATCTCACCCAAAGTCCCCGCAAGTGCACTTTCTAGACAGGACTGCTGAAGCCCCAACCACTGCCCAGGCTGAGAGCAAAACCCAAATTTTTCTGGTTCAAATGGATAAGTTGCATTTTGTCTTTACCAAATGGGCCAGCTGAGGGAGGATGGGTTGGAAGCAGGGAAAGATTTTATTGTAATTTCTATTAACTTGTCTTGACTTTGAATGGTAAATAGTTGAAACGACAGACATCATGCAGCATATTATTACTAATGATAACTGCATAAGGTGGGCTCTAACCAAGGAAAAGTATATATAAATAGGGAAAAGTATTCACTTAACAAGAATTTTCAACTAAAATAACACAATTAACAAAATGTATTTAATGTAAATAAAAATTGCTTCTGCATTTTCAATTTTTATTCACTTAAAAACACCGATTGTACCCATGGTCTTTGCTACCTTAGCCTGTAGAATAGCAAACTGAGATGTGTCTACCTGTCTGAACCGCTTTTTCAGCTCTTCATCTGTTGCTTCGGGATCTATCTGTAACACCTGTGTAACAAAGCATACAGCAACAACCACTATAATAGATTTAGCTTTTAGTTTTGTAGGCCACGTCAAGAAATTGAAATAGAGCAAGTTAACTAAATGGGAGAGTTGTTATTAGAGTATGATTCAAAAATTACAATTTGCAAAGACTTCACATGAATGTCAGTACGAAACTTACAAAATGGTTTCTAACGAATGAAATGAACAAAGGTGTTGAATGCGACAATAAAGGCAATCAATAGTTGATTTCTATCCTCATCCAAAAACAAAAATCAGGGGAGAGTTTCCAAGGGGCAATTTTTCAGCAAACAACCAAATCAGCATAAAAGATTGAGTAATATTAAATACAACTTACATCGAGCACAAATCAATTTTCCACAATCTTTGACACTGTCCTTATAAGAAAATACCAGCTGCAAGTCAGCCCTACCTGCAAGCTAGGAGGTTAAATGAATGAGCAATGAGTTTGGCCCATTTGCATCCATATGCAGACATTCAACAAGACTCTGCACATTCTTTTTCACATGAATTTGTTTTGGTAAAAGACATTATAGGCGTCTTTTTAAAAGAATCCATAAATATTAAAGATAATTAATTCATTCTGAAGTGACCAGCATATATGATGAAACCAGTCAGTGATTCTGCATAGTTCAGTCATTTTCAGTGATTTAAAATCAAGTTACTTGCAGGTGTTGGACAAGACAATCTGATTAAAACTGAGATAAATGTTGCAATAATTTCATTTTTGATTGCATTAATAAAACAGTACCATATTAGCATTCTTAATTACATCCAGGGACTATTTTTTAAACATAAGGGGAAAACAAAAGAAAGAGTTAAATCCTAAAATTTCTGCCTAATTGTACTGGTTCATGGAAGACTCAAGTCTGTGATATGCAAATTAGTTTTGGAGAGAAACCTGAATGAAAACTTTGGAAAACTGCTGCAATTTTGAACAAAAGTGTGCCTGGGTTGTGTATCGAGCCCAAAGCAGAAACTATCACTTCATACAAATGTTAACAAGACCAACAACATAGGACTGTCATTATAACAAAATTCCCCAAAAGATTTCACAGCTGCTTAAACATTAAGTTGATGATGAACATAGAAGACATGACAAGAACCCTTTGGCCCCTTGAACCTTCCCTGACACTTTGTAAGATCACGGCTGATCTGACTGTAATCTCAGATCCAGATTCCTGCCAAACTCTGATGACTTTTTAACTCCCTTGCTTACCAAGAATCTGTCCACCTCAGTGACAAAAATAATCAAAAACTCCACTTCAATTGTCCTGTCAGGTACAAAGTGTCAACGACATTCAATGCAGAAAAAAATTCACCATGTTTTAAAATTACAATCCCTTATTTTTAAAACAATGATCCTCAAGTTTTAAGTTCTCCTAAAGGCAGAAACATCCTTTCTGAAGAAGGGTCTAAGCCCGAAATGTCAACTTTCCTGCTCCTCTGATGCTGCTTGGCCTGCTGTGTTCACCCAGCTCTACACCTTGTTATCTCTCTACATCTATCCTGTCTATGTTTCACTGAATGTCCTAACAGTGGAGAAAGAGTGAAGAGGTCTAGAGGGAATTCCAAAGCTTAGTTGCTGGACATCTGAAGGCAGGTCATCAATAACAAAGTGGTGGAAATCAGAGGTGAACAAAAGGCCAGAATTGACGGTACAGAGTATTCAGAACTGAAAGCTATAGATAGGGAGGGGAAAGACCAATGAAGAACTTCAACAAAGAAATACATCTTTTAAATCTGAAGCACTACTAGACCGGAACCTATAATAAGTCAGCCACAACTCGGGTGATAGGCGAGTGGGATTTGGCACGAGTCTGGATATAGGCTGAGACGAAGTTTTCAGCACATTCTGAAGGGTGGGAAATGAAAGAGCCAGCAAAGAAAACTTTGGAATAATCAAATCTGGATGCGATCTCAGCAAGGATGAGGGTTTCAGCAGTAGAATGAGCTAAAAGTCTGGATGGAGAGATTGACAAATTGTATCATCTTCAAATGAGCCAGCTCAGCTTTTGGCTGACTAAGGAGAGAAATAAAAAAGTATTTGACGGCCAGGGCCTCAAACTCAATATTAAGGTTATGCTTTACCATACAGAAGTTATTCTGGGCTATGAAAGTCTTTGGAGCCTGGAATTGTTGAGCAGGCAACTTAAACGGCACTGGAGAAGTACCACCAGCAGATTCACACTAGAACCTCAAAATCCAAAGACAAGAAAGGTGACCCCACAACGGCAAAGCCAAAATCGAGATGCTCGTCACTCCGTATCATGAGCTGATTTTTGTTCACGATCTCTGCCACCAGATTCTTGAAGAAACTGCTCTACACAGAAGGTGGTCATGCCAAACGTCACTGCTGATTCACTGCAGACCCCGACTTATGACGTACGAACGTGAAGAAAGTCCATTCAGGAGGCACAACACGAACAGACAGACTTTATCAGGAAAGCAGAGTAGTAGAAGAGGAGTTGGAGAAAGTATACAAACCTCCAAAAACCTCATGTAACTGATCATCCAATTACCACCTGTCCCCCACGTGAGAGTCTGTAGATCATGCATTGGACTTAACTATCTCAGAAAAGCATGGAAACATGTCATGTCATTCTTGATCCCAAGGAATTCCCAAAGGTAAAGGATGAGTAAGAATGGAGATGGAAATATGCAGGTTTGGCAATTAGGAGTATATAGATTTGGAAGTTTGGGCCAAACACCAAACACTAGTTTAGCCTGGGAAGGAGGTCAGAAAGGGGGCTGGATTGTGCGGCTACTAAAGGCAACTTCTGTCAGTATCAAACACAATGGCTTGGATACGTTTTATGCTTAGCCAGTATTGAATGATGGACAGGTAGTGTAGTGTAAAGGTGGACAAGGATAGTCAATAGAGGTGGTGGTGGTGGTCAGGTAAAGCTGGTTGTTGATCAGGATACCTGTGGAACCTGACAATGTTTTAAAATGATGTAGCCAAGGGAAAATTTTAGATGAAAAATACAAAGCAACCAAAGCGTCAAGATTAATGGGATCACGGACAGCAGCCATTGCAGAATACACTGAGTGTACAATAGGATAGGTAAGAACTTAATCAGATAATGGCAACTCCACTCAGCTGGATAATTGAAGAGAAGCATTAGAGGAGGATTGGATTCATCTGACGGACAAAGGCAAAAAGATATTGAAAAGTTAAAAAGAAGGACAAGAAAGGATAGTCAGTGACATGGTATTTCAGCAGTCCAAATATATAGCAACTGAAAAACTACAGAAGTTGGAAACAGACTCACTTCGAATGGATTTAGATTGATATAGGTGGATCCAGGTCTCGTCAGTCTTTCAATTTGCTGTTTTGGGGTCAGGACAGAGTCCCTTTTTTCAATCTGTTTTACCTGCAAGAATATGAAGACTGTAGTTACCAAACATGGTTTTTAAATTATGAACACAATTCTTTCACAGGTACAGTATTAAAAATAAATTGACGACTGTGGAAAGCAAGTCCAATCACAGCATCTTAACAAATATGTAGAGAGTTGCCTACCAGATCGTAGGGGTATTTTCTTGCAGTGATTTAAGCTGAGGGTCACCATGCCTCATGCAAGGGGAGAGGTTGAGAAGGGAAGCCCTCCATGGTAACCCCAGCTAGTGTGAGAATTGAACCAATGTTGTTGGCATCACCATGTACGACAACCAGCTGTCCAGCCAACTGAGCTAACTGACCCCCAATAAATATGTAACAGCAACCCTTTGCATTTATATAGTAAACATAGTTAAGCATCCTAAGGAACTTTGCAGAATATTCACCATACAAAATGTGACAAACCGATACAAGGAGACATTAGGATGGGTGGCTAAAAGCCAGGTCAACAGGGTTAGGTTTTAGGTATCATCTTTAGTAGCCAAGAGCCTTGGCAGCTCAAGGTACAGCCCTCAATATGGAGTGATGAAAGTTGGGGATGCACAAGAGGCCAGAATTGGAATAATGAAGATATCTCAGAGGCTTGTAAAGTTACAGATTACAGAGACAGAGGGATTTACACCTGTAAAACCAGATATATTTGAATACAAGGTCAAGAATTTTAAAATCAAGGCACTCTTTAACTGGGAGCTAATGTAGGTTGGCAGCTACAGAAGTGATGGCTGAATGGGATTTGATTGTAACTTAGATACGGGCAGAATTTCAGATCATCTTAAATATAGAGCACATTACAGAAGAAGGCAGCCAAAGGGTACATTGGAAGTCAAGTCTAGAGGCAACAAAATTATTTGTATAAACAGACATGATGATTGGAACAAGATATAATCAAATTGCAATACTACATGGCTATGCAGAAAGGTATTGCAGTTACAGTAAAAGGAAAACAAAAACTTCAGAGAAAGTGAGAAGGGGAGAAAAGGCTCTTTGCAAATGGAAATAAAAACAAGCTTATGGCACACCCAGTGTCCCTACCCTTGAACCAGGAGGACCAGGTTCAAGTCCCACCCACTCCAGAAGTGTGTAATAACATCTCCAAACAAGATAGTTAGAAAAATAGATTAAAATCAGGGTTATTGATATTTAACAAGAAATTCACAAATTTATTTTCAACAGTAAAAGTTTTTTTAAAAAATTCTCAAACAGGATGGAAAAAGTGCCGGGTGTGGTGGGGCTGGAGGGGAGTGTGGACCGGACAAGGGAGTCACGGAGGGAGTGGACCCTCCAGAAAGCAGACAAGGGTGGGGAAGGAAAAATGTCTTTGGTGGTGGGGTCGGATTGCAGATGGCGGAAGTGTCGGAGGATGATGCGTTGGATCCGGAGGTTGGTGGGGTGGTATGTGAGGATGAGGGGGATTCTTTTTTGGTTATTATTGTGGGGATGGGGTGTGAGGGATGAGTTGCGGGAGACACGGTCGAGGGCGTTCTCGACCATTGCGGGGGGGGGGGGGGCGGAGTTGCGGTCCTTAAAGAATGAGGACATCTGAGATGTACGGGAGTGGAATGCCTCATCCTGGGAGCAGATGCGGCAGACGCGAAGGAATTGGGAATATGCATTTTTGCAGGGAGGTGGGTGGGAGGAGGTGTATTCCAGGTAGCTGTGGGAGTCAGTGGGCTTGAAACGGACATCGGTTTCTAGGTGGTTACCCGAGATGGAGACAGAGAGGTCCGGGAAGGAGAGAGAAGTGTTGGAGATGGTCCAGGTGAACTTCAGGTTGGTGTGGAAGGTGTTGTTGAAGTGGATGAACTGTTCGAGCTCCTCATGGGAGCACGAGGCGGTGCCGATACAGTCATCAATGTAACGGAGGAAGAGGTGGGGTTTAAGGGAGTGCTACACCTGCCCCCACACCTCCTCCCTCACCCCAATCCCAGGCCCCAAGAAGACTTTCCACATCAAGCAGATGTTCACCTGCACATCTGCCAATGTGGTATACTGCATCCGCTGTACCCGTTGTGGCCTCCTTTACATCGGGGAAACCAGTGGAGACTTGGGGACCGCTTTGCAGAACACCTGCATTCGGTTCGCAACAAACAACTGCACCTCCCAGTCGCGAACCATTTCAACTACCCCTACCATTCCTCAGACAACATGTCCATCCTGGGCCTCCTGCAATGCCACAATGATGCCACCCGAAGGCTGCAGGAACAGCAAATCATATTCAGCCTGGGAACCCTGCAGCCCAATGGTATCAACGTGGATTTCACAAGCTTCAAAATCTCCCCTCCCCCAACCGCATCCCAAAACCAGCCCAGCTCGTCCCCGCCTCCCTAACCTGTTCTTCCTCTCACCTATCCCCTCCTCCCACCTCAAGCCCCACCCCTATCTCCTAACCTCATCCCGCCCCCTTGACCTGTCCGTCCTCCCTGGACTGACCTATCTCCTCCCTACCACCCCACCTACACTCACCTTTACTGGCTCCATCCCCGCCTCTATGACTTGTCTGCCTCCTCTCCACCTATCCATCTTCTATCTGCCTCCCCCCCTCCCTATTTATTTCAGAACCATCTTCCCCTCCCCCATTTCTGATGAAGGGTCTCGGCCCGAAACGGCAAGCTTTCCTGCTCCTATGATGCTGCTTGGCCTGCTGTGTTCATCCAGCTCCACACCTTGTTGTCTTGGAAAAAATACTGACTTTTTCACAGCTTTAACAAAAAGGAGATCGAGATTAAATACACATTATTTAGGATGTGCGCTTGTATGTTTTAAGCTGTGCAAGCCTTGATTACATAAGTTTCAATGTGCACCTACTCTAAATTCACTCACTGGTAGGAAAGAAAACAGAAGCAGGACGATTTAGGAATTTTGAGCTACTTAGAGTCCTATTGTAAGTAATCATTGCTTTATAGTGCAATGAAGATCAAAGCAGGGGAAGATCCAAATTAGAAACTTAGAGAGGCTGGGGGCCTCAGAAGGTCGTACACCCTGGTTATTGCCTCCAACTTATTTCAGGCCAACATCCTGCAGAACAGGTGAGGAGCACAATCTTAAGGGGCAGATTCAGTAGGGTGCTTTTTGACCTTCCTTTGCTAGGGAGCAAGAAGCAGAGAGTTCACATAAAGCAAACTCAAGCCAAGAGAAATGTCTCTTTCGTATTTCTTTGTTAGGCATTTCGAACATTGTTTGCAGTTCTTGTTGGCACACCATAGGAAGGATATGGAGGCTTTGGAAAGGGTGCAGAAGAGGTTTACCAGAATGTTGTCTGGATTGGAGTGTATTAGCTGTGAGGAGAGGTTGGACAAATTTGGATTGTTTTTGCTAAAAGCTTCAGAAGCTGAGGGGCAACCTGACTGAAGTTTATAGAATTATGAGAGACATGCATAGTCGATGTCTTGTTCCCAGGGTGGAAATGTCAAATACTAGGAGGCATAGGTTTAAGATCAGAGGGGGAAAGATTTAAAAAGGACCTGAAGAGTAACTTTTTCACGCAGAGGGTAGTGCATGTATGGGATGAGCTGCCAGAGGAAAAGGTGGAAGCTGGTACAATTACAACATTTAAAAGGCATCTGGATGGGTACATGAATAGCAAGGGTTTAGAGGGATATGAGTCAAATGCTGGCAAATGGGTCTAGGTCAGTTTGGGATGTCTGGTCAGCACGGACAAGTTGGACCAAACGGTCTGTTTACATGCTGTATGACCCTATGGCTCTATACAAGTAGCTGATGACAAAACAATCTGAAAATTAACGGTTGAAGACTAAAGGCTGAAAAAAAAAATCTTCTGACAAGGAACTGTCTCATAGTACTGCAGTTTTCGTGATCTATCGCAAAACGAAAATGTTATTGTTCAGTTCAAATGCATTTTGCTTTGTTTACTTTTTATTACCATTAATACTACAAACCATCATATTTGTATAAAATCAAAGTCACCATAGCATACAATTAACATTATGCATGTAATGCAGGATAAACCCATAGTAACAACAAATAAAGACCTATTTAGATTATACAAACAAAGCAAAGCAAAAATCAAACTGTTTTAGAAGCTATTTTCTAGTATGAGCTCATTTTTAACTTACCACCTTCTAATGGGTCAGCAATCTTCAGCCAGAGTACCAAATTGGATGATTCACTGTGGCCTCCGCCCGTGGTTCCCAGCATTCCAGATAGCAAGCTTCAGCCAATTTAATTCACTCCACATGATATCAAGAAATGGTCAGGGGTACATGGTACTGCAAAGGCTAGGGGCCCTGACAACATTCCGGTAATAGTGTTGAAGGCTTGTGCTCCACAATTTGCTGCCCCTGTACAGTTACAACACTGGCATCTAGCCAATGTGGAAAATTGCTCGCACGCATCCTGTACACAAAAAGCTGGAGAAATTCAACCTGACAAATTCCCACCCATCAGTCTCCTCTCGATCATCAGTAAAGTGATGGAAGGTGTCATCAAGCAGCACCCGCTCAGCAATAATCTGGGCAGTGACACCCGGTTTGGGTTCCATCAGGGTCACTCAGCTCCTGATCTCACGACAGCCTTGGTCCAAAGCATGGACAAAAGAACTGAATTCCAAAAGCGAGGGGAGAGTGACAGGCCTTGACATCAAGGTCGCAGTTGACCAAGAGTGGCATCAAGGAGTCCTAGCAAAACTGGAATGATTGGAATCATATATGGCGCATAGAGAGATGGTGTGGTTGTTGGAGGTCAGTCATCTCTTCTCCAGGACATTATGTAGTGTCCTAGGCAGACCATCTTCAGCCGTTTCAATGATCTTCCCTCCATAAAGTCAGAAGTGGGAATGACTGCCAAAGATAATGTTCAGCACCATCAATGAGTCTTCAAATACTGATGCAGTCCATGTTCAGATGCAGTAAGATCTGGACAATATCCAGGTTTGGGCTGACAAGTGGCAAGTAACATTCACACTATACAAAATGCCAGGTAATGACCATCAATAAGAGACAATCTAACCACTGCCCTTTGACATTCAATGGCGTTACCATCACTGAACACTCCACTATAAGAGACGAGTCAGGAATGTGATGGAATACTCCCCATTTGTCGAGATGAGTGCAGATCCAACAATAGTTAGGAAACTTGAAACATGCAGAACAAAGCAGCCGCGTGATTGGCACCACATCCACGCCCTCAACCAGTGACGCTCAGACGCAGCAGCGTGGACTATCCACAAGATGCACTTTAGGAAATCACCAACAATCCTTCAACAACAACTTCCAAATCCACAACCGCTTCCATTTAGAAGGGTAAAGGTAGCAGATATCTGGGAATATCATCACCTGCAAATTCTCCTCCAAGCCACTCACCATCTTGACTTGGAAAAATATTGCCGCTCTTGTTGCTGGGTCAAAATCCTGGAACTCCCTCCCTAATGGCATTGTAGGTCAAGCCACAGCACGTGGACTGTGGCAATTCAAGAAGGCAGTTCACCACTCCTCAAGGGCAACTAGGGTCGGACAATAAATGCTGGAATGGGCAAAGGCTGACTTTGCTAGTAATGTTCAATTCATGAACAAATACATGTATCACAGTACACTCATACCCATTATCCTAATCCTGTTCCCTACAACAATACACTTACTTAGCAGCCTTCTTCCCAAATCCATTCCTACCAATCACAATCCCCTTCTTCTCCACCAAAATTTCTCAGTCTTGCCCAGACTCAGTTTCTCATCGCTGCTACCAGTGGATGGCTGCAGATCTTCCTCACCTGGCATCCACATTGCCAGGGAAAGCGGAGGTGCCTCCCCAGGCAATTGGAGCTTGGATCCTGAGAGCTTAATTGGTTATGGGGAATGCTGCCACTTGCATTACGAGGTGGTTGAGGTGGTAGCATCAAGGTCCACAGGAGCTCATGCCAGCAGCTGCTGCGAAGAGTAGGAAATAGCTGAGACCGCAGTCATGCAAAACCTCCCTCACCTGCCCAGCCAGGGGCCAGAACCTGAAGCCAAGCGAGGCTGCAGTTGAGTCTGGGCAACTCGCCATCCTGCACCAGCAGCCGTAAACTGCACAGTTGAAAAACCAGGAAGGTGGTCTAGTTCAGAAAAGGCTGAACAAGGGAGCTGCTGATATTGGGAGCCTGGCCTCTATATCATTAAATAAAAAAATGCAGGTAATAATTGACAATGGGTTAAACAAAGAGGGGCTGAGTGATAGCTTCTCCAAGCAAGCAGAGGTCTGAAAAAAATATTTTAAAAGGGCAAAATTCTAACAGCCAAAGTCAGAATTCTGCCAAATGGAAATTTTGCAATTATAGATCAGAATTTCATTCCTAGTTAGATATGGAGCAAGAACAGCCATCACTGGGCACATTACCCCCAAATATCTATTTGACTAAGCAGTATTACACAACATATGCATTAATTAAAAGTAGGTAATACATAAATTACAATTTGTAAAAACTCTCCACTCTTCCCCCGCCCCCCTCTCTCACGCACTGTCCCCTTCACTCGATCCCTCCCTCCCTCTCACTCACTCACTCACTCACTAAGCCTCCTCCCTCCCTTCTCATCCCCTCTTCTTCCTCCGCTCCCTTCTCCACCCCCACTTCCCTCTCCCTTCTCCTCCCTCTCCCCTCTTCTTCCTCCGCTCCCTTCTCCACTCTCCCTCCGTCCCTCTCTCTCTCCCGCTCCACTACAAACTCCAGGCCTCAGGCTGCAGCTGCCCTTTCCTGAAGACAGACAGAAATCGCTGGGCGCTGAGCCGGCCGAATCATTTCCCTTACAGTCCCTCCTCTTCCACCGGCCGACTGCCTTTACCTCGGTTAGGAAGAGTTTGAAGGCCTCCTCTCCGCCGGTATCGACTCCGGGGGCCAGGCTGCCGGAGGCCGCTCCGCTCTGTGTCGCCATTTTGCCGCCGGCCGCCGGCCGCCCTTGGTGAACCACGTGACCCGCGCCGCTGCCCTCCAGGTGGCGCTGGTGAGCGCAGTGACGCCCCGGGATGATTGGCAGGTGCCCAGGCTGGCCGGAACTGGCAGTGAACAGAGGGGAGCAATAGTCTGTGAATCTAACCCTCCCTCTACTGACCCCTTCTCCCGCCTCCAACACACCCCCTCCTCCTGGACACCACCCCAAGGCCTCCTACCCTCCCTTGATCTCGTCATCTCCAACTGCCGTCGAGACATCAATCACCTCAACCTCTCCCCCGCAGAATGTGCAGCCCTCCGCTCCAATCCCAACCTCACCATAAAACCCACGGACAAGGGAGGCGCAGTTGTAGTATGGCGCACTGACCTCTACATTGCTGAGGCCAGGCACCAGCTCTCCGACACCTCCTCCTACCGCCCCCTGGATCATGACCCCACCCCCGAGCACCAAACCATCATCTCGCAAACCATCCACAACCTCATCACCTCAGGTGACCTCCCACCCACCGCCTCCAACCTCATCGTTCCCCAGCCCCGCACCGCCCGCTTCTATCTCCTTCCCAAAATCCACAAACCTGAATGCCCTGGTCGACCCATTGTCTACGCCTGCTCCTGCCCCACCGAACTCATCTCCACCTACCTAGACTCCATTTTCACCCCCTTGGTCCAGGAACTCCCTACCTACGTCCGTGACACTACCCACGCCCTCCACCTCCTCCAGAACGTCCAATTCCCCAGTCCCCAACACCTCATTTTTACTATGGACGTCCAGTCCCTACAGACCTGTATTCCCCATGCTGATGGCCTAAAGGCCCTCCGCTTCTTCCTGTCCCGCAGAACTGACCAATCCCCCTCCACCGACACCCTCATCCGCTTAGCTGAACTCGTCCTCACCCTCAACAACTTCTCTTTCAATTCCTCCCACTTCCTACAGACAAAGGGGGTGGCCATGGGTACCCGCATGGGCCCAAGCTATGCCTGGCTCTTTGTAGGTTACGTGGAACAATCCCTCTTCCGTACCTACACTGGCCCGAAACCCCACCTCTTCCTCTGTTACATTGATGACTGTATCGGCGCCGCCTCGTGCTCCCACGAGGAGCTCGAACAGTTCATCCACTTCACCAACACCTTCCACCCCAACCTGAAGTTCACCTGGACCATCTCTAACACCTCTCTCTCCTTCCTGGATCTCTCTGTCTCCATCTCGGGCAACCACCTAGAAACCGATATCCATTTCAAGCCCACCGAGTCCCACAGCTACCGAGAATACACCTCCTCCCACCCACCTTCCTGCAAAAATGCCATCCCCTATTCCCAATTCCTTCGCCTCCGCCGCATCTGCTCCCAGGATGAGGCATTCCACTCCCGTACATCTCAGATGACTTCATTCTTCAAGGACCGCAGCTTCCCCCCTGCAGTGGTCGAGAACGCCCTCGACCATGTCTCCCGCATTTCCCGCAACTCATCCCTCACACCCCGTCCCCACAATAACAACCAAAAAAGAATCCCCTTCGTCCTCACGTACCACCCCACCAACCTCCGGATCCATCGCATCATCCTCTGACACTTCCGCCATCTGCAATCCGACCCCACCACCAAAGATATTTTTCCCTCCCCACCCTTGTCTGCTTTCCGGAGGGACCACTCTCTCTGTGACTCCCTTGTCCGCTCCACACTCCCCTCTAGCCCTACCACACCCGGCACTTTTCCCTGCAACCACAGGAAGTGCTACACCTGCCCCCACACCTCCTCCCTCACCCCAATCCCAGGCCCCAAGAAGACTTTCCACATCAAGCAGATGTTCACCTGCACATGTGGTATACTGCATCCGCTGTACCCGTTGTGGCCTCCTCTACATCGGGGAAACCAAGCGGAGGCTTGGGGACCGCTTTGCAGAACACCTGCGCTCGGTTCGCAACAAACAACTGCACCTCCCAGTCGCGAACCATTTCAACTCCCCCTCCCACTCCTCGGACAACATGTCCATCCTGGGCCTCCTGCAATGCCACAATGATGCCACCCGAAGGTGCAGGAACAGCAAATCATATGCAGCCTGGGAACCCTGCAGCCCAATGGTATCAATGTGGATTTCACAAGCTTCAAAATCTCCCCTCCCCCAACTGCATCCCAAAACCAGCCCAGCTCGTCCCCGCCTCCCTAACCTGTTCTTCCTCTCACCCCGTCTCCTATCTACTAACCTCATCCCGCCCCCTTGACCTGTCCGTCCTCCCTGGACTGACCTATCTCCTCCCTACCCCCCCACCTACACTCACCTTTTCTGGCTCCATCCCCGCCTCTTTGACTTGTCTGTCTCCTCTCCACCTATCCTCTCCTCCATCCATCTTCTATCCGCCTCCCCCTCTCTCCCTATTTATTTCAGAACCCTCTTCCCCTCCCCCATTTCTGATGAAGGGTCTAGGCCCGAAACGTCAAGCTTTCCTGCTCCTATGATGCTGCTTGGCCTGCTGTGTTCATCCAGCTCCACACCTTGTTACCTCAGATTCTCCAGCATCTGCAGTACCTATTATCTCTGTAGCAATAGTCTGTTTGCTCTGCTCTGAGCTCCTGTCGGTCCATGCAGTGGATAGAGGCAGCAGCCCAGTCTTGGCTCCTATCCAGACTGAATATGGCAGGGAAGCCCAAGCCAAAATGCTGTACTATAAGTGGGAATGCCTAGATGCCTCTGCCACTCTGAATGACCACTTCTGTAGGGCCACTTATGCCAACAGCTTCAGCACTGAGTCTTGGATCAAGAGTGTCAGCTGGAGGCACAGAAGTGCATATGTGAAGTTGAAGACAACATGTATAGCTCCGTTCCTGAGGTGATCACCCTGCAGACGAAGAAGCTGCAGGCAGAGGAAAGGAGCCAACCAGGCAGGCAGACAGAAAAGTCCGAGAGGGCATCCCACTTAATAACTGTGTTTCTGTGTTGGTGTCACTGGTGAAAGCAACAGGGAAGAGTTCATGACACTGTGAGTGGCTCAGCTGCACAGCAGGGAAAAGCAAAAGTCCAACAGATGTAGGGGTAGGTGACTCAATAGTCAGAGTTCAGGCAGATGTTTCTGCAGACGCAAACGTGACTCCAGGATGGTGTGTGGCTTCCCTGGGGCCAGGGTCAGAAATCTCTCTGGGGGTCTGCAAGGCATCTTAAAGGGGGGAGGGTAATAAGTCAGAGATCGTGGTACAAGTTGATACTAATGATATAGATGAGATGAGGTTGTGCATCAAGAATTCAGGGAGATATGCAGTGGATTAAAAGGTAGGACCTCTAAAACCGTAATTCCAAGATTACTCCCAGTATCATGTGCTAGCGAATTCAGAACTAGGAGTACAGGTCAGATGAATGCATGGTTCAAGAGTTGGTACAGGAGGGAGGGTTTCAGATTCCTGGATCACAGGAACTGTTTCTGGCATCAGTCCTGGCTCCCTTATTGTTTGTAACATATATGAATGATGTAGATGAGAATGTGGAGTTGATAAGTAAGTTTGCAGATGGCATGACAATTGGTCGTATGGTTGGTGGTAAGGAAGAAGGTCTTAGGTTACAGGAAGATGTAAATGAATTGGTCAGATGAAATTTAACACTGATAAATGTAGGCAATGCACTTTGGAAGAAGTAACAGGAAAGGGGAGCACTCAGTGAATGGCAGTATGCTAAGAAGCTCAGAGGAACAGAAGGATCTTGGGAGCACTTGTCCACAGATCCCTGAAGGCAACAGAACATGTTAATAGGGTTGTTAAGAAGGCATCCAGGACTGTTGCCTTAATTAATCATGGCATAGGTTACAACAGCAGGAAGGTATGTTGGAGCTGTACAATGTTTTGGTTCGGCTACGGCTGAAATACTGAAGTTCTGGCTGCCATACTATAGAAAGGACTGGCGGGGATATACGTTTATCATGGGCATAGACACCATGGATGGGAAGCAATTGTTGCCCTTAGTTGAAGGGTCAACAACGAAGGGCATTATGTTAAGGAAAAGCCAGGGAGGTTTAGAGGGGATTTGAGGAAAAATGTTTTTACCCAGAGTAATGGGAATCTGGAATGCACGGCCTGGAAGGATAGGAGAGGCAGGAAACCTTACAATCTTTAAAATGTATGTAGATAATCACTTGAAATGTCATATCATTCAAAGTTATGGCCCAAGTGCTGGAAAGTGGGATTAATGGAAATAGGTTGTGTAGACTTGATGGGCTGAAGGTCCTCATGAATGCTTTGTGACTCTATAAGCCCAAACCAGACATCTACCCTTATCCGCTGCTAGAACTGAGAGGAGTCAGGCTAGACTGCAGCTGATGGTGCTACATTTATCCACTGTCACTGCAACACATTTCATCAGTCCAAACAGAATTAAATCACACCACGTGAAGCCAGAGCCTCTCAAATGTCTTGCCACTGTTAACCCATTCCCGGGCAACCACCCCAGTCTCCTGTGCAGTTGGGAAGCGATTTTCAAAACTCACTTTCTTGAGGATGACTTACAAACATTGTCAATTCACCTGTGGAATTTGAAAAGACGGGTTCACAATACTAGATAATATTGATCAATGTCAGACTGCAGCAAAGAAGCAACAATTCCAGATCATCAGGCAGCATGGAATGACATGAAGAACAGAACTGGAGATGATACTGGTAGCTCACAGTTCCAAACAACTCTTAGCACATCTAAGAATCATGCTGGATTCCTGGGATCCTTTCTTAAGTCCCTCTGTGGAAGGTTGCATACCCCGGTTTCCAAAAATCTCTGACCTTGGAAAGGAAATGCTGCTAATCAGTGAGTTCCTGAAACTTGATCAATCCCAGAAACAATCCAAAGAATCTTATCAATAACGCAGACCCAATGGAATTTAAGACACTGTGACCTTCTCTTGGAGATAAATTATTTACAGTTTTGCACATTGTGAGAACATGTGGAAAGCGAAAATATGTAAAGAAGTCAGATATGATTCAGATTGAAAGTCATTTTCCTTGTGCCCTAAAGACACTGATTCTCTTGGGGATTTATGATTCCAAGACCGCTGGTCACCCCAGCCTATAACTCATCAAATTGGCCATTTTTCCATGTGTGTCTTGATCGTGGCTACTATTTAACCACAACACATGTAAGACCAACCCATTCTATTCGGCAATTAAGATACAGAATGCTGGGGACCCTCCTGAGCATCAGAAAACATTTTCATAAAAAAATCTGATGAAAAGTTATTGACTGGAAACATTAGACTGGTTTGCCCCCACTACCCCTTCCCCCACAGGTATGTCTAGAGCAAAGCCTGGGACAAGGGGTACAAAAAGGATCCATTAATGGGAGTCCAGGGCAGTAGAGGGCCAATTGTGCCTGGCTTAGGGCTAAGACAACTGAGCTCAGAATGGGTTGTGGCTGGTGGGCTCGGGTCAGTGTGTGTTCACCGAGCTTAAGTTAGTATGGGATCACAGGTCGCTGTGCTTGGGTCAGTGTGGGGGTGTTGGGCTAATCAGAATGGGGTGCTGGGCTTGGGTCAGTGTAGGAGTCTGAGGGTCTGAGATAGGACATTGTTTCTTGGTTCAGGGACTGGGTCCCAGACCAGGAGCAACCATAGGGCCTATGACTTCCCTCCCGGCCTCTGGTCTAGAGTTGTCACGATTTTCTACAGACCAAGTAATGAAATTCTCATTGACATGATTTAAGACTTGGTTCTAAAATGCTGGCTACAATGTTTTAATGTCCATTTTCCACTGGACTTCTCCATGACAAGGGGTTGGTGACAGCCTAGTGGTATTGTCACTGCACTGTTAATCCACAGACCCAGGGAATGCGCCAGGGACCTAGGAGTGGAATTTGAAATCAGTAAGAGAAAAGTCTGGAATTAAGAGTCTAATAATGACCATTACTAATTGTCAGAAAAAACCCACCTGGCTCATTACTGCCATCCTTACCTGGTCTAGCCTACATGTGACTCCAGTCTCGCAACTAGGTGGTTGATTCTAAACTGCCCTCCGGGCAATAAGGGATGGGTGATAAATGCAGCGACAACCTCATCCCGTGAATGAATAATAAAAAAAAATCCTGTTGCTCTGTGATAAGCCAACCTCTCTGGCTCATGTTGTGATGGTCATGGTACACTGGTGTCAGATAGGGAACACTTGATTATTGACCCAGCAATGGTGATATACATTGACCTGAGGATAATGTTTGACTTGGAAATGATGGTTCTCCCTAATGTATGCCGAATTGGAAAGTGCCTTTAATGCCTAATAGATAAGATGTTAAACTCTAAGGCTCTGTGTCTCTGTCAAGTTGAATGCAGAAAAAGGATCCTGGCATGATCCAAAAAAAAAGCAGAGAGTTTTCACAGAAACCTAACCACATTCCTCTCTCAACCAATGTCAAAAACAAGCTTGGCTTTTCCCTTGTTTCTTTAACAATTGCAGAACATTGTATATGCGTATTTACTGCAGTGTAACCACACTATAATTATTTAGATTCCCACAAAGTGTGAACAAGCAATAGTCTAAAGATTAACAATTACATAATACATCCAAACTACACTTGAGACTTCAGACTAACAGTATGCAGTGTTATGAAGAAGGTCATTCTGGAACACAAATAAATCTAATACCTGAAAGCCAGTGCTATAACGTCACTCTGAGGTCTAATTCCAAAGCATGCTTGATGATCAGTCATTTCCCGCCTGACCATTAGATGGTGCTTTATACAGTTGAAGAGAAAGAACAAATCAGTACACTTGCAAACACTCTTAAGCTGATCAGCAGCAATTTTAGATGGATTCACTTTAGATAATAATACAGGTTTCATACTTGAACAAGGAACATATTTCACTAATCGGTTTAGTTTTTAATTTGCTATGTTATACAATGCATCTTCAATTATCATTTTTTGATTCAGTTGTAAAAAAAGTTGCACTAAATGCATGCAAACTACAATTAAACAACTTAATTATGAATAGATGTACTCTACAATTATTTACCTAAGGTACCAGTCTTGATCGCAACTGAATTGCAAACTTTCTAATTATGGCAATGGGGGTGGGATTCAATTTCCTTCCTCATTTCCTGAAGATGCTGAAATATTCCAGTTTCTGGTTGATATGAAGACAGAGATTAATTGTTCATCCAATAATCAGGTCAATAGTTATTGTTAAACTGGAAAGCTAGGGGAAGAAAGAAGAAAATGTAGTAAGTATAGATTCCTTCAGTCAACATCCAGGAACCAAAATGAGATTCATAATTATACAGTCAGCAAATCATAAAATTTTACAGGACGGAAGCAGGCTATTCAACCAATCGCATCTCTACTGGCTCCCAAAAGAACTACCAGCTAGTCCCGTTCTCCAGCCCTATTTCTGAAGCCCTCTAAATTAATCACTTTCTAGCATATATCTAGCTCTCTTTTGAAACTTCCAATTGAATCCACCTCACAACTTACCTACGCAGCACATTCCAAATCCTAACAACTGTCTCAGTGCAGACATTTCTCCTCATCTCACTCCTAGCTCTGTTGCTGACAGTCTTGAAATTGCGACCCCTAGTTACAGATATACCAACTAGTGGAAACAGAATATCCTTACTTACCGTGTCAACTGTTCATAATCTTGAATTCCTCAGTAAAGTCACCTCTTAAATTTCATTTCGCCAAGGAGTACAAGGTCAATTTCTCTAATATTTCTTTGCACCTAAAATCTCTCATTCCTGGTATCATTCTCATAAATCTCCTTTGCTCTCTCTCCAGGGCTTTAATATCTTTCCTTAAATAAGGAACTGAACACAACATTCCAAATGTGGTCTGACCAATGATTTGTAGAGGTGTAGCATCACTTCCTTGCTTATATACGCTGTGCCTCTATTTATAAACCCAAGGATTCTATAAGACTTCTTAACAACAGTTTCAAATTGCCTGGCCACCTCTGACAATTATGAAGGGCTTTGTAGTACACCTATGTCAGGCTCCTACTCATCGACTACAGCTCTGCCTTCAGCACCATAATCCCTTTCAGACTAATCTCAAAACTCTGCGACCTAGATCTCGGATCCTCCTTCTGAAACTGGATCCTTAGCTTTCTGACCCACAGACCACAATCAGTGAAGACAGACAACAGCGTCTCCTCCACCATAATCCTCAACACTGGTGCACTGTAAGGATGCACTCAGTCCCCTACTGTACTCCCTGTACAGATTGTAGACAAATTCCGTACGAATGCCATCTACAAGTTTACTGACGACACCACTGTGGTAGGACAGATATCAAACGACAATGAGTCAGAATACAGGGAGGAGAAAGAGTGCTTGGTGTCGTGACACAATGATAACAATCTGTCTCTCAATGTCAGCAAAACAAAAGAACTGACCATTGACTTCAGGAAGAAAGGAGGAGAACACACCCTACCACATAAACGGAGCTGAGGTAGAGAGGGTCAGGAGCAACAAGTTCCTAGAAGTGGCAATAACTGACAATCTGTCCTGGACCTCCCACATTGGTGCAACTGTCAAGAAGGCACAACAACGCCTCTTCTTCCTCAGGTGGCTTAGGAAATTTGGCATGTCCATAAGGCCCCTCACCAACTTCTCCAGATGCACCATTGAAAGCACACTGTCCAGGTGCAAACGGCCTGGTATGGCAACTGCTCTGCCCAGGACTATAAGAAACTACAGAAAGTTGTGTGCACAGCCCAGACCATCACAGAAATCAACTTCCCATCCACAGATTCCATTTACACATCTCATTGCTGGGGAGAGGCTGCCAAAATCATCAAAGGCCCCTCCCAACCCACTAATGCTCTCCTGCAATCTCTTACATAAGTCAGAAGATACAGAAGCTTGAACACAGGCACCAACAGATTCTTCCCAGCTGTTATTAGACTGATGAATGGACCTCTCCAACTTAAAATAAAGCAGATCTTGCTAAGGATGATCTTGCTTTGTGTACCTCCTGTGCAGCAGTGACCTTGTATGTTTAGCTTTTTCTAAGCAGCCTGTATGTCCTTGTTTGCTATGATCTCCCTGTACTGCTTGTAAAACAAAGCTTTTCACTGTAGCTAAGCACAAGCAACTACAATGAATCAAATCAATTAAGACTTGAACCCTGAGGTCCCTCTGCTCCTGTACTTCCCTCAAAATTGTACCATCGAACTGTATTTTCTGTCCAGTTTTCTTCTACCAAAATGCATTGAAATTCATCTACCAGGTGTCTGCCCATTTGGCCAACTTGTCTATGTCCCTCTGAAGTTGCTCAGCATCATCCCCACAATTCACTACTTTCCCTAGCTTAGTATCATCTGCAAATTTAGAGATTTTGCCCTCAACACCCATCTCCAAATTATTTATCTAAATCAGAAAAAAGCAAGGGTCCGATCAGTGACACTTTGGGGAACACCATTCTCAACTTGTCTCCAATCTGAAAAATGCCCATCTATACTTACCCTCTGTTTCCGATCTTTTAGCAAACTTCTAATCCATGCTGCCAAGGACCCATCAATCCCAAACCTGTCTAATTTGCTAACCCCAACCTGCCATGTGTCATCATATCAAATGCTTTCTGAAAGTCCAAATAGACATCATCCACAGCACTACTCTCATCCATTGCCTGTGTCACCTTTTTAAGAGAACTCAATTTAAACATGTCAGACATGACCTACCCTTGACAAAGCTATGCTGTCTTGTATTGACTTATTTTTTCTAAGTGTATATTAACCTTATCCTGTATTATGGCCTCCATCAGTTTTCCCACTGTGATGTCAAGCTGACATGACTGTCATTTCCCAGGTAACAAGATATTAGTGGTCACGGGTATTGTGTAAAATTTTCTTTCAAGTTAACTCATTTCCTCAGCGTTGGAAACAAGGTTGTTTAAGGGTCAACCAGACCGGCTCCAGAGTTGATTGAGAGCTGGGTTGCATTATTGGTATTTAAGATGTGTGTTCCTACGTGTCTTACGGTGCTGTGGTAGTGTCCCAACATCTGGGCCAGAAGGTCTGGCTTCAAGTCCCACCTATTCTGGAGGCATATTGTGTCATAACACGTCCAAACAAGTTGATATTCAAATACAAAATGCGTTTGTCTCATGGACACTTTGTAATTTGATGAGAGGTGTAGTTATTTTTTTAAAAGAACTCAGATCTTGATGGGCAGTTTTGTTATTGGGTGGTTTGTTGATTTGTTAATTGGCTTTCCAGTTTTTTTGTTAGCTTAGAAATCTTTTGCTTTCCTTTTGATTGCACTTCAACCCCATTCTCCTGATAAACCATCAAACCATACAAAATAGGAACATGAGTAGGCAGTTCACCTCCTGGAGTCTGTTCTGCCATTCAGTAGGATCATGGCTGCTCTGACACTCTGCATGTCCACTTTCCTATCTTTTCCCCATAACACTTGATTTCCCCTACTGATCAAGAATCCATATGTCTCAGCCTTAAACAGACACAAGGATTCTGTCCCTACATCTCTCTGCAGCAAGGATTTCCAAAGACTTAGAATCCTCTGAGAGAAGACATTCCTTCTCATCTCAGTCTTAAATTGGCATCCTCCTATTCTGAGACTATGCCCTCTGGTCCTAGACGCTCCCTGTCAGCATTTATTCTATCAAACTTCTTAAGAACCCTGCATGGGATAGTAAGAACTGCAAATGCTGGAGAAACACAGCAGACCGGGCAGCATCAGAGGAGCGGGGTAAGCTGACGTTTCAGGCCTGGACCCTCCTTCAGAAACGGGGCGAGGTCCACCTTCTATCTGACAAAAGGCATGATCACGTGGGTCCAGGGGCGGGGCCCAACTTCGGATGGACGGCGTTCATCACCACGTGGAGCTAAGGGCGGGGACTACTTTCTGATTGACGGCGGTCGCGGTCACGTGGGCCTAGGGGCGGGGCCCAGGCACACGTGCGTCTAGGGGCGAGGCCCACACTCTGATTGACAGGGCGTGCAGTCACGTGGAGCGGGCGGCCTACTCCTGGGGACGGCTGGTTCGGGTGCCGTTCGGTCATTACAAGGGCGGAGATGATGGCGCGTCTGTTGCTGTTCAGGAGTCAGTTCGTCGTCGCTCGGCAGTTGCGGGCTTACAGCGACAGTAGCCAGGTATCAGGCCAGGGTAGGGCAGGGCTGTGTCTGGCCTGAGAGCCCTGGGAAGGGGAGGAGCGGAGTGATAGCTTGGCATGATGTCGGGCCCGGTGAGTGAGTGATGGGGCAGGCCCGGGGGGGGGAAGAGAGAGGAGAGATACCCCGTCTATCTGCTTCACCCCTCTGATGTCCCCACTGCACTCTCCTATCCTCCGTCTTCTTTCCCCCCCCCCCAAAACAATCCAAGGTCATTGTACTGCGTGGAGCTGCCCTCCCTAGGCCCAGTGACTGGAGCCTGGGCCTTGATTTGGGGTGGGGTCTGGGTCGTGAGGTGAGCCGGGCTGGGAGGATGGCATTCTAGAGCTTTATGCAGGGCTAAAGTTCGGGGTGGGGGTGAGCGCTGGGGGAATTAACTCTTGCTCTGAGGAAGGGTCACCGCACCTCCCCACCCTTGTCTGCTTTCCGGAGGGACCACTCCCTCCGCGACTCACTTGTCCGCTCCGCACTCCCCTCCAGCCCCACCACACCCGACACTTTTCCCTGCAACCGCAGGAAGTGCTTC
>JAHRHZ010000026.1:7254981-7268115 GCA_024137785.1 Ginglymostoma cirratum | reverse complement strand
TCCCTCACCCCCTCCCTCACCCCCTCCCTCACCCCCTCCCTCACCCCAATCCCAGGCCCCAAGAAGACTTTCCACATCAGGCAGAGGTTCACCTGCACATCTGCCAATGTGGTATACTGCATCCGCTGTACCCGTTGTGGTCTCCTCTACGTTGGGGAAACCAAGCGGAGACTTGGGGACCGCTTTGCAGAACACCTGCGCTCAGTTCGCAACAAACAACTGCACCTCCCAGTCGCGAACCATTTCAACTCCCCCTCCCATTCCTCAGATGACATGTCCATCCTGGGCCTCCTGCAATGCCACAGTGATGCCACCCGAAGGCTGCAGGAACAGCAAATCATATTCAGCCTGGGAACCCTGCAGCCCAATGGCATCAATGTGGATTTCACAAGCTTCAGAATCTCCCCTCCCCCAACCGCATCCCAAAACCAGCCCAGCTCATCTCCGCCTGCCTAACCTGTTTTTCCTCTCACCTATCCCCTCCTCCCACCTCAAGCCACACCCCCATCTCCTATCTACAAACATCATCCCGCCCCCTTGACCTGTCCATCCTCCCTGGACTTGACCTATCTCCTCCCTACTCACCTTTACTGGCTCCATCCCTGCCTCTTCGACTTGTCTGCCTCCTCTCCACCTATCCTCTCCTCTATCCGCCTCCCCCTCTCTCCCTATTTATTTCAGAACCCTCTTCCCCTTCCCCATTTCTGATGAAGGGTCTAGGCCCAAAACGTCAAGTTTTCCTGCTCCTATGATGCTGCTTGACCTGCTGTGTTCATCCAGCCCCACGCTTGTTATCTCGAAACATTAACTCTTTTTTTTTTTTCCTTTACAGATGCTGCCAGACCTGCTGGGCTTTTCCAGCAATTTCTGTTTTTGTTGAATCAGTCAGCAAGTCTTTGCTTGGTCTCACCCTAGAAGAGACCATATTGAGAACAACAGATACAATAGACCAGGTTGGAGGATGTGCAAGTGAATCTCAGTTGGATTTGGAAAGATTGTTTGGGGCCTTGAATGGAGGTGAGCGGGGAGGTGTACAGGCAGTTATAGCACTTCCTGCGGTTACAGGGAAAAGTGTGGGGTGTGGTGGTGTTGGTGGGAAGTGTGGAGAGAAAGAGGGAGTCCTAGAGTGAGCAGTCCCTATGGAAGGCAGATGTGGGTGGGGAGGGAAATATTCCTTTGGGATCAGATTGCAGGTGGCAAAAGTGGCAGAGGATAATGTGCTGGATGTGGAGGTTGGTTGGGTGCTCTGTGAGGACCGGGGGACTCTGTCCTTATTTTTGTTGGGGAGAAGGGGTTTTAAGGGCAGAACTGCGGGAAATACAAGAGATGCTGTTGTTGGCATTATGAATCATTGGAGGCATGTTAGGGTTCTTGAAGTAGCAGGACATCTGGAATGTTCGGGAGTGGAACAGTCCATGTCCGAGATGGTCCAGGTGGATTTGAGGTTGGCGTGAAAGGCGTTAGTAAAGTTGATGGACTGTTCACGCTCCTCGTGGGAGCATGAGGCAACGCTACTACAGTCTTCAGTGTAGCGGAGGAAGAGGTGAAGGATGGTTCCAGTGTAACTATAGAAGAGGGACTGTTCCACGTATCCTACGAAGAGGCAGGCATAGCTTGGACCCAAGTGTGTAGTGGGATGCCTGTCAAGTAAATGGCGTTGTCCTGGATTATGACTTTCAAGGGTTGTTGATTTGAATCTCTTGGTCATCACCCACTAAAACTGTCAATGATCTTTTTCAATTTGACAAAAATGTATTTTCTAAAGGAGCCTGATTTGGCAACTTTCTATTACATTGTTTGCAGCTGTTCGATTTCCATATCTGCAGTCAAATCAAATTGTAACTGCTGTTTCATATTTATTCTGTCACTGTCATTTGTCATGTAGGCTGCAACGGACTTAGCAACAAAAACAGAAATTGCTGGGACAACTCCGCAGGTCTGACTGCATCTGTGGAGAAAAATCAGTCAGTGATTCAGGTCAAGTGACTCTTCCTCAACTTGACCTGAAATGTTTACTCTGATTTCTCTCCACAGATGCTGCCGGACCTATCTTTTGCAGAAATTTGTTATTGTTTCTGATTTACAGCATCCACAGTATTTCAGTTTTGACTTACTTAGCACACTTATGCTGATAAAATAGAAGTTATAATTTGTTTTAGGATCCTGGAGTAACATGACATCTAACACCATCATGGTGCTAGATAGTTTGGAGCCAAAGGATGTTGTCTCTTGTCAGGCAGGTGAAAACTAGGGAGTATAGTTTAAGAAGAAAGTATTCTTCTAAAGACACAATCTCTTTTCTCAATGTGTTAGTGCGGAATTCTTCAGTGGAGGCTGGTCTTTAAATTCATTGAAGGCTGAGTTAGATTTTTCACATACAAGGGAATTGAGGGTTATGTGGGCTGACCATAACGTAGGCCTGAAGCCGTAACCAGATCAGCCATGATCTCATTGTTGAGATGTTGAGCTGTATATAAAGCCAGATAATTTCCTTCCAAGGGAACATAGAAAATACACATACAGCATTGCCTAATCTGAAGGTGGACATTACTGTGTTTCAGCTGGGGGAGCTCGGCAAGGGCGCTGGAAAAGGAGGTGGTGGTGGAGGGAGCATAAGAGAAGCTGGAGGTGCATTCGGCAGAAGGGAGGCAGCAATAGAGGAAAAATACTTCAGGTAACTATTTCTACATTGTTGATTTTTGTAACTTGTGACCTGCTGTTTTGTCCCCTCCCCATCTCTGCCCTGATTTAATTAAACAATCACCCAATGTGTATAGAATCCCGATGTGGTGATTTAGGATTCGTTGAATTGAGAGGATGAGGCTGTCTGAAATTGACAAATCTCTGCAACTCTCTGTAAACCCTTTAAAATAAGGGTAGTCTACTCTTTGGCTTTGTGTAAAATTTCAATTTAATGGCGGAAAGTGTGTTTCCAATGTATTAAACTCAGCCTGTTGCTTCTGTCATGATGGCAGCCAACTGATGCAATTTGTCACATTTTTACGTGCTGTGCATCGTGAACTGTTTGTTTGAAAGTCCTTATAATCCACAGTCCCGGTTTATTTTATCTATCCTGCTAGTCTAAAATATGACCTCCCTTTTACAGTTTGGATGGGGGTATTTTAAATAATCACATGACTTCAGACTCAGATGAGGCCTAAATATTCTTGAATAGCTGAGGCTTGTCAGTCATATTTACATTGTAAGTTCTGCATTTAGTATAGATATACCTGAAAAACAGTTCGTTCGCTCTCATGCTTGGTAGTAAGAATTCTGAAAACCAGTTCTAACAATTCAAACTACGTCATTTGTCAAAAACGGTTTAGCGCACCAATTCAGGTGGAGACCCCTGTTAAGAGTCTCAGTTGGCCTGATATCTTAGAACTGCTTTTTTGCAGAAATGTACTATTTTCTGTGATGCAGAAACTGCTTTAGCCTTTGTTTATTTATGGGATGTGTGTGTGTGTCATGGGCTTGCTTAGTGTTATTTGCTCAGTGCTAATTCTCCTAGAGAAGGAGCAACCTTGAACCACTGCAGTCCTTGGAGTATAAGGATATCCACAGTGCTGTTAAAATGAAAATTCCAGGGTTTTCTTCCAGGAACAGATGGCAATTAGTTTTAGCTCAGGTGAGTGGCTTGGAGGGGAACTTGCAGCTGATGGTGTACCTATGCATCCACTGCCTTTGTCCTTCTAGGTGGTAGGGTTTGTTTGGAGGGGGCTGTATGATAAACCTTGGTGAATTACTGTGGTGCATCTTGTAGATGGTCTTGATTGCTAGTGTTGATGGTGAAGGGAGCGAATCTTGAAGGTGTGATATAGGGGTGCCAATGAAGAGGGATGTTTTGTCTTGGATGATGTCAAACTTCTTGAATGTTATTGGAGCTGGACTAATCCAGACAAATGGAGAGTATTCCATCGCATGCCTAACTCACCTTGTAGATCATACTTGCATTTCAGGGAGACAGGAAGTGAGTTCATGCCCGAGTTACCAGCCTCTGACTTAATCTTGTGGCCACGGTATTTACTTGGCCAATTTCTGGTGAATGGTAACCCCCTAGACATTGATAGTGGAGGAAAAAAATACAGTAAATGAAAACATACACACCAATTACTTCCATTTAATCTATTCCAAAACAAGATTGCCAATACATTGAAACCCAAAATTTCCACCTTTAATTTGGCAATATCAATTTAGCACAGACTAACTTAGCTCAGGCTGTTTATGCCAAGGGTCTTAAAACTAGCAGTTAGACTAAATCCCAGACTTCCATAACGCATGTTGGATGAATACCTGATAGCTATAACTGGAACCAATAACAGGTCTGAATCACATTGGCATAACATTAACCCTGAGCCCCCAGGTAATGGTCAATCTTAGTTCCTATCTAAATTTTGCATGTATGGGTTTAATGAACTGAGAAGCTTCTCCAATTTTTGCTCACATCACTGGGTCTCCAAGATATTGAGAAGTTTCTTTCTAAGCAGGATTCCCACTGGTTCTTGATAACACTTCCTTTAAGGTCATTTTGCTCAATGCAACACTTGCAGTTCATGACTGCCCAATTGCTCAGGTCTATTGCTGAAAAGAAATGTGGCCCTTTGCCTTTTCAAATGTACACCTTCTTGGCTATGGCTTGAGAAAAGCAATCTCTGATGCATGATATTTAGCCAAGTGCTTTTTCAATACCAACCAGGCCATTGAGGATGATTCTGTTTTGCAGGGAAAAGGAAATGGAACAGATTGAAAATCTGAGGAAACATCATCAAGAGGAGATTAACCATCATGAGCAGGAAATACAGCGTTTACAAAATGAGATTAAACGCCGCAAGAATCAGATCAAGAAGCTGAAGCATGATGGCTATGACAGTGACTAGATTTCCAATGTTTCTGTGTTGCTTAGATTATCTCAATCATAGCATTAATTAATGGTGGACTCTATTGTGCTTGAATGTAAATTGTTAAATAAAAATTCGCTATGGTCACTATCTCAAATTTAGTACTTTGTAGACAACTTATGCACGCGGCCTCAGCACTTTGCATATTTTGATTGTCTAACTGAGTCTTTCCTGGATAGGGGAGTCCAAAATTAGAGGGCATAGGTTTAATGTAAAAGGAAAGATTTTTAAAAGGGATCTGAGGGGCAAGTTTTCCATACACAGGGTGTTGCCAATGTGGAATGAATTACCAGAGGAAGTGGTACAGGTGGGTACAATGACATAACTTAAGACATTTGGACAGTTTCATGATAGCAAAGGTTTCGAGGGATATGGGACTAGTTCGTTCTGGGGAAACGTGGTCGGCATGAATGAGTTGGGCCAAGGGGCCTGTTTCCATGCTGTATAACTACAAGCCAGGTTATCTACGTGGGTTACATAGACATGCATTTGCAATTTTGGGCTGTTAAAGTTCTGTAGTTTTAAAATGATATTACTTGACCTGATGTTGGTAACAGTAATTCTAAATGAAATTATTAAAAATAATTTTAGGCTTAGGAGTAACTGTTACTCCAGTAAGACTTAAAAGTTTGACTAGTTTCTTAGCAATGCTGAATAATTTTGATATCTGGACAGTTTTCAGTTAGTTCCAGCATAGCAGTAATGTAAAAATATAGCACATCTTTAATTTTAATTGGGGGAAGATGGTGAATTAGTGGTAATGTTACTCGACTAGCAGTGCAGGGAACAAGGCTAGTGTTCTGGGTTTGTCAAATCCCATCATAATTTGTTCAATTAAATTAAATGAATAAATTTGGAATAGAGTTAGTTGATATTGAATTCACCAATGTCCTTTTAAGGAAATAATTTGCTACTCTTATCCAGACTGGACTGCACTTCAGACGCGCGGCAATGTGGTTGACTCTTAACAATCCTCATAACTTGGTACACTATTTAATTCAATAGTCAAAGACAGGCAACAAGTTCTAGTTTTGCAGGTGTTGCTCATGACCTGTGAAAGAGGAAGCTGCCAACTCTTATGAAAACCAAAGGAGATTTGATCATAATATTATGCATTGAATAAGCTATAGTAAAATGTAAACAAATTTACATCCAGACTGATGTTTTGGTTTCAAGAAGCCATTTTTGTAGAATATGCCACCTGCTTGGTTTTTCTGCATTCAGAAGATACTGAGTTATTAAGTGATACAGCAGAGTGGGAAATATTGGTTAAACAGCCACGCAACAAAGCACTGAGCTTTATGAACATAAATTCATTCTCCTGACCTTGCTGGGACGTGGGAGTAGATTCCTGGTGCAGGGTTGGTTGGACAAGAATTTAGAGCTTTTAGATGAATGCCAACTGCTATCAGCATTTAGAGCATCAAGTTGACTGCTGCAGATAAATGTTTGTCTTTTAGTCAATTTAAAAATTAAAAAAAGAGCTTTGGATAACGGTTTCTGCAGTGATCGGAGGCCGGATATTTGCTTCTCTCGCTCAGAATTTGTGCTCCTCACTTTTTGGACTATAGGATAGCAAGCAACTTGGAATTACCACATCTAATTCATGGACTTGTGGTTAGATGTATGTTGTATTTTCCACAGTGGTGACGTGGGTATGCCATTGTGATGTCTGATATTTTCTGTCTGATCAAATATTCAAACATTATGGGTGAAGGTGAATGAGAAGGGAGGGTATAACCTGTGTGCTTTTTGATAATTTGGTACTTGAATCTGCAGTGCCTAAGTGACCACTAGTGGTGGTTAGAACAAGTTGAAAGGATGCACCGTTTCCTTTTTTTTAACCCCATTCGTCACTAATGTTAAGTTTAATATAGTTGGTGATATGGCCAATTTTCTGGGTTTCAGACTGTCAGGTTTAGTATTAAAAACAATTCTGCCATGTTTCTTCCATCTCGCAAGGAATCAAGGGCTATGGGGAGAGTGCGGGTAAGTGGAGTTGAAATGCCCATCAGCCATGATTAAATGGTGGAGTGGACTCGATGGGCCGAATGGCCTTACTTCCACTCCTATGTCTTATGGTCTTATAGCCTTATAAGTAAAAGGTTTACTACCATAAACTTACACCAATAAAGGCTATTGACAAATAATTTGGATTAAGCAAACGTAGTTTTTTGACAAAATTGTAGATCTAACAGAAGTCTGGAGATTAACAATAAAAATGAAAAACAAACTGCACAGTGTTTAACAAGGTGTGGAGCTGGATGAACACAGCAGGCCAAGCAGCATCAGAGGAGCGGGTCTAGGCCCGAAACGTCAAGCTTTCCTGCTCCTATGATGCCGCTTGGCCTGCTGTGTTCGTCCAGCTCCACACCTCGTTATCTCAGATTCTCCAGCATCTGCAGCTGCTACTGTCTCTGCACAGTGTTTAAGGTAGTTTGGCCAAGTAATAATTAAATTGATAAGGAAAAGTCATGGATTGTCTCAAGTAGTTTACTGATTCTGGTATTTTGCACAAGCTGTAGGCACCGTAGTTTCTGCATGGATCAGTTGTAGAAAAATGAATTTCCTTTTCGTTAAACTAATCCTCTCCAGGTGTCCTCCATGACTAGTAAAGACGAATTCTGGTGGGTTTTCAGCTCATTCACTGCAGAAAGTAATTGCAAGGAAAGAAAAAGAGATAGGTATGCTGCTGTTGTTTTAAAAATGTCAAATTTGCTCTAATTTCAAAGATACAGTAGTCCGTCGAGAAGATTTATAGCTCGGGTTAGGGATGAGGTTGTAGACATGCTCGCTGAGCCGGTGGGTTTGGTTGCAAACATTTTGTCACACTGCTAGATAGTATCGTTAGTGCGCCTCCGGTGAAGCAATGGTGTTCTGTCCCACTTATTATTTATATGCCTCAGTTTGTTGGGGTGTTTGGTACCACTTCCATTTCTGTTTTTCAGAAGTTTGTACATGGTCTAATTCGATGTGTTTGTTGGTGGAGTTCCAAACGGAATACCAGGCCTCCAGGAATTCCCCGGCTTGTCTCTGTTTGGCTTGTGCGATTATGGATGTGTTGTCCCAATCGAATTCATGTCCCTCTTTGTCCATGCATAGTAGGACAAGTGAGGATTGGTCGTGTCTCTTGGTGGCTAGTTGGTGTTCATGTACCCATATTGTCAGTTTTCTTCGGGTTTGGCCTATGTAGTGTTTCTCACAGTCCTTGCATGGTATTTTGTGTATTACACTGGTCTTGCTGGTTTTGGGTACGGGATCCGTTACGCTCGTCAGTAGCTGTCAGAGTGTGGTTGTTGGTTTGTGGACTACCCTGATACCAAGGGGTCAGAGTAGTCTTGTGGTCATTTCTGAAATGTCCTTGATGTACAGTAGGGTGATTAGTGAATCTGGTCGTGTTGTGTCTTCCTATTGTCGTCTGTATCAGAGGTAACGGCAGATTTTGCTTTTCAGGTATCCATTCCTTTTGAAGACTCCCTTTAAGTGCTCCTGTACTGCTTTGCATAGTTCCAGGGTGCTGCCATGTGATGTGGCTCATTTAAATAGTGTCCTGATGCAGCTCTGTTTGTGGGCTTTGAGGTGGTTGCTAGTGTAATTTGAGTATCTGGTCCATATGTGTCATCTTTCTGTATATCCTAGTCTGCAGTTCCCTATTGTTCTTGCGTTCTACTGTAATGTCCAGGAAGAGTTGTCGGTTGTTGCTCTCTTCTTCTTTTGTGAATTGTATCCCAGTAAGGATATCGTTTATGTGTTGGTGGGTTTCTTCTAGTTTTGTGCGTTTGATAATCACGAAGGTGTCATCTATATATCGGAACCAAAGTTTGGGTTCCACATTGTTATATATCAATAACAAGCGGGACAGAACTTGAACGCTTCACGGAAGGCGCACTGACAATGTTACCTAGCAGGGTGACGAAACGTTTGCAACCAAACCCACCAGTTCAGCGAGCATGTCTACAACCTCCATTCCGAACCTGAGCTACAAATCTTCTCAAACATTAAACATCTATGGGCATGACACCCTCAAACTGACCCACAGGTGGGAAACAAATGCCATCTGGCTGAGCATGACCCATGAACAATTATACTTGCTGCACAAATGCCTCAAAGTAGATACTACCACAGAGCTTAAAATGTAAACCACTTATGAACAATCCACAGGCACATAGGACAGCTGAACAGAATGATAAGGGTTATGATCAATGATACTCACAAATACAAGTGCCTCCACAAATACAAGTGGGAAATTGCACACCAAAAAACTCTGTACTCCAGCGCAATTGACGGGGATTGGACATCCATACTGGAACAAACCATCAGCATACAACAACAAAAGACCAGCATACAGGAAATAAAATAGCCCGACAAGAAAAACTGTCCAAAATCACTCACAACAATGACCTGGACAACGCAGGTTCATGGATTGAAAACATCTCAGACCAACCACTTACAGACACTGAGAAGACAGTCCTCGTACGTGGACTGAATCGTAACTACAGAGACACCAATAAAACTGACTTCCTGGCTGCACTGGAATCAGCACTAAAGAACAACAGATTCATGGAAGAAATACAACAGACCATCAGACAAACAATAGTCTCAACGCTGAGCAAAAAAGGTAAGTAGAACACATTCAACACAACAGAGGAAAGCCCTGGAAAGACTCAAGAAAGACAAGAACATTGTAAACGTACCAGCAGAGAAAGGACGCACGGCAGTAATCCTCAATAGAGCCAAAATCATCGAGAAAGCTCATGCACTACTAGCAGATACTGGCACTTACCAACAGTTAACGATAGACCTGACACCACAGTGAGGGAACCGGATTACAACGACCCTGAAGAAATTACACAACTCGGGAGATGTCAGCAAGACAGACTACCAGAAAATTTAAAGACAGAGGGATCTGACACACCCCGGATTCTATGGACTTCCTAAGGTACAGTCACTGGGGGTGCCCCTCAGATCCATTGTCTCCCTGCCAGTTACACCAACATATAGACTTGCCAAAGAACTGCAACAGAAATTGAAATACTTTGTTGGTAACACTACCCACTCCATCCACTCCTCCTAAGAATTCCTCAGCATCATCAAGGACACCAGGATAGAAAAGGACAAGATGATGATATCCTTCAACGTAACAATTTACATCCATAAACATCGACCTAGCCAAACAGATAATTGTCAGACTATTGGACAAATCAAGTCGACAGGCACCCTAGGACACCAACAACATCAATAAGGATACCACCATGAAGGGGGGATCCCAGGTATCGGGACTGATTGCAGAAGCAGTAATGCAAAGGTTAGAATGAACAACGGTCCCCACTATACAGCACAAACTTTGGTTTTGATATGTAGATGACACTTTTGTGATTATCAAACACACAAAACTAGAAGAAACCCAACAATATATAAACAATATTTTCACTGGGATAAAATTCACAAAAGAAGAAGAGAACAACCACCGACATCTCTTCCTGGACATAATGGTAGAACGTAAAAACAACGGGGGACTGCAGACTAGCATATACAGAAAGACGACACTTACAGACCAGATACTCATTACGCTAGCAACCACTCTAACGCCCACAAACAGAGCTGCATCAGGACACTAATTAAATGAGCCACAACACATTGCAGCAACTACACAAAGCAGAACAGGAGTACCTATATGGAGTCTTCAAAAGGAATGGATACCTGAAAAGCGCAATCTGCGGTTACCTCCGAGACAGACCACAACAGGAAGACGCAACACGTCCAGACTCACTAATCACCCTACTGTACATCAAGGACATTTCAGAGATGACCACAAGACTACTCAGAACCCTAGGTATCAGGATAGCCCACAAACCAACAACCACCCTATGACAGCTACTGATGTATGTAAAGGATCCCATATCCAAAACCAGCAAAACCAGTGTAATATACTAAATACCATGCAAGGACTGTGAGAGACACTACATAGGCCAAACCAGAAGAAAACTGACAATATGGATACATGAACACCAACTAGCCACCAAGAGAGATGACCAATTCTCACTTGTCTCCCTACACGTGGACAAAGGGGGACATGAATTCGACTGGGACAGCACATTGATGATCGCACAAACCAAACAGAGACACACAGGGAATTCCTGGAGGCTTGGTATTCTAACCAGAATTCCATCAACAAACACATTCAATTAGACCCTGTGTCCAAACCACTGAGAAACAGAACCAGAAGTGGTACCAAACACCCCAACAAACTTGAGGCATATAAATAATAAGTGGGACAGAACATTGTCGCATTACTGGAGGTGCACTAACGATGTTATCTAGCAGCATGACGGAACATTTGCAAACAAATCCACTGGCTCAGCGAGCATTTCTACAACCTCGTACAGTAGTCCTATGCTGATGCAAACTGGCCCATGTGGGAGCATTTTAGATGGCTTTCAACCTTTTTAGAACTAAATTAGTTCAGGTGTGGTTTCTTAGGTAACTTCTCTATCTGAGTTCAAACCAGTCAATTTCACAAATGCTTAACTTTTGGAGTCAGAGTTTGTAATAATCATCCCACAAGAGATGAAATTGTCTGAGAATGTTACTATACCACAAATAACTGCTTAATTTTATTAATTCTATAGACATCCGAAGTTTAAAGGGTCTGGGATATTTCTCTGCAGAAAATATACTATGCTACCCAAGAAAGTGCATAAATGATTAACGTTTTGTTTAGTTGTAAATAGAAAAAAAAGTGACAATTTGCCAATTTTATTAATAAATTAATGAATAATGCATGAAGAACATTTTAGAATAGCTTAATAAAATACCCATGTACAATAGAATACCCATCAACATTTTAAGCATTTTGACCTTAAAGCCCTGAGTTTTAATATATCTTCAGATGGGAGAAAATACCTTTTGAGAAGGATTACACGAGGGCCCGTAATCTGAATCTTTGGTTTGCTTCTTTTATTTTGCTTCCTCCTGCCTTGTGATGTGGGTGCAACCTGCTTTCATGTGATATTGTATTCCTTATTTATTTAGTGAAGATGCTTTTTGAAGTTGAGCTTTTAGTTTTTACCTAGTTAATTTTTACAGTCCTTTCATCTCTCCCTTATTCTTTCAATTACATTGAAGATTTCACTTCTCTGCCTTTGAGTGTGGCCTTGTCCTGGTTTCAAATAGTAGTCAGGTCATAGTCGTAGTGATATACAGCGTGGAAACAGACCCTTCGGTCCGACACATTCGTGCTAACCAAATATCCTAAATAAATCTAGTCCCATTTGCCAGCATTTGGCCCATATCCCTCTAAACCCTTCCTATTCACATACCCACCCAGATGCCTTTTAGATGTTGTAATTGTACCAGCCTCCACTGCTTCCTCTGGCAGCTCGTACCATACATGCACCACACTCTGTGTGGAAAAAGTTGCCCCTTCGGTCCCTTTTAAATCTTTTCCCTCTCATCTGAAATCTATGCCGCTCTAGTTTTGAACTCCCCTCACCCTGGGGAAATGACCTTGTCTATTTACCCTATCCATGCCCATAATGATTTTATAAACCTCTATAAGGTCACCCCTCAGCCTCCAATGTTCCAGGGAAAATAGTCCCAGTCTATTCAGCCTCTCCCTATAGCTCAAACCCTCCAACCCTGGCAACATGCACGTAAATCTTTTCTGAACCCTTTCAAGTTTCACAACATTCTTCCTTTAGCAAGGGACCAGAATTGCATGCAGTATTCCAGTAATGGGTTAACCAATGTCCTGTGCAGCTGCACATGCCCTCCCAACTCCTGTACTCAATGCACTGACCAATAAAGGCAGGCATACTAAACCCCACCTTCACTATCCCACCTACCTGTGACTCGTGGTTTAATCTTTGCTATTCTTATTGGTTTGTAGGTTCCTGGACTACTTCTGAAATTAACATTTTTACTTTCACACCTAATTATGATGTTTTTATGTCCTTCCAGACCTCCCTTTAGAGATTAAACTTTTTTTAAAATATTTTTCATTATCTGTGCTCAGCATAAATTAATAACATGCATGTGTTGTCTCCATGCTGATTGTAATGTTTTTAGTATCTGTGTGTTCTACCTAACCGCTTACATTTAATTCTCTAACTGACCTATATTTCTAACCAGATATCATTACAATGTGAGAGATAAAAAGGTACTGCAGATGCTGGAGAATCCGAGATAACAAGCATGGGGCTGGATGAACACAGCAGGTCAAGCAGCATCATATATG
>JAHRHZ010000026.1:7156779-7238543 GCA_024137785.1 Ginglymostoma cirratum | reverse complement strand
GCAGCATCATAGGAGCAGGAAAACTCAACAAGCATGGGGCTGGATGACCTATGATGCTGCTTGACCTGCTGTGTTCATCCAGCCCCATGCTTGTTGAGTTTTCCTGCTCCTATGATGCTGCTTGACCTGCTGTGTTCATCCAGCCCCATGCTTGTTAAAAAGGAAGATTCAACCCTTTTTCCTAGCAATATCCTATGGAGACACTGAACCTGAGGTGAAGTATCCCCTATCTTTTAAGATTTGTTACTAAACTTGCAAGGTCAAATACATTTCATCTTGGCAATTTGCTGCACAGTCACCACATCTGATTCTCACACAAACAGACTCCACTGACTTTGAGGTTAATCAAATTTGGAATTGAAAGCTAGCTTCAATTCATGGTACCATAAAACTATCATCAATTATTGTAAATCCCCTTTGTTTTGCTAGGGTTCTTGAGAAGGGAAATTTGTTACTCTTACCCATTCTGGCTTGTGACTCCAGACCACAACAGCATATTTGATTCAGTGGCCTAGCAAGCCGATCAGTTCAAGGGCAATTAAGGGTGGCTAGTAAATGTTAATTTTGCTTGTAATGCCTACTTCCCATCGAAGAGCATTTTCTAAAAAATTACACCAAGTTCTAGATTGTTTCTAGCTAAGTGGCTTCTCAGAATTGATGTTGTCAAACCTCAAGAAATTCATACATTTAACTGGGATAATCTCTATTCTACATTCTAGCGATTTAGGGCCATTCAGTTTGATTTCTAATTAAGATAGTTCTGTCATCCCAGAATCTAGCAAACCTAAATGGATGTGGCCATAATTTGTCTTATGAAGTTGATGATAATAAAGTAATAGACATCACCTTGAAATAAGCCAGGAATGGAAACTTAACATTCATGGCCATAGTGCATTCATGAAGGATAGAAATGTAATAAAAAGAGGTTGGAGGGGTGGGGAGTATGGCAGCATTGATTAAAGATATTGTTTCATCCCTGAGAAGGAATTTTAGTCTAGAATGTCAGCAGTAGAATCTCAATTGAAGAGTAAGATGCTACATAGTACTCCAATGTAAGGAGTAAATTGATGCACTGCAAGAGATGACATCAAAGTGAGACATAGAGTGCGTTGTTGGGAGTTTGTTGCAGAGGAGGAAAGAAGTGCACCTTTCTCTATCCCCATATCCACATGGGTTACCTCCGTGTGCTCTGGTTTCCTCCCACAGTCCAAAGATGTGCAAGTTAGGTGGATCAGCCTTGCTAAATTGCCCATAGTATCCAGGGATGTGCAGGCTAGATGGATTAGCCATGGGAAATGCAGGGCTATAGGGACAGGTTTTAGGGAGTTGGGTCGGTGTGGACTCGATGGGCTGGTTCCACACTGTAGGAATTCTATGATTTTTGGAATGACAGGAAACTAGTAAGTGTACCTGTGTGAATTAAAGATGACACTAGAACAGTAATGAATGATTACCTTAGCTCGCAAGGGCAAGATGTGCAACTACTTTGGGTGTAGGTAAGAAATGGGAAAGGAGTAATTTATAGGCACTGTAACAGCAGTTGCAGTGTGGGACAGTGTATACAAGGGGGCATGCAAGAAACTTATTGCAATAATCACACATGACTTTAATTTACGTGTAGATTGGGTGACACAAATTGGAAACGGTAGTCTGGAAAATTAGTTAATAGAGTGTATTTGGGCTAATTTTTAGAGTGGCATATTCTAATGTTAGCCAGAGAGGAGACTATTCTAGGCCTCGATGTGCAATGAAACAGGATAAATCAAGAACCTTGCAATAAAGAAACCTCTAGTGAAAGTAATTAATAATTTCAGGGGCAGTTTGGAAGTGAGATGTGTGGCTTTACAATTAGTGTTTTAGATGTAAATAAAAATACATCAAAAGGTAAAAAAGCAAAGTTAGTTCAAGTCATCTGAGAAACTATGCTAAAAGAGAAGATAGTTGAGATTAAGTAATAAACATTATAGAAATATTTAATAGCTTTCTGCAAAGACTTATCCTTTTATGAAGGCTCTTTGAGAAGGATGCATCACCCGTGGCTAAATAGGGATGTTATGGATAGTTTCAAATTGAAAGAAACATTGTAAAACTTTGCAAAGATTCGTGGCAGTTTAGAAATTGTACAGATTTTAAGAACCAGCAAAGTCTTACTAAAAGGTAGAGGACGTAGGGCATAAGGGAAGGCTAGATAATAATATAAACACATAGTAAGAGTTTCTACAAACATTTAAAAAGGAAAAGAGTAACTAGAGCCAGTATTTGACTTCTAATCTGGGAATTAATAATGGGAAACAAGGTAATCGTGGAAGTGTTGCATGTATATTTAGTGTCTGTCTTCATGTAGAAGATATAAAAACTTTCCAAAGACACGTTTAAAAATCAAGAGGTACATGAGAGGGAGGGACATAAAATAATCACCATAATCAGCGATAAGGTGCTGGGAAAACAATTGTGCCTGAATACTGACTAGTTCCTGGGATATGATGGCCTGCACATTTGCCTCTTAAAGGAGATGGCCGCTGAGATAATTGATGCATTGGTTGTAATATTCCAAAATTCTTTAGATTCTGGAAGGGTCAAAGAATTACAAATGTAACATGGAAGAAAGAGAACAGAGAGAAGGAAACGATGGGCTAGTTAGCTTAACATCTGTCATCAGGAAAATGCAAGGATGCATTATTAAGGAGATTATTGCAAGGTATTATCGTGAATGAAGAATTGGTTGACTAACATGAAATGGAAAGAAAATGGGTCATTTTGATTTGGCAAACTAACTAGTGAAGTGCCACGTGAAACAGTGGAGGGGCCTTGACTATTTCTGATCTATCATCAATGACTCGGAAGAATAGACTGAATATATGGTCGCTAAATTTGCTAATCACAAAAAAAAGTAAGGATGTAAAGTGGAGGTAGAGTACACAGTGATGTAGAAAGGTTAAATAAGTGGGCAAAAATTGGACAATGTTTTTCTATTCTTTCAATAGGATAATGGATATCACTAGCAAGGTCAACATATGCTGTCCTTGCCCAGGGCAGTTAAGATTCAACCACATTTCTATGGACATGGTCACATGTATCTCAGACCAGGTGAGGATAGCAGATTGCCTCCTTTACAGGACATAGAAACATAGAAGATAGGAGCAGGAGGAGGCCATTCGGCCCTTTGAGCCTGCTCTGCCATTCATCATGATTATGGCTGATCGTCCAACTCAATAGCCCAATCCTGCTTTCTCCCCATAACCTTTGATTCCATTGGCCCCAAGTGCTATATCCAGCTGTGAGTTTGTGACACCAGTCATCATAATTTTATGATCACTGTCACTCAGACTGGCTTTTTGTCCCAGATCTAATTAATTGCATTTAAATGCAATCAGCAGCCAAGGTAGGATTACCACTATGCCAACATCTCCCTCTGAACCATAATGTAGGAAAATGTGAACCTGTCCACTTTGGCAAAGAAAGGCTGTATTTAAATGATGAGAATAGAATTTTGTGGTATAGAAGGCTCTGAGTGTCCTACCACATGAATCCTATTGTTGGTATGCAAGTACAGCAAGTTATTAGGAAAGCAATGGAATGTTGTTATTTGTTGAAAGGGCAGAGGTATGTAAAAGTAGCAAGGTTTTACTGCAGCTGTACAGGGCTTTGTTCAGACCGTATCTGGAGTGTATTGTGTACAGTTTTGGTCTCTCTTTTTGTAAAAGATCATAATTGCATCAGAAGCATTATTTTGAAATTTAGAAGAATGAGCGATGATCTTACTAAAACAAAGAAGATCCTGAGGGAAATTGATAGGGCCAATATTATGAAGATCTTTCCTCTTGTGGAGGAGAGTAATGTAGGGAACATGGTTTAAAAATAAGAAGTCCCCTTTTTAAGACAGAGCTGAAGAGATTTCTTTTCTGTCAGATGGTCATTGGTCAGTGGAATACATTTTCTCAGAAAACAGTGAAGATTTGATCATTGAACGCAAATTGTTTGCTGATTAGTGGCGGTCAGCTCTAATTGGGAGAAGATAAGCCTCAGCCAATTACAGCTGACTTGCTGAGCAATCAGCTTCCTTTTTTCATTAAGTAAATTGCTACTTGCTTTGTAATTTGGCATTCTTGCACCTATCCTGACTGTGCACGACGAGAAGTTTTACATGTCTTTTTTTACACGGCAATACTCAAGAACACTAATTAGTGGGAAGGAGATGGAGGAGAAAAGTGTGAACAAATTTAAATCATAAAAACAATGGAAGGACCTTTATTAACCAGATACAGACAGTAAGAAATGTGTGAAGGGAATAGAGTTTTTATTTTAACGTGCGTAAAAGTACTTTCTTAATCAGTATGTTGAGCTCAACATGGACAAAACTAGTTCTGCAAATGAAATGTGGCAATTGGAATAAGTTTAAATGTAAGTGCACCTGATGAACAATAACTGGTTCACAGTAGCACCATTAGGTTGATAGTAAACATAGAAAGGGACAAAAGAGGTGAAGGCACTCAGCTGGAACAAAGCTAATTTACATGTTTTAAAGGAATCTAGCCTAGGTGTTTTGGAAACAAATATCAGCAGGTTAAATAGTTAATGAGCAACAGGAGGCTCTTGGAAAGGACTTGTTCTGTTTCCTTGAGAGGCAAGGCAAGGTATCCAAAATGAAATTGAGCTCCCTTGATGACTGAGGCAATTGAGATTGAAATGAAGCAGAGAAAGGAGGCCTGATTATACAGCAATAAATCAGACCGAATACAAGAAAGAAAAAGATATGCTTTTACATTTGTAAACAAATCAAGGTGTTGAAGAGGAAATGGGAATATGGCATTGAGTTAGAGGTTCAGCCATGATCGTAGCGAATGGTGGAGCAGCCTCAAAGAGCCGAATAGCCTACTCCTGCTCGTAGTTTCTATGTTTAATAAGCATGAAGGAGGAGCGAAGCACGAACAAAAGTGCAAAAAGTTTGTCGCTAGAAATGAGAGGTGGTTAAATGTATATGATAAAATTAAAGATATTTCTGGAGACACTAAGGAAAGTTAAATCATCTCTTTGGAATAGAGTATGCTTAAAAGAGATTTAACAGACACCTTCAAAATTATAAGGCATTTCAACAAAACTCTTTTTTTTTCACAGGCATAGCATTGGTATCTAGAGGACAAAAATTTGAGATAATTGACAAATGAACCAGAGTGGAAATGATGAGAAATATGGAATGCTGAAATATGGAATGAGAAATAAGAAATATGAGAAAAAAGACAAATGGAATCTTGGTATTTATTGTAAAAGGACTCAATTAGAAAAGTAATGTTGCAATTATATAAGGTGCTGGTGTAGCATCTGGAATATTGTGTCCAGTTTTGGTCGTCTTACCTGAGGAAGGAGGTGGTGGTACTGGAGGCAGTTCAGAGGAAGTTCACAGGTTGATTCGAGGAGTGGTTGAATAGTTTGGGTTGTACTCATTGGAGTTCAGAAGAATGAGGGGGTTCTGAATGAGATATACAAAATGCTGAAGGGGATTGATCAATTGGATGTTAAACAGATGGTTTCCCCCCTGCCTTGTGGGACAGTCTCAAACAAAAGAGCATAAATATGGAGTGAGATGAGGAGAAACTACTTCTCTCAAGGTTATGAATCTGTGGAAGTCACTGCCATAGTGCAGTGGAGGCAGAATCAATCAATAGATTCAAGAAAGAGATAGGTATATTTGTGATGATAAGTGGAAATAAAGGGCTCTGGGGAACAGACGGGAGAATGCAGTTGAGATCAGGATAAGATCATGCATGATCATGTTAAATGGTGGGGTAGGCTTGAAGGGCTGAATTACTTACTGCTACACCTAATTCCTCTGTTCTTATGCTTGAGCATTGAAAGATTCTCAAAAGAAAGAAGGTTAGTGAACTTCTCATTGGTGGAAAGTTTAGAGATCCCAAATTAATATTCACTTTAAAATAACATAGGTTAACAAATGAAAATCCATGTGGATTTAATAAAGTCAAATAGCATCTGACAAATTATTTGAGTCCATCAACGAATTACAACAGAGGCATTTGAAGTTGGTGCAACTGATCTTGTGTATGTAGAGTTTCAAAGGGTGTTTGCCCAAGTAATGTAAAAGATTATTCACATAATGGATGAAAGGGGCAACAGCTATGTGAATACAAAATTGCCTTTGAAAAAACATGCTAGCTATGAATAACGTTGTTTCACAATTGAAGTCAGTGCACATATACATCCTTCAAGACTTTGGTTCATTGAATTCATACAACCCGGATTTGAGTGTTTAAGAGATACACTTTCATGGGATATGGACATCGTTGTTTGTTGCCCATCCAAATTGCCCTTGAACTGAGTGTATTGCTAGGCCATTTCAGAGGGCAGTTAAAAGTTAACGTATTTCTGTAGATCTGCAATCATATATAGGTCAAACCAAGTCAGCGTGGAAAATTAGCATGCCGAGAAGGACACTGATGTGGAAGTGCCGGTATTGGACAGGGCTGGACAAAGTCAGAAGTCGCATGACACCAGATTATAGTCCAACAAATTTATCTGAAATCACAAGCTTTTAGAGCACTGATCCTTCATCAGGTGAAGGCGACTTCACCTGATGAAGGAGCAGCACTTCGAAAGCTTGTCATTTCAAACAAACCTGTTGGACTATAACCTGGTGTCATGTGACTTCTTACTTAAAAGGACATTAGTAAACCAGATTGGTTTTTATCACAATTGATGATAGTTTTCATGGTCACCATTAGTGAGGACCAGTTTGATATTCCAGATTTTATTCAGTGAATTTAAATTCTACTAGAGGACGGTGGGATTTGTATCCTAGAGCATTCGTCTGGGCCTCTGGATTACTTGTCAAATTAGTTTGCTGTTAATGTCACCAGCTCTATTGGGGTCGGGGTACAGTTCCAAAATTTGTAGAGCAGATAAAGCTTAGCTAATCAGTAAGGGTAGTAGCATCCCTCAGGAGCATAACAGCAGACTGCTGAAATCAGCAGACACAACACAGGAAAGATATTATAATATCACTTGATTGGAGAAAGTTCAGGGAATGTTCACTAGCATGATCACGTTGATAAGATGAAAGGTGATCTTAGTGAAATATATAGGATTGTTCAGGGCTTTACAGGGTAAATGCTGAGATGACGTTTCCTCTCGTAGGAGAGTAAACGACCAAAGCTCATAGTCTCAGAAATAAAGGAGCACCAATTTCAGATTGATTTGAGGAGGGATTTCTTCTCTTTTGAGGGTTGAGCATCTTTGGACTTCCTTGCTGTAGAGAGTGTGGGGGAAGCATCCTTGTGTAGATTTCAGACTGAGAGAGACAAATTCTTGTCCACTAAAGGAACCAAGGGTTATGGGGAAAAGACAGAAAAGTGGACATGGAGAATGTTGGATTAGCTATGATCGTACTGAATGATAGCGCAGGCTTGAGAAGCTGAACAGCCTACTCTTGTTCCTATTTCTTATGGTCTTGTGGAATTTTGAAAGATGCAAAACAGACTAATCATCATTTTCCAATTTTTTTCTGGCTACAGGTGTAGCAAGAGAACTGGAGGAGCTACTGCTGACATTATTAAGAAGGAAGGGATACATTAAGCAATTACAAACCAGACATGCTAACCTGTTACTGGAAAAATTCAGTATGATTGAATAAAGGCATCATTTAGAAAAAGATGGATTAATCAAGGACAGTCAGAATGGATTTGTTAAGGAATGGTCCTGTCTAATTAATTAGACTGAATTTTTGAGTTGGTATGAGGAGGTTGGATTGTGGTAATCCTTGTTATACATAGATTTTATATGAAAATTAAAATGCTGTGGAATCCATGATAAATTGACAAGTTGATTCAAAATTGACAGCTAACAAAGAGTAATGTTCAATAAGTGCTTTTGTAGCTGGACAGCTGTTTCCTGTCATGTTATTGGGCTTAGCACAAGGTTTCTTGCTCTTCATAGTGAATGCTCTTCATGGGTACCAAAGAAGAAGCATTGGACTGCAGGAACCTAATATATCGACTGTCTTGATAAGAGAGCAAAGTGACAAATGATATTTAATCCTTAGAAATGTATTGTAGAAGGTTAACAAGACAAGGAAATAGGCCTGAAACGTCAGTCTTCCTGCTCCTCTGATGCTGCTTGGCCTGCTGTGTTCATCCAGCTCCACACCTTGTTATCTCAGATTCTCCAGCATCTGCAGTTCCTACTATCTCTGAAGGAAATATAATACCCTTGAGAAGGTGGTGGTAAGTTGCCTCCTTGAACTGCTGCAGTCCACGTGCTGGGGGTTGACCCACAATGCCGTTAGGCAGGGAACTGCAGGAGTTCGACCAAGTGAAAAATGAATGAACAGCAATATATTTCCAAGTCAGGATGGTGAGTGGCTTGGAGGGGAACTTTAAAGTGGTGGTGTTCCCATGTATCTACTGCCCTTGTCCTTCGAGATGGAAGTGGTCATGGAAGGTACTGTTGAGAATCTTTAGTGAATTTCTGCAGTACATCTTGTATATGATACATTCTGCTGCTACTGAGCATTTATGACAGAGGGGGTGGATGCTAGTGGCTGTAGTGCCAATCCAACTGGCTGTTTTGTCCTGGATGGTGACAAGTTTCTTGAGTGTTGTTGGAGTTGCACTCATCCAGGCAAGTGGAGAGTATTCCATCAGACTCCTGACTTGTGCGTTGTAGTTGGTAGACAGGCTTTGAGGAGTCAGGAGGTGAGTTTGGGCGGCACGGTGGATCAGTGGTTAGCACTGCTGTCTCACAGCGCCAGGGGCCTGGCTTCAATTCCCCCTCAGGCGACTGTCAGTGGGAGTTTGCACCTTCTCCCCGTGTATGCATGGGTTTCCTCCGGGCGCTCCGGTTTCATCCCACAGTCCAAAGATGTGCAGACTAGGTGGATTGGCCATGCTAAATTATAGGGATGTGTAGATTAGGTGGGTTAGGGGAATGGGACTGGGTGGGAGGGTCGGTGTGGACTTGTTGGGCCGAAGGGCCTGTTTCCACACAGTAGGGATACTATACTATGGATTATTTGCCGTAGTATTCCTAATATATGATAAATAATGGGACACTGAGATGTGTACTAGGTGTGTATATCCACAGATGTCTGAAGGTGGTTATGAAACCATGTGATATTTCCCTTTATTATATGAGGTATAGAATATAAAATTAGGAAGCACTGCATAAGACAATTGTTAGATCACAACTACATCATTACATACAGTTCTTGTCACTCCATTACAAGGAGAATGAAATTATACTGGAGAGAACAGATGTTTATTAGAATGTTGCCAGAATTGGAAAAGCTAGGGTTGTTTTAACTGAAATGGAGGGACTGAAGGTAGATTTAATTAAGGTGTTGAAAATCATGAAGCAGCGGGACTGGTAGAATTTTGAACTGTAAAAGAATTGAGGGTTATGGTGAGCAGGTGGGTAAGTGGAGCTGAAATAATGAAAAGATCAGCCGTGATCTTATTATATGGTGGATCAGCCTTCTTGACAGGCCAGAAGGCCTATTCCTGCTCCTGTTTCTTATGTTCTTACCTGGTCTGACCTACACGTGACTCCCGACCCACAGCAATGTGGTTGTCTCTTAATTGCCTTCTGGGCAATTAGGGATAAGCAATAAACGCTGGCCTAAGTCGTGACATCTATATCTTCTAAACAAAAACAGTTTCAAAAGAAAAAACCTGCCTATTTCTTCCTTTCTTCTCCCCAATCCGCACTTCTGCCACATCCCACCCAGCACATCTCTATATCCCTAACCCATCTCCACACTTCCTCAACCACCCTCCAATTCACTGATATATACACACAGTTTCAGAAGATAGTACGCGTTCAGTTCAGGCACCAGACAGCACCCTTCTCTCCATCTCCCCCGAGTCAGGACGCCCTCTCCCTTCCATCTTCCCCAGCCAGGACGCCCTGTCAGAGTCCTACAGCATGGAGACAGACTCTTTGGCCCAAACTTGTCCATGCTGACCAAAATGTCCATCCACGCTAACCTCATTTCCCTGCACTTGGCCCTTATCCTTCTAAAGCTTTCCTATCCATGTATTTGTCCAAATGCCTTTTAAAAGTTAATGTACCCGCCTCAACTACTTCCGCTGGCAGCATATTCCACCCTCTGTGTAAAAAGTTGCCCCTCAGGTTCCCATTTATTCTTTCCCCCTTACCTTAAACTGATGCCCTCTAGTTCTCAATTCCCCAATCCTGGGAAAAAGATTGAGTGCATTCACCCTTCCTCTGCCTCTCATGATCTTTTACACTGCTATAAGATCCCCTCCCCTCAGTCTCTTGCGCTCGAAAGAAAAACGTCCTAGCTTGTCCAAACCGTCCCTATAACTCAGCCCAAATTTCTTCTGCACTCTTTCCAGTTTAATAACATCCTTCCTATAGCAAGTGACCAAAATTGAACACAATACTAAGTGTAGCCTCACGGATGTCATGTACAACTGCACTATAACTTCCCAATTTCTATACTCAATGCCCTGACTGATGGTCATTGAGCGAAAAGCCTTCTTCGCTGCCGTGTCTATCTGTGACTCCATTTTTAGAGAACCTAGCACCTGAACTCCAAGGTCCCTCTGTTCCACTGCACTCCTTAAGGCCCTACCATTCGCCATGAAACTCCTACCTCGGTTTGACTTCCCAAAATGCAACACCTCAAACTTATCTATATTAAACTCCATTTGCCATTTATCAGCCCACTTCCCCAGCTGATCAAAATGCTGCTGCAATTTCTGATAACTTTCCCCACTGTCCATGATATCGCCTGTTTTAGTATCATCCTCTAATTTACTAATTATGCCTTGTACATTATCATCCAAATCAGACTACCCTCTCTTCCCAACCACTTCACACACGCATCATCCATTCCGCTTCCTCCTAACACAGCCTCCTATTGGACACCGCGCCTCCCCTTCACTCACTCACACACCCCCTGCCGAACCTTTCCTGTTGGGATTTGCGATTGGCCAGCCGGTTGCGGGGTGGCGGTTGCCCGGGGTGACGGTGGGCGGGGCCCGGGCCGTGCGGCCGCGGCCGGGAAACCCCGTGCGGCGCCGGGAGCGGGATCCATGAGGCGGCCGCGGCCATTTTAGCGAGATCTACCAGAGCGAGGGAGGAGAGGGCGAGGGAAATAAATAAATATATCGTTAAGATATCAATCCGTTGGAGCGCGGGAAGGGGGTGGCGGAGCTGAACCAAACCGCATCGCACCGGCAGCCCCGAGAATAAGGTAAGGGGGTAAAACGGGTGTGCGCGGCGGCGGGAAGGAGTGTGTTTGTAAAGCCGGGGCCGCGGGTTGAAGCAGAAGCCCGCGGAGCCTCACTGTGCCCCGCTAGGCCGCAGCCCTGGCACTTTGTCCCTTTTCCCCTTCCTCACCCGGGGAGGGGTGGCCTCTGTAGGAGCGCCCGAGCGTTTGATTTTATTTCCTTGATGAGGTGAGAAAGGAGGGAGTTAAACCCCGCGGGTTTTATTGCGATTCGCCAGTGATTCTCGACACCCGTCCGCCGCGGCATTTTCGGAGCTGGGCTTCGGGAGAGGGGGAGGGGAGAGGACGGGGTTTGTGGGGGTGGGGGTGTGTTGCTGTTGTTGAAAAGCACAAAATGAAAGGCCTCAGCTTCTCTCGCCGATTCCTACTCCAGCCTCCCGTTTTATTCCCTCTTTGTTTAGGTTACCTCAAAATTTTCCTGGTCCCGCCGCGATCCTGTGTGCTTTTATTTTCATTCTCGCCACCCGGGCTTTTGTTCTTTTGTTGTAATTTTAAATGTATGCATGGCCCCGGCACTTCGGGGTTATATTCATTTCACCTATTTATTTCGCTCTCGTCAAGGTGCCTGGTCTCTGTAACTCAGGACAAACGACGCTTTCTTTAAAAAAAAATGCCACACGGGATCAGATTTGCGTGATGCTGTCAAATGTTATTTTTAATATTTTTTTCCACAGTTGCAAACGCAGGAGTGCCCAAGTATTAAGCTTCATGGACATTTTCCGCACATCTCTCTTCCCCACCCCCCCATTTGGCAGAGAATAGTTCACTTTTCAACGTGCTTGTTGAATATTTCCATTTTTAAAAATTTGTTTTTATCTATTACAGTCTTTCTTTGCACGATTACTGTTGATGCAACATGTGGCCTGGCCATTGTTGTGCCGAGTTGACGCATGGCCGAGCTGAACGTTTTAGTACACGTGGATTAACTAGTTTTGCTTCGTGATAAGAGCGAGTGGCTTCTTGGTCGTAGATGTGTCAGGAGACTTGTAGCATGAATGGAATCTTTGTGTCCCTAAGCTTTTGCTGTCTGTGCAGGTTATGATTGACTGCTGTGCTTTAAAGTTCGAATGTATCCCCGCCCTCACTTTGAAATATATAAAAATTACTTGCTTTGAACGTGGTTTCCATCGATCTAGGGTACAAGATAGAGGACTTGGGTAAGGGTAGAACAATGGGCTTTCCATAACGATTAGGATTTCTAATTTGTGTTGGGATTTTTTTTGATAGATCGTATACTTACTGTGTTTCAGTTAGCTTAGGCAGTTGTATGTGATACTACCTACAAGTTTGTTTGAAGCTTGGAATTTTTAAATGGAACCTCTTGAAATTGCTAGTGATTGATTCTTGATTACGGCACATTTGGAGATGAGAATTTTGCAATTTCTGCTGTATTACTGGCGTTGGTGCTGAAAGCTAGGTTTTCTCATTTGAAGTAATTTAATTTTAGGTTGGAGAGTTCAGTCTGAAATACCATGCAATATATTTCATAAAGATTTCATCGAATTGGATTGTGTGAATTCCAGGTTGCGCGTTTATCCATGGTACAGATTGCATTTGTTAAGCTTTGAGAAACTGTGCACTTGTTGCAATAGCTTGAGTAGTAATGCATACACTTGAGCATTCAATTTGTCATCATTTGGAGCATTCTTTTTAAACCACTTGAACAGTTGTGATCAATCCATACATTGTTCTTTCAACAATCATTGGAAGTCATACTTTCCCTTACATGATCATGTCATCACAAGTAATCAACTGGCCTTGATATGCCCTAAGACATCTTGAGGTTGTTGAAGGTGTGTTATCAATGCAAATGATAAGAAAATTGTGTTTCTGTTTATGTTTCCTGAAGTTCATAAATTATTCTGTGGTGTACTTAGGCCAGAGCTGGTTTGTTCATAATACCCTGCATGTGTTTTTTGTGCATTATAGCAGTTAATAATTGTGTTAAGTGCTTGTATCTTAAAAAACACTTATGCAAATGAAATATGAGTACTGTAGTTATATTTGGTTTATGCAAGCATTCCCCTCCCAGTAAGCAAGTTACTTTATACTTAGAGATCCCATTGTTCATTGCGTGGTTATATCTCTTCCTCAATTCATTATGGTATAGCTCAGAAAGTAAGTGGACAGTTATGCATGTAGTATCTGTTTTTGGAAGGGCTTCCCAGTTTATCTCTCTGCGCCTTTCTTCTCCCTCTCCCTTTATGATTTTTAAAAATTCCACATTTTCATCTCTGTCTTCTCTGTTTATCAACCTAGCTGACTGGGAGCAGATTTCCCTCATTTGTTCCCTTGACCTGCTTGTACTTTGAACATCTGTATTAGATTTCCCCTAGACATTCTTTGCTTTAAGAAGACAATCCCAATTTTTTGAGGCTGTCCACATAATTGAAGTCCCTCATTCCTGATACTATTCTTGTAAATCTCTGCATCCCTTCAAAGACCTTGGCATTCTTCCCTGAAATGTGGCACCTAACATTAGATACACAACTCTAGCTGAGGGCTGGTCACAGTTATTTTTAAAGGTTTCAATATATCATCTTTGTTATTGTACTCCTTAAAAACAAGGAACCCCCAAAACACCAGCTTGTTATGCCAGCTTTGAGACTTCTCTTCCTGCATTCTGTTTCAGGTTGTATCATTTATTGTCTCATTCTTTCTTTTTCCTCAAAATGAACGCCTTGTATCTTTAAATTTGCAAAAAAGTCAGAGCAAACGTTTCGGGTCTGGTGACTTTTCCTCAGAACATCTGTTTTTGTTCCTGATTTATAGCAGCTGCAGTTCTTTCGGTTTTTATTTAAATTTTGCATGCTGTTTTGTATTCCCATTTTACTAGTCATTGTCCCCCTGAAGTTGATGACTGTTCTCTTTACTGTTTATTATTTCCAAATTAGTCAAAATTAGGAGATTTTGAAATCCCCTCCACAGATGTGCAGACACACTGGTGCGTGCACATGCAGTCCAGGCCGTGCATATATATCTAGAGGAACAATAATTTAGTAGTGATGATTGAGGGGCCCCATTGTATGCTTCCTTCCAACCTAAAAATGCAACTTTGCTTTCTATCTTTGAGCCAGATTATGCTCATTCTGGTAATATCCCTTGCAACCTCAAGGGCTTAACTTCTGCTTGCAAGGTATTTTGCAGTATTACGTTTAACTTGTTTTGGAAGTTCATGACATTAGCTGCTGTACCTTCACCAATTCTCTCCATATTGCATTGAAAAATTTGGTCATGTCTTTAAGCCAGCATGGTCTTTTGCAAATCTGTGCTGGCTGAGCTTAATTATTGCATATCTTTCCTTGTGGAAATTATTTTCCCAACAACTGCTATTAGGTTGACTGTCTTGCAGTTGCTGGTTTCATCTTTTTATGAGTACATACATAACCATTACAGCCCTTCAGGCTTTTGGCACCATTTCCATATCCAGGATGAGTGAGAGAGAGCGCCAGAATAACTTCGGTTTTCACTACTTTTTGCAGTAATGTGTGTCCTGTCTGTTTCGGGCGGTGTTTTCAGTTTCAATTGATAGTGTTTTAAGAACCTCCTTTTCTGTTTTGTATAATTTGTTCTACCCATCTTTTACTGTGTTTGTGTTATTGTTCTCATTTGAAGAGGAGATTGGCTTCACAAGTAGTTGCAGAGTATTCATTCAGTACTTTAGTCATGGTTTCTACCTGTGGAAGGTGATTTTATTTTGGATCCTGAATAGGTCCACCTTTTGACTTGCCTTGTATTATTCACCAACACATGAGCATTTTCAAAACAACAGTTAAGCAACACAGTTTGCCAGGGATTTGGTAGCTGTAAGGAATACATTTGTTTTATTTTAAGATTTGTATAGCCTTTACATTTGCATTCATTTGAGGGGGTAAAAAAGCTCTTTGAAACAGAGGCATTCATTCTAAAATATTCTTGTTTCAATTATAGTATTTCAGTTGGAATTAAAATCCTGCTGTCTGGGGTCTTTAACTTGTATACATTGAGTATTAGCATTTGTTGTGAATTTGTAATCGATTGCTTCTGCTTGTCACTGTATGAGTGATCGCAGGGGTTAATGAGATTTATTTTACATTATTACTGCAAGGGTTAATAACTGCTCTGGATGCATCTTTGCTGAAATAACTGTACTGGAAGATTTTCCTCTGTTCCAAGTACCAGCATCAAGCACCATCAGGTCGGGCATTGCTCCAGTTGAATTTTTAACAGTGAGCCCACTCACTGCAAATTTGATCAGGTGCCTGACTTCCAAGATCAGAGGACCCCTACTGAACCAGCGTGACATTTCCATTTCCTGCACTAGCCATCTCTGTTTCTGAGTGGTGAATTGTGGGCAGTTTTTGCATTATGGACTTTAGTCCATTGGGAAATGCCCAAACCCATTTCACTTACCACCTTTTAAGGATAGATGAAACTTCTATCTTGTTTTATCTGGGTTGGGTTTAAATCTGGTCCCAGAGGTGAAGCATCAGTGTTCTATTCTGAACCACTCCAAATCCCTGCGTTTACATAGCATTTAGCAATAAAGCCTTGTGACAACCTAATATGCAGAGGAAAAAAAATGGTCTTAAATAGTATTTTTTTTCATTCCAGCGATAATTAGAAATGGCTACTGAGGTGAATGGAAATGCAGCGCAGGTGAAGGAGGAGGAAGAACCCATGGATACCTCATCTGCTGTCACCCATTCAGAACACTACCAGGTGCTAATAGATGCTGGCTTGCCACAGAAAGTAGCAGAAAGGCTAGATGATATCTTTCAAACAGGTATAATATGCCCTGACCTGTGGTTTCAGTAGTCCAAAGTATTGCTTTAACCTGAAAATGATATGTAACTGGGGGAACTCCTGACTTGCTGTTAACAAATTTGAGGTGGATTTGACACTTGATGCATTTGTTGAAATCAAAAGAGACTGCTGTGTGTAATTTCTGTCAGCATTTGTATTGGTATTGGTGGTGCACAATTTTGTGATTTGTTTATGTAAGACTCAAAATTCAAGTAATAAAGCCACTAGAGAGCAGAAGCAATGACTGATGATATTCACTGTCCATAGAATTAAATGCATGAAACAAGCTTGCTGTTGCTTCTTAGGTTTTTGAATGGTGTACACACATAGCAAATGAAAAATGTAGGCACTTAGTTTGAGCTGCTTTATTGTGTCTGCGCTTCTGTGTTAATTATAAAATGCTTTACAGTTTAGTATATTTCCCAAATTTAAGTCCTACCTAAATTGCCAGTGTCTTAATTTACTGCAAAGAGAACCATGAAAGGGAGTTGTGCAGCATGTTTTAGCGCCTGTTACGGACCTGCTTCCAGATGCACTGTACTTTTAATTTGAACTGGCATTATATCAAATGCCCAGAGGATTTAATCTACTGTATATCCTCCTAATTTCATCATACCTCCCCCCCCCCCCCGAGAGGTGGAGCTAAATCAATTGTTATTAAGCATGCTGTGATATAAAGAAAAAATTAAAACACCTTTAGAATGTGTTGGTCATGAACCTGTGCTTGCAGGTTAGGATATCTAATAACTCAGAATGCTTTAAAACTTTGAGTGGCTCAGACCTCTGCAGCCTTTTGCCTTCCATTTTGAAAATTCAAAGAAAATTGCTAATAAATTATGTTGCCATAGTTGATTAGTGCTGCAAGAGCTGTCCATATTAACTTGTTGTACAGTTTGAGTTTCTAGCTCTCTTTACTGCTTAATGATAGAAATTTGAGGCATATCTAAGTGCAACCAAATACTGTTTTTAGATGATTAACTGCAGTGATCTCGGGGATTGAATTGAGTGTGTAAGATGGCTTCCATCTCTTGGATGCAGCGGGATGTGTAGCCGCTAAAGTATGAGCAGTTCATGAGTTTATGTTGTTTATAAAATGAATTTTAGCGTACATGATTGTAGGTAAAATTGTCTGATTATATTTATATCTTGTTTCATTCCTCATGCCGTGGAAGGTATTCCTATGTTTTCATAGCTTTGTTCTTTAAAATACATAAATGTTTAAGCATAAGAAGCTTGTTATTACGCAAAAAATGTTTTGGAACTAGATACTTATAGCTGGAAATGGTGATAAAACCCTCCCAAAGCATATCCACACTTTTTTTGAAGATTTAGGTAAGGCACAAATAATTAATGCCATTATCTTTCACTTTTATTCCTCGAACTTGTAGCTAGATGCATAAGTTTTGGAAATAGATTTGAAATTGGTGCATTTTCATATGAATATGTATGCATTTAATATTTGCTTATCATCTCTCATTTTAAGGTTTAAATTTTGTTTGCAGGATTGGTATCTTATGCTGATCTTGATGAGAGAGCCATTGATGCGCTCAGGGAGTTCAATGAGGAAGGAGCACTGTCTGTATTGCAGCAGTTTAAGGAAAGTGACCTATCTCACGTGCAGGTAACTAACTGGTATTGCACTTTTTAACTTCTGATCTGTTGTGGTGTACAGAAACAATTTTTATTTTTTGACATCTGAGAAATTAAGAGGAGAATTAACTTTGATTTTCGTCTAATTTTCATATAGTTGAAGGGATGATACAAAATCTCAAGGAGAAGCCATCAAAACATTTTAAAGGAACGGATACTGTAGAGGGCAAGGGGCAGAAATCAGACAAAGGAGTACAGTTTATTATATATGATGTCATGAAACAAAATCATCTGTGTTTGACCTAAATTGCAAATCATGCTTTCATCCACTACTAGAATTTCATTTCATTGATATCAATCATTCCTTTCAGAATAAAAGTGCCTTTCTGTGTGGAGTAATGAAGACCTACAGGCAGCGGGAAAAGCAAGGTAGCAAAGTACAAGATGCTACAAAGGGCCCAGATGAGTCAAAAATTAAGGTAATGGCTGTTCGTGAAAATGCTTGTCAAATTTAGCTGAGGTAATCTACCAGCTAGCTTTAGCAGGAATAGCTAGATATGCAATACTGCAATTCTGAACAAAGTCTACAAAAAATTCGGTTTGATTCAATCAAATTTTCAAGTATCATGATGAAAGACTTTGTAGACTTGGAGGATGAGCAAGCTGGGGAGGATAGTTAGGAATAGAATTTGAGTGCATGAGGCAAAATATTTGGTTCTGAGATTTTTAAAATTAGGTTTACTGCTTCAAATTTGAGAATGTAGATGAAAGGTCAATGTTCGTTGAGGTTACTAAGGTTATTGAAAAGTTGGGAGACGATTAGGGTTTCCTTGGGATAATGTAAAACTGCCTAGATTCAGGAGACAACTGAAACAAAAACACCCTGGACGTTTGGGATAAATCAAACCTGTTTATGATTTTTTTAAAAAAATGCAAATAGTAATAATTAGTTGGTTTGACTACAACTGTGTTAATTTGCAATTAATGTGTATTTACAGTTTTTACCTGTGAAAGAGTCTTGGTGCTAACCATAGCTGTTTAATATATGGTGGTATTAAATTCATGGTGAATTGTTAATGATTATTTAGGCACTTTTGGAACGGACTGGCTACACTTTGGATGTAACTACAGGGCAAAGGAAGTATGGTGGTCCTCCCCCTGAAAGTGTGCATTCAGGTCCACAACCTGGAATCGGAACAGAGGTCAGTATCCAATAATGAGGAATCAGCCTTATAAACTCTTGAACTGATTCAGTGATTTTTCAGGACGTGTCGCAATGTAGAAGGTAAGGGTTTCCATCTTGTAATCGACCTGTTGCTGAAGGGAACTGGGTATTCCTCATTCCAATATTCTTTATAAAACAAAAGAATGCACAAAGTTCATGGAAGTGAATCAGTGCATAATACTTTGAAGGGATAGAATTAGTGCACCCAACAAGTAACTTAATTTCCCAGTTCCTTCATGCTACTTTTTTTAATGCCAGCAGTAAGTTAACTTTGCACAATTGTATTTAATTTTAAACCTAAACAATTCATAACTTTAATTTTAACTAGTGGATAGTTTGAATGAAACAGAACATTTGAATTAACATGAGTAAACTGTGCTATGTGATCAGTTTGTAGTTTCATCAATGTGATCAGATATGTTATGATACAACAACTCGGATAGGACTAGAATGCAGAGGAAGGTACATTACGACTGTGCCACAAGACCCTGTGCTCAAAACATCAGCCTGGGACTGTGGATTACCAGTTCATTGACATTAGCACTACACCACCTCCCCAAACAATAGCCTGGAACAGTTTGTATACTTTGAAATGCAGATGAGGGAAGCATATTGATCAGGGTGCTGACAAATGGCTTTCAGTTTAACGTTGCATGAAGGATGTAATGTCTGAATTTTAACTTTGATTTTGTGTCATTTGAGAGTTTGTGCTCAAACCTTGGACTGAGAATTTAACTCTGGGATTTGAGCAAGTGTTGCAATTTGATTCAGTCAGGTGAAAATGTACTTAAATTACCTGATAATCTGTCTGGCCACAAGCCATGACTATTTGATAGACTTACGAGGGTTGCTTTCACTTATGGTGCTGCATATCAGTGTAGGAATCCTAAGAAATAAGTGCTCTGCCATTCAATAAAATCATGGCTTATCTGAATGTGGTCTTAACTCCTACTTTCTGCCTGTTACCCATAACACCTGACTTTCTTGTTGATTGGCTATCTGTCTGATTTGGCCTTGAGTATATGACCAACTTCTACTGCTCCCTGGAAGATAATTCCAAGGACTAATAACCCTCACAAGAAATTTCACCTCGTCTCTTAAAGGAGCACCCCTTATTTTAAACTTCTCTCCTGACACATACATTTTTTGACAATGGAAACACATCTGAAGGCCTATAAAGTGTTAAAAAGAAACAACCCAAGGTTCACTTAATAAAGGGTAAGATTCAAATTATTCTTTAAAGTAATTTAAAAAATAGGAAAAACTTAGCTGTCTTGTCAACAACTTTGAAATAGCAGTTAATCTTGTTCAAATCATTGTTGATACAAGAGTCGTAAACTGAATTGGAAGACAGTGAATTTGGCTTTTAATGAAAACGCTTCATTACTCGGATGTATAAAACTATCTGAAGTGTTGACTGTTCTATGGTCTCCCAGTCCAAGTCGAAATGCATGACTGTCTTTGTCATCTGAATAACCCCTACATAAGTCAAAGCCCAGAGGTATAAAGGTAGATGAATAATATGGGGTGACACAACTTATGAATATATATGCTTGACTGCTTACATCAAACCTTGGCTAATGTACAATAAGTTTTAGTAACTTTTTCCTTGTTGTCCTAACTAAAATTTTGATTCCACATCCAAAGCAGTTAATATGGTAATCACAAAAAAAAATTGTCAACTTGTTAGCTGATCTACAGGATTGAAGCACACCTGAGGTGACTGATCCAGACAACGGCTTTTATTGTATTGGTCAAGTACAGTTGCTGGAGATACGTAAATCTGATATATGTATAATTTTACAGTAGAAAGATGGACTCAACTAGTCCGTTCCTGAGTTGAAAACGCACACGTTTCCTTCCACATTGTTTCATCTTGTCAGCATTGCTTTCTATTTCTTCCTTTCTTGAATACTGGCATAGCTTCACCTTCACAACGTCAGTGCAAGAATAGAAATAATAGGATAGGCAAATTATAATTGATTGGATTTGTACAGTGTTATCTTTTACTTTATTCATCCGTTAAAGGCATATGGCCATTAAAATGACCCAGTATTCATCTAATTTGCAGCATGTTTGTTATTCCTTGTGGTAAAACTTAATTTGAAGCACGGCAACTTTTTTTTTTGTTATATTTACAAATTCGCATACTTCAGGTATTCGTTGGGAAGATTCCTCGGGATTTGTATGAAAATGAACTCGTTCCTTTGTTTGAGAAAGCTGGTTCTATCTGGGATCTGCGACTAATGATGGATCCCCTGTCTGGGCAGAACCGTGGCTATGCTTTTGTTACTTTCTGCAACAAGGATGCAGCACAGGAGGCTGTTAAACTGGTAATTTTTCTCTTTTTTTTTAATGCCATGATTCCAAATTTCATCCTTTTAAGAACATTTCGAATTTGTGCATAATGCAAATCCTTAAACATTTTTTCTGTTCAGTTGTGCAATAAAGCTGCATCTTTCCATTGAAAAGTTGCTTGATGCATCAGGTTGGAAAGAGCCATGCCACAAATGTTAATGCAAGTTGAACTTCTGTCTTTTCTCTTGCAGTGTGATAACTATGAAATCCGTCCTGGTAAACACATTGGAGTTTGTATTTCTGTGGCCAACAACAGGCTGTTTGTTGGCTCTATTCCAAAGAACAAGACCAAGGAAAACATTATGGAAGAATTCAGCAAAGTCACAGGTTAGAACTAAGTTCATCCAGATAGCAGAAAACAATTTAAACGTTTTTTTTTAAAGAGCCAGTTCTTATTTCTTGAGTATGCATCTTTGGATTACTTGGAGCTTGTGTTCTTTCCATTGTGACCCAATACTTTTGTGACAGAACCCAAGCCAGTATGGAAGTTTCCTTGGATTCTTAAACAACATTTATTTGATTAATAAAGCAGAAATTGAACTCGAGCAGGCATATACATACCCTTGCTACTGGAACTGATTAGAATCTGGGAATTCCTAGGTGAATAATTCGCCACCTGACACCCTAGAGCAAGCCCACCATCAACAAAGCACAAGTCAGGATTGTGATGTGTGATGTATGCTGTCTACTTGCCTGCACGAGTGCAGCTCCAACAGGACAAGGTTGGTGCCATCCAGAACAAAGCAGTGCGGTTGAATAACCCCATCCGCTGACATGAACATCCACTTTGTCCTCCACTGATGAAACAGTGGCAGCAGTGTACATTATATACAAGCTGCATTATGACAACTCACCAAGGCTTCTTCAACAGCACCTTCCAAATCAGTGGCCTATTCCACCTAGAAGGAAAAGAACAACACATGCACGGTACCGTCATCTGCAAGTTCCTTGCCATGCTATGCACCAGCTTGACTGGAGCTATACCACCATTCTGTCACTGGTGATAAATACTTTCTGAATCGTGAAACTCCCTATCAGCAATGTAAGAGTATCCTCACCGAATGAAATTCAGTAGCTGAAGAAGATGGCTCGCCACTACCTTCTCAAACATAATTGGGTATGGGCAACAAATACCAGTGATGCTGATATCCCATGAAAGAATTGAGAAACATTATCAGGTCATCATTAATCATTGATTTGTGGGAGTTTGCTACCTGCATGTTTGCTGATGTGCTTTGTGATACAGTGCTGATTGTGTTGAAGTATTTAATTGTCCGTAAAATGCTCTGGGACATTCTAAGATTGTGCCAGGTACTATATAAATGCAAAGTTTATTTTCTTTACAGATTTCAATTAACAGAAGGGAAAGTGTAGCAGCCCTCATAGGAAAAGATGGCAGAAGGACAATTAATGAGAAAAGATCTTGCTCTAGAAGATGAGACAAACAATATGGTTGGAGAACAGCAAGAAAATGGGTCAGAAAATACTGATCGGAGTTGTTCATTAGTCGCCTCACCAGATGGAGTATTAAGCAAGATACAATTGTAACTTTATAATAAAGCATTGCAGCTGTGGCAAACTAGAATCAAATTTGCCAGGGGAGTTTGCAACCTCAGTTGGCAGAAAGCTTTCCTGACGGTTTCCTAGAGCAATATATTGCGGAACCAACTGAGCTAGTGCTGTTTCCGATCTGTGAAATGAGGCAGGTTTAGTTAGTAACTTCATAGTATTAAATCTGGTGAGGAAAAAGTGATGTTAAACACGAGAATGCAGTATTGAGTTTTGAGGCAAAAAGTCTGGTCCGAATAAGAATCTTGAACTTAGATTAAAGTCACTCCACTTGGTATGAAGGGAGAGCTAATTAAGAGTAATTTGGCTAAATAGTTTTAAAAAGACTTACGTTTTGTAAGTAGAAAAAATGAATAAACAGTATATAAAAATAGGTTGTAGTAATTGTTACAAATATATTAAAAGGGAGGAGATCAGCTGAAATAACGGTCAGTAAAAGGCTTGAATTTGGTCATTAATATTAGAAACAAATAAACAGACTATTAAAGTACTAAAAGCTAATAAATTGACTGGAAGTGAATTACTGTATACTTCTCTGGTTGCTGTATTATATCGAGGCAGTGGGAATGGGGCAAAGAATACCAGCCAGACTGCAAGAAATGCATTGATGTACATCAGGAAATGCTTGACAGCCTGAGATTTCTTCTTTTGAAGGCTGAGTGGTCTCTTGATAGAGGTACTTAAACCTGGGGCAAGTTTTAAGTGAGTGGGATAGAGCATAATTGGAAGCCATCAGTGTAAGAATTTTTAACTGCCTAATTCACCAAATCAAGTTGGGAAATTGGGAAGACGCTATTTTACTGAAGATTCTTTTGAGAGACTAATTGAAATGAATAGTGAGAATGTAAGAGTGGGTGCTAGACATATGAACTTATGAGAGAGAGTTTTGAAGTAAAATGTGAGAAGGCTTGCATGCAACAGGCATTAACATGAACTGGTTAGATCAAATAGTGTGTTTTGTGTGATATATCCTGCGTAAGCCTTTGACATGAGCTGCTTTGTAACTCTGGAGATGGTGGAAGTGTTGATTATGATTTTGCAAACTTCTGGATTTTAGAATGCAAATTAACAGCAGTAATTCACCTATTCAAGTGAAGAGGGAGAATGTTGGAATGCATTCTGAAGGAAGTCTCAATAGTATATTTTCTTCGATCAGTCTGTAATTTTTGAGTTACCATGACTTTAGAACAGGGCATTATTTGACAAATACTTTTTTTGGAGGTATAGTTATTAAGATAGAGGGGAACCAGTTGATTTGTATACTTGGATTTCCAAAAGGTGCTCATCAATAAGATACCACACAAAAGTAAGAAAAAAGTTTGAGAGTTGGAGGTAATGTATCAGCATGAATGAAAGATTAATTTAATATACACAAAATAGAACGTAGGGATAAACAAGGCGTTTTCAATTTGGGAGGCGTGAGTAGAATGCTGCACTGATCAGTGTTGAGACCTCTGTCATTTGCAGTTTGTGAATAACTCAATATGTCGCTTTCAGTTTTTTAATTCCACGTTCATTAAATGTAGAAAACCAGGTGAGAATTAAGCTGTGAAGAGGAAACGAACTGCAGAGATATTGACAAATTAAATGAATGGTGACAGATGGAGTGTGGTGTAGGGGTAATTTGTAATGACGAATAGAAAAGCAGTATGTTTTAAAAGGCATCAGACTACCTTCATGCTGCTTATATGAGTGCAATATGCAGGTGTATAGTGAGCAATTTGGAAAACAAATGACGTGTTCTGTTTTGGTGGTGCACAATATTGGAAGTACAAGAGTAGGGATGTCTTGCTATAGTTGTATTAGGGAGTTGATGATATGAAACCTGGAGTACCGTTTATGGATTTTGCTTCCATATTTGAGGTGATATATGAATACACTAGATGGGTTACATGGATGACAGGATGGTCCTTAATGATAAACTGAGTAAATTAGTGCTATACAGTATGAAGTTTAGAAGAATGAAAGGCAATCTTATTGAAACGCCATAAAACTCCCCTGGTTTTCAAAAATAAAATGCTGGGTATTTTGTTTCCATTTTAATGTACTTTGATTTTTGAATTCAGTGCAAAAAAAAACTTCCTTCTGTGTCAAGTTTAGGGGTATTTTGTAGCGGGGATTGAAAGATCGAAATGTTTTGGCTGCCTAATATGGCCAGCTGATAAAGTACAGCTGCTGCTTCTCCCCCCAAAAAAATCACCCAAAAGTCTCGTGCAACTATTCCATGTTGAGTAAAAACCAAAAGAACTGCCGATGCTGTAAAACAGGAATAAAAACAGAAGTTGCTGAACTCCAAACTGAGGAAGGGTCGCCAGACCCGAAACACTAACTCCGATTTTTTTATTTCTTCACAAATGCTGCCAGACCTGCCAAGCTTTTCCAGCAACTTCTGTTTTTATTCCATGTTGAGTATTTGTGACTAGAAAAATTTTCAATACTAGCTATCCTGTGTCAACTTTGTTTAAATGAGTTTAGTTTGCTTTGGGATATGAGTGGCAATAAGCCACTTCAATTGACAATAAGGTTCCTGCGACCAGCAACTTAGCAATAACAGCCCTGGAACTTGTATTTGCTGCAGATGTGAAAGACACTGTTCAAGCTAGCTAAATCTTTCCAATTTTAAAAAGTTTTAAAGAATAATCTTCATTGTTGTGTCCCCACATTAAAATGAAAACTGGTTTGGAAATTGCTAGACCTAATACCACTTAACCTTGGGGGCAAGATTCAGCTATTGGTATTGTGGCATTCTAAACCTCTGCTGAGGCATCATGACCCTCTGGTTAAACTCATTGCCTGTCATCTGTCTGTAATGAAAGAGCCGCCCTGTGGTCTTCTGGGACTATGGCAACTTACTGTGGCAAATCTATGGGAAAGTAAAAATTAATGGAGACTTTAGATTGTTTAACAACTTATGATTAATTTATTAACACTCATCAGCAATACTTTTTGCAGATTTCTAGCTATTTCCCTGGTAAATTCTACTGATGTAGTTGCAGTGTTGTTTGTGTTAATGAAACATTTGGATTCTTTTATTTTGCATCATTCAGTCAGACCCATTCAAGGTTGACCTTTGGAGAGCATGTTGATGTAGACACCTCCAAATGTTGCTTTCATGTGCTTGTATTAATTGTTGAGATTGCCCTCCTAAGTTCTGTTGAGTCAGCTTTGTCTGGTCATGTTCTGCCTTACTGGTTAGATGAATCAAGTGTGAAGAGAGATATTTTAAAGAAATAGCCAAAATTAGACTTTCAGGGTTATTATTTGTGGCTTCATGTCAAAGGACATTATGAATGATTAGCGGTTTAAATTGTTCTCTAATTTTTTTTGGTTCTGTGATTGTATGGTATTTTCGCCATTTGAACTTAATGATGTATTACTGATGAAATGGAGCTAAGTGTTTCAATGATGGGTTCTCGTCCTTCCGTTGGTTAGCACAAATTTGTCATTTAATTTTTCTTTCTCTTCTGTAGAGGGTCTCACTGATGTTATCCTCTATCATCAGCCTGATGATAAGAAGAAAAATAGAGGCTTCTGCTTCCTAGAATTTGAGGATCATAAATCTGCTGCTCAGGCCAGGCGGAGGTTAATGAGTGGCAAAGTGAAAGTCTGGGGTAATGTAGTCACTGTTGAGTGGGCAGACCCAGTAGAGGAACCAGATCCAGAAGTGATGGCAAAGGTAATGCATCTAGTGTCAAGATTTTTGTTTGTTTGTGGTAATGCTGATTTTGACATTGTCGCCTAATTGTATAAAGTGCCAAGTGCCCCAGGATTTGCTTTTAAGCTGGAATTTCTCGACATTTTACATGGTATGAAAACACAACGGTGATGGCTTCACTTGATATGATTCAACTTGGCTTGATGTGCTATTTATTTTGGATATGAAGTCAGAAACTACTTACGAACATCTAAAAGCAGGCAATTGATTTTTTATTTAATATGCAATTCATTTTCCACAACTCTGAAAAGTGAATTGATGTCCTATTTTGTTTTCATCTCCAAGTCGTATTGAAACTTTTCAGATCAAACTTTTGGCTGTATCATCTACCCATACTTTTCCAAATTCTCATTGCCATAAATGACCTGCATTGTTAGTAATGTAAAACTTGTTAGTTATTTAACTCTGTTTACCAGTTATTTTCTGTTGAGTCTTGCGATTACCAGTACATAACGGGACAGTTTTGCTACTAGGGCAGTATAGTATCCCAGCGTTGGGGTTGAACTCACGTTTGTCATTTGGTATTTTTCCCTCACTTCTTTTTCTTTCTACAGGTCAAAGTGCTGTTTGTAAGAAACCTGGCTAGCTCTGTAACAGAAGAAATACTAGAAAAGACCTTTAGTCAATTTGGAAAACTGGAACGGGTGAAAAAGTTGAAAGACTATGCTTTTGTTCATTTTGAGGACCGAGATGCAGCAGTAAAGGTTTGTGCCAGTCAAATTGATTAAACTATGTCAGTTGATAATACACTTAAGAATAATGCCAAGTACCACATCTATAGCTATTGTCATGGTGTTTTAAAGCTTAGTGATAAATGATACTGACTGAACGCAGTCGAATTAATTCACTTGAATGATGTTTTGAATAAAGAATTTAAGTTAAAATTAATATTGGCCTTTTTTTTAATACAACCTCTTGGTGATCTATCATCTGTCTGTGAATGTTAATTTGCATAGCAACAATTCCTAATTTTAATTCCCCTTCTCCAAACTACAGTGACGGCATTACAGTTCCTTGAAATGTTAAAATTTTAAGTGGAATTACATCCGACTTGTAGCAGCAAAACAATCCACTTGACCCAGTTGTTCCTTATCGTCATTGTAATTCCCTTCATTCTCCTTCACTTTTGTAAATGTCACGTAACTTTTACTTTGCTTATATGCTTGCCTAGCATCCCCTTAAATGCATTGTCCTCTTTGCTGCAACAAGTCTGTGGTACTGATTTCCACGTCCATGCCATTTTCTTCAGAATTTCACCAGTTTTAAAATGACATAGGGTCCATTCAGTATCATCAGATATTGGTAAATGTTTGGGGTGAGAGGGAATATATTCTGAAGAATCATATTAAACTCAATGTTAACTCTTTCGGTCTCCAGATGCTGCCATACCTAGTTTTCTGTACCAGTTTCTCTTTTCGTTACTGATAGGGAATGTGTAGAATCTGGCTGGGTAAGCTGAGATGGACCAAATATTGCTTTTCTTGTGTATCTTGTAAACTTTTTTTTTTGTCTTTTAATAGGCAATGGATCAAATGAATGGAAGAGAAATTGAGGGTGAAGGCATTGAAATTGTTCTTGCAAAACCACCTGACAAGAAAAAGAAGGAACGGCAGGCTCAACGGCAGGCAACAAGAACCCAAGTGTAAGTTACTTATTTAAAAAAGAGCAGTGCAACTAAAATATGGTTCTTCTAACTTTTTATATATAATGCAACTTTCTTTTACAGGTACGAAGACTATTATTACTACCCCCCACCCCGTTTGCCACCTCCAATCAGAGGCAGAGTCCGTGGAAGTAGAGGTGGTAGTTATGGCTATCCCCCAGATTATTACAGCTATGAAGATTACTATGATGATTACTATGGTTATGATTATCACGATTATCGTGGTGGATATGAAGATCCATACTATGGTTATGACGATGGATACCCAGTTCAGAGAGGAAGAGGTGGAAGGGGTGGTAGAGGTGCAGTCCCCCCTCCCAGAGGTCGTGGTGTACCACCACCCCGAGGAAGGGCAGGATATCCTCAACGTGGAACTCCAATGGGACCTCCAAGAGGTGCTAGGGGTGGCAGAGGAGGCCCACAGCCACCGCAAAGAGGACGTGGAACCCGTGGTGGCAGGGGTAACCGTGGTGGCAATGTTGGAGGAAAGCGAAAAGCTGATGGGTACAACCAGCCAGATTCCAAGCGACGCCAAACCAACAACCAACAGAATTGGGGCTCCCAACCCATCGCTCAGCAGCCTCTGCAGCAAGGTGGTGATTATTCTGGTAACTATGGTTACAATAATGACAACCAGGAGTTTTATCAGGATACTTATGGGCAGCAATGGAAGTAAACAAATGGGGGTTTCAGTGAGATTGTTGAGACCCGATTGGCTAAACTCTGCAACCTTCAAATCTGATTGGCTTAACTCTACATCCTTCAGTACAGATTGGCTGCCACATGCATTTTGCTGACATCAAGAATCACTATTGTATATACCAGATTTTTTTTTTCATAAATGCACTTGGACATTTCTGGCTTACATTTTCCCTTAACAATTCTTTGGGGGAAAAAGATGCTTTTTATTTCGTTTTTAAGCTACTTTTTTAGCAGTTTGAAAGGAAACTTTGGACTTTGCTTTCAGATGTTGGGCACAATTTTCAATCATGGTTTTGCAGAATTGACTGGTATTGGACAGTTTCACTGGTTTATGGCTTTGGGATTAGACTGCCATTGGAGTATGCTGTATATAAGTAAATGCTAGTGTTTTGTCTTAGTAGTTTTTAAGATGAGCTTGCAGTTTAAAACCATTTTTAAGTTTCCTTGTACTGAAAGTAACATTTAACTGTGTGTTTTGCATTTGTAGAGTAGGTAAATTGTGTTTTTAAAATAATTGTTAGCTTCACACCTTTAAGAATCTGCCCAAAATTTGGTTTGGCTTAATCGTACAACCCGTGGCGTTCTGTTCATTGATGTGATTGTATTTACAATTTATTGTTCATGTCAAATTTCAATAAAACTTAAAACTATATTATCCAAAAATTATGATTCAAATTCAATTGTGTCCTGAAAATTTGATTGATTAGAATTGTGGTTACCTTCAAACCAACAGCTTTTCCCCTGAAAAAAGAAACTGCTTATGTGAGTGATCAATCAAATGAATGGTTTGACTTTTTGTATAACCTAGTTTTACACCTGCAGAAAGAGGGAATGGAAAGTTTAGAGTTTGTGGAAGATGGTCTTTCCATTAGTTGTGCAGTTTGGACTAAGTCTGCTTAATAGTTTTCAGCACTTTTTTTTAAAGCATGTTTCTAAGCTGCTGCACACTTGATTAGTTTGAAACTGGGTGATGTAACCAATTGTTGTACACTTGACAATGGCAGCATCTACAGTGTACTTAGCAACTTGACAGATGTTAATGATCTCATGGTTGTCTTGCAAGGATGGATCGCCATCTCTGGCACCTTTCACTGATCAACATATATTTAATAGACTTTTAAAAATCCATTCACGATTGCTGTTGGGATCTGATGACGTCAGTGGAGAATATCTTTTAAAATTACTGTATCCAGCTCTTAATTAAGTTTTTAATGGATTTGAAATAATGACCACTGCCTTTGCCACTGGTTAACTCATGGAGAGTGATGAGTTGAACTGTGAGCTTCAGCATTAGTTTGTGATAGGTTAACTGAGCATTGCCGCAAAGGCAGTCTAGTTGCTACAATTGTCCTGAACTGCCCTGGGTTAAGGAAATCAGTCAGAGATCCAGTTCCTGGGAGCGGAGGGAAACTGGTCCTTTTAGAAAAATGTTTTGTTTTTGGGTGAAGGCAGGTGGGTGCAAAGTGTTGCAGAGTGATAGTAAAAGGTAAAGAAGTCACTGTCAGTTGCCACCTGTGATTTATCATTTCAACTCAATTATGCTATTTTGGTTAATAGCCAGTTTTCCATTAAGTCTAATGCTTAAATATCTAGAAAAAGAAAATCAAGGTTCTCAGCATTATCTTTTTGTAAAAAGATAAAAGTATCTCAAAATCAATTTAGATTATTCTGATCATGCTTCCAAAGTACGTAAAATTGCCAAAAACGCTGCTAAATTTAAAAATGAGAAATTGGGATGAGTCTTGAATTATTGACTGAGATTCTGCATTGGTCCCAAATGTTCATTTCAGAGCTTAATTTTTTTTTGGAAACCAAGAATTCAATTAATTAAATATTTAAGCAAGCACTTGTTCTCTTTTTGAAGGTGAAATATTTCATGATAGTGAATGTGAAGGATGAGATACAAAAGATTGTGACTTATAGCTTATATTTCCTAGAATGGTCCCCCCAAAATGTTTAATGCTCATTGTCAAATTTAATTTAATACACAAACATTCATCCAAATTTTATTCTTTCCTAGACTGTGGGGAAAACAGATTTCTGCAGTTGCCGTGCAAATTCTGATTTTACTTAATGCAACTATTTTCATTAGGATTGAAAATATTTTATTGCATATATTCCTGTATCAGGCTACAAATTTTAGGTAGAAGATCAAATTACAGAGAAATCCAAAATGTTATTTGTGAATACTATCTGAGATTGTGGCTGGAGGCTTTGTAATGTTAACCTTTGTCATATCTGATGAATCTGGACTTTGGAAAGGAAAGGTTGTCCTTCAAAATGATTATGTGTGCAAATATATGCAGTCACTTATTTTCATGGGAATGTTTTTAATTGCCAATTTTAACTTGAGAATGCTTGTATAAGTTGTGGTCTAGTTGATATTTTGAGGTAGCACATTTAGGAACTTTTATTGACATGAGTAGAACTACTATGGATATTTAGATTTAACCAGCTGCACTTTGCTGGCAAGTTTTCTTTTGTGTGACTGTCTGAAGAAAGCTCATTGAACAGAAAAGTTAAATTAAATCGATGTGGTTTACTTCAGACTGAAAATATTTTGAGGGCTGATTCCTAAAACCAGGGTTTTGCTAGTGCCGTCAAAAAATGGCTTGGCTGAAATCAACACGATACAGCGCAAATCGCAACCAGATCTGGGACATTCCTGTCCTAAGCTGTATTTATGATAAACTCACCACGGTTTTTGACTGACCATCCTTCAACGAGCAAAAAACAGTGAAGCTTCTATTGATTGTTACAGTGAAATCATAGCTTTAATAAAGTAAAGGTTTGTGCAGTCACTTGAGTTGAGGCTTATTAAATCTAGCTTTCAGATGCTGTCATTTGGTTGCCTTTGTTATAGAATCCCACCACTGTGGATGAAATATCAACATTCACCATATAATGGTATGAACACTGAGTTCACCTCCAGCATTAATATTGTTTATGCTTGAGAGAAATGCCCAATTTGTGTTGATGTTTTCATATTACCCAGGGATTTATTGACGAGTTGCCTTTTGCAAATTTGTATATTGCATTTTACTCTTTCTAATTACTGCTCCTCACTTTTGCAGTTATTATTGGACTACCCTGAAAATATCAATTCGCTGTTCGAGATTTACAGAAGTAAACCTCTCTATTTCTGATGCAAAATCTTGTTGATTTTTGCAAATGCTGCATTTGGCTCAGGATTTGTTAGAAAGTAGGAATGAGGTGTATATTCACTTTTTTCAGCAAGTTTATAAAGTTAAGCGTGGTCACTTCATTATTGGAGCATAATGACCACATGAGTAATATCCATTTCTGGATTGCTGTCTTCACCTTGCTCTCGCTCTCGCTCTCTCTCCTCTTCCCCCCCCAACAAGCCAGCAATCTTTGTGACATCTTTGCGTAGGGGCAGTCAAATCATGTTCCTCGAGTCAGAGGCACTTATGCCTTTCACTTAATGTTCAGACTCCTGAAAGATAAAACTGTTTGTTAGATCTAAAGATGTGAGAAATAGTGAGTCATGATTTCAGAATTGAAAATGAATGTGCAAAGTTGGACAAAATCTGTAGATGTGAGAAAGTACTAGAGAAATGTGTATTGACTATTGTAACTGTGTAAATACCAGGTGGTTGAGTGTTATTTTATCAAAATGGAATAAATCTTTATCCTTTTTCTGGTTTTTCTATGTGCTTAAACACTGACAAACCTAATAGCTAGGGGAGCTTTCATGTTTTATATCTTTTTTTAAAACCATTTTCTGTTTACTTACTAAAGTCTTGGGTTTCATTGTCCAATTCCCATAATAACATAGAGAACAAACATGAAGTAGGTAAATGGTTTTCACATTTACCTTCTACCTAATTTTCTTTGCTTTATGTTTGCTCTCCTGTTAACTATAATTACATAGTAATGGATAAATGCACAGAGTAATTATTCATTCCGATAGTATTGTCAAGTGCAAAAAAAATTGTCTCTTGTTGCATCACCTGAGCCTAAAGACACAGATGCTTAGGATATAATCTAATAGTAACTCCTTTTCCAAACTTAAATCTGTGTGGGATTCTACGACTTGTTTGAAGGGCATTTGCACGTCTGAAGTAAAACTGGATTATTTTCTGAATTTTTGAATTCGATGAAGATTAGACCATAAAGTGAGTGCATTGCTGCTTTTGTTTGCTGTGTATTGAATGTTGGGGTGTCGTTACTATTTAACATTTTGGCTGATGTTGACGCGTTAAGCAATCTTCAGTTTTTTTTTCTGTGATGTAATGCTAGAAATAAAAGTACTATTTACTGTCCATGCGATATTAGAGAAAAGGCAAGCATCCATCTTTGCATTAATGAGGAATTTTTAAAAAATGACAAGTCATGAGCTATTGCCCAACACAAATGTGTGGAGGCTAATCCCTTTCTCAAGATTTGTCACAGATTGAGATTTTCCTATCAACTAGTTATGCACACACACAAGAATCTTCAGACATCAGAATCCTCTCTGATTTATTTGTATGTATTGAGTGAGTGGCTCAGAAGACTTGCTCGCAAGAGGTAGGGACAATCAAAATGTCAGGAGCCCTGAATTATGCTGTAATCAGGTTCTAGAATTAGTTGGTTTTTTTTGTTGAGAAACTTGTCAGTTACTGAACGTTATGCCGTATGCTGGATTCTGTCCTCTATCAGGTGGTGTGTCTGCAGAATTTGAAGTTGAAAATGGTTTAACCTTAATGATGATTGAAAGGTTTGTCTCCCAGTAACATTGAAAAAAAGGAGCTAGCTAAAGAATTTTCTTTTATTCACTGCTGGGATATGGGTGTCGCTGGCTTGCCAGTATTTGTCTGTTCCTAATTGCCCTTGTGAAGTTGGTGGTGGGCTGCATTCTTAAACTGCTGAAGTTCGTGTACTGTAGATAGACCTACAGTACTGTTGGGGAGGGAATTCCAGGATTTTGACCCACTGCCAATGAAGGAACACTAGTATATTTCTTAATCGGAAGGCTGAGTGGCTCTGAGGGGCACTTGGAGGGTGGTGTTCCCATGTATCTTCTGCCTTTGTCATTCTAGGTGGATGCATTTGGAACATGCTGTCAAAGGATCTTTAGCAAATTTCTGCAATGTGTTTTGTAGATTGTACACACAGCTGTTGCTGAGCATTGGTGGTGGAGGGAATGGATGCTTGTGGATGTGATTCCAATCAAGCAGGCTTCTTTGTGCTGGATGGTGTCAAGTTTGAGTGGTGTTTGGAGCTGGATCCATCCAGGCAAATGGAGAGTATTCCATCACACTGTTGACTTGTACTTTATAGCTTGTGGATAGGCTTAGGGGAGTCTGGAGATGAGTTACTCACTGCAGTATTCCTAGCCTCTGCCCTGCTTTTATAGTGTGTGTGGGTGTGAGAGAGAGAGAGCGAGGAGAGAGTCCAGTTGCATTTCTTGTCAGTGGTATTCCATACATTGTTCAATGATGATAACATCATTGAATAACAAGAGGTGTGGTTTGCTTGTCTCGTTTGCAGTGGTCATTGCCTGAATTTTGTGTGCTGCAAATGTTATTTGGAAGAAGCTTCATTGGAGTCTGTACTGTAGTGGCTACTTAGTTAAGTGGTGCAGCACTTGGCATCAAGACCATCTACATCAAAGAAGTTTGTTAGTGAAAGGGGATGATGTCAGAAATGGGAATGACGTTTGCATAATCTATCCTTTATTCTGAATCATTTTAGTTGGATTGTTGGACTGTACTTGCACACATTTCAGCCTATAGATGTTTGTCATTGCTAAGTATAGGGAGCTTTAAATAAGGTACAAACAAGCAGTTTTCACCGTAGCTGAAATACTAAATGGAATTATCTTGGAATTAATGAATCATTTAAGCTGAGTACTGAATTTGTGTCATAAATCGGTGAAATTGAAATATTTTGGAATGAATAATTTTTCATTCATTCTTCCATGCCCTAAATAAAGTATTCATATCCATAAATTTTCAACAATGAAAGCTGTCATTGATTTTTTTTTAAAAAAAAACTCTCAAATCCTCTCGGGGCTTCCACTCTTATTTGATTTTTTTGAAAAATGAGATAATCGTGGATTGTTAATTATTAATCAGTGTGGGGCACAGCAAGTTTGCTCAATTTACTTTTTAAGCTTGAACTGGACTTTCATTGTCAAATTCATGTTGAAACAAACTAAATGCTTTTAAAACTGTAGAGCAAGTGATGAATGGTTAGTGTCTAATTTAATTTTGGTCTTAGGTTAGAGTAGAGGAATGTTTTGCATTGTCTTTTGGTCCTTGCTATAGAATTTCCCATCAAATGGCAACTCTGGGATCGAACCAGTCCACTTGTAACCTATGTATCAAGTTTATCCTTGCACTGACATATTCCAACTGTATTTGTGTCGTGAATGAGTCCATCTTGTTTTCCACTTTTGTAACATTACGCACTTTAACTAATGAAACTTCATTTTTTTTGGGTTGCTGGACTTTTTAATTTAAAAAAAGAGTCAAATAAGGTAATTGCGGGAAGGATGTTCCCAGTGGCCAAGGTGTCCAGAAGTAGGGTCGCAGTTTAAGGATACAGGGTAGACCATTTAGGACTGAGATTAGAAGAAATTTCTTCATCCCTAGTGTGGTCAGCCTGTGGAATTTTCTGCCGCAGAAAGCAGTTGAGGCTATAACATTGTTTTCAAAAAAGTACTAGATATGGTTCTTGGGGTTAAATGGATCAACAGGTACGGGGAGAAAATGGGCACAGTGGACGATCAGCCATGATGATACTGAACAGCAGAGCAGACTCCAAGGGCTGAATGACCTACTTTTATTTGTTTCTCTGTAATTGATGCACACTGTATATGGAAAAAGTATCTTTCTTTTGAGCAAATAAAAGTCTTTAAGGCAAATAGAATTGGAGGATAAGGTGGATTAGAGATAGTGTCACATTGCTAATGTCCTGTAAGGAAGGAAATCTGCCATGCTCACCTGGCCTGGTTTGTATTTGACTTCGGACTCTCAGCAAAGTGGTTGACTCTTAGCAGGTCCCTGAAACAGACTAGCAAGCTACTCAGGCATTCGAGCAATTAAGGCTGGGAAACAAAAATTTAAAAGGGTTTTTTGTAAATTGGTTCAGTAGGACAAAATTTGGTTGAAAAGATCGGCTAAGTAATAAACTGTTGAAATTTTATTTTCTGTAAAGGGTTTAATGACAGAGTTAAACTATTGGGCATCTGTATTATCATGTACAGTCTAAAAACTTAAAACTGGCTGGCTAGGAAGTCTCTAGATCCCTTTCTTGGTGGTGGATGCGTTGTGGCAAACTTATTTGAAGTGACTGAGAGTCATAAGAGCATGTTAACAGACCCTTCGGTCCGATATGCTGACCAGATATCCTAAACTGATCTAGTCCCATTTGCCAGCATTTGGTTCCTATCCCTCTAAACCTTTTCTATTTGTGTACTTGCCCATCCAGATGTGTTTTAAATGTTGTAACTGTACTGGTCTCCACCACTTCCTCTGGCATCTCATTCCATGCATGCACCACCGTCTGCATGAAAAAGTTGTCCCTCAGATCCGTTTTAAATCTCTTCCCCTCTCTCCTTAAACCTGTGCCGTCTAGTTTTGGACTCCCCTACCCTGGGAGTTCTGCATACACCTTATGATTTTATAAACCTCTATAAGGTCATCCCTCCGCCTCCTACACTCCAGAGGACATAGCCCCAACATATGCAATCTATCTCTATAGCTCAAGTTGTCCAATCCTAGCAATATCTTTGTAAGTCTTTTCCGAGCCCTTTCAAGTTTAACGACGTTTGGTTTAGCAGGGAGACTAGAATTGAACACAGTATTCTAAAAGTGGCCTCACCAATGTCCTGCGCAGCTGCAAGATGATCTCCCAACTCATATACTCGATGCGCTGACTAATGAAGGCAAACATGCCAAATGTCACCTTCACCACGCTGTCTACCTGTGACCTCACTTGCAAAAAACTATGCACCTGCACCCCAAGGTATCTTGGTTTGATGACACTTGCCAGGGCCCTACCATTAACTGTACAAGTCCTACCATGATTTGCCTTCCCAAAATTCAACATCTCACATGTAACGAAATTAAACTCCATCTGCCGCTCATCAGCCCACTGGCCCATCTGACCAAAGTCCCATTGTACTCTGGGATAACCACCTTCACTGTCTACTATGCCCCCAAATTTGATGTCATCTGCAAACTTACTCTCAAGACCTCCTATATTCGCATCCAGATCATTTATACAAATGACGAAAAGTAGTGGACACAGCCCCTTAGTCATAGTTCTCCAGTCTGAAAAACAGTTCCAATTCATGAGAACACAATGTGCAATATCAATATGCCAAAAAAGTGTTCTGTTGCCAAATGTAGGAATACTAATTTTGATTAGTGTAAACTTTTATTTTAAATTTTAAATCTTTAGCAAGGTTTGGATTTTTATTTTAGCAACCTAGAAAATGTTTCTGTTCTGTACAGTAGCCTCCTCTAACAGCCTATTGCATGTACCAGTGATGTTTAATGCCACTAGCATTACTTGTACCCATTCTGTGGTTGTGGGACTTGGTTCTCACTGTTTGCTGTGCAGGGTGACCTGCTGAGTGTGGTGTGTAATGTTTTCCCTCAGTTGGCTGCCCTTGCCTTTTGAAAACAAAAGTGAATCCAATTAATTACATTGTGCAGTTCTTTTCAGTATTAAAAAAGAATATTGCCCAAAATGGTATTGTTTACAAGGGAGAATGGATAAAACATATTCATTACTAGCGTCCAAAGTGGTGTGAGAACTGGTATTTTTTTCTGCAACTGCAGATCGAAGATAATCAGGTGCCTTGTTTGATCACTCACTTGCAGCAGTTTTATGTCTTTATTCAGCTTGTTGGTAGTGGGAATGAAGGTTATCCTTGAATTGATCTTTCTAGAATATCTGTAATTGGAAGAAACCTCTCATTTGGTTTCAACAGTAGTTGAATCAAACATGTCAAGATATCTAAAATATGATACCTTCAATCCTCTGACTTTGATTTCCGATCATAAACGTGCTAAGATTACTAAATGCTATTTCATTTTGATCAACTGAAATATGTACTTCTGAGAATAACAGCATGCAAAGAGAATTTAAATCTCTTTTCTGCATAAGCTTAAAAAGGTCTTTTTATCCTAGTTCGTGCCGTTTCTGAATCTGACCGTTCTAAACACTCTTATTGAAAATATACTGGCAATGTTAAATTGGCCAAATGGGGATGCCAAATTTTTTTGAACAGCTTATTAATGCAGATAATATTTCGCCAGTTACATTTCACTGTAGTGGGTCCAGGTGCATTCCTAAACAGTCATGGTATTTCAAAGGCCTTTTGAGATGGTAACAATAGATTGGTTATTTCACTGTCATTCATTTTAAAATTTACATACCTGTGGTAAGCACTGGATGCTGACTATGAAAGACAATTCCTTACTGTGTAACCTGGTATGCAGAATTAATAACACTAGTTTTTGTGGTAAATTGTGCTACAAACAATTTCTTTAAGTTTGTGACATCCCTATTACAAGGTTGGGCACTACAGTATAATTTCTGTACAACATTCATCGATTGGAACAAAATGGCACGAATGGTACTTCTGAATTTTTTCTTTAAATTGAAGAATATCCAAAAGAGATGACAAAATATACTTGATTATCTATCTACCTCAACTAGTATTTATTAATAAATGCAGCGTATGGCATGCTTGTGCCTCTAGCACTTTGTCATTGCCTACTGATTGAGCAGTTCTAACCATTTTACTTTTTCTTTTTAGCTTTTTCAAAAAAAAACTGAAAATATTTTAAGTTGGAGAGTTGTATTTTAAGGTAAATGATAGGGTGTAGGCAATGAGAAATTTCTTTGTATTGCTGTTACTAAATAATCTGGTAAATAGCCACAGATTGTATTTCTGTTCTAGTCTCTTAAGTTTTAACAAATATCCTTTTGTCACCTGACTATCAGGGAAGCGTGGTTGAGGCTGGCCCTGACCTGTTATCATGACACCAACATCCTAGGTGGGGGCTGTACAGGAAGCTGCTGTTGGAGTTATATGGTAAGACAATTTCTGTGCCAAGTTTTTCCCAAACTACGTAATATGTTTTGGCATCTCATCTGGAAACTGACCTGGGAATTAGTGCCTGATTAACACAGACAGCATTTCAAATATTAAAAAAGTCAGTCATCTTAAAAATAATGTGACTTAATTTTCTCTGGAGCACTAGACTATTTAACTGAAGGAAGTTTACTTTACTGAATAATGTAGGAAAATTTATTCTAAATATTGATGTCTATTGATTTGGATCCCTATTAAAGAGAGTTTTGGAACAAGATTTGGACTGCATGTGTGAACTGTATTTCCGCATGTGAAATACTTCTGATTATGGATGGATTTTGTGCGTCTCTTTCTCAAGATCAGTATTTGTGGTCCAGTATTGAGGAATGGTGAAATTGAATGTTAATTCAAAAAAACTGAACACCAAATTCAGAATTGGTTATGGACCATCTGACTGAATGGAAGACTGAAATATATTGTAGATGACTGTCATCCTGTCCTGTTAATTTCTTTGCAAGTATTACTAAATGTTCAATGAATGCACCTAGAGATCTGATGAGATTGAAGATATTAAAAAATTTGTTTGTATTATGTCTGAGATTTATTAAGTAATCATATATTTGGTTAATATACTGTGCAGAGTTTGGTGAGAACTAGTAACATGTTTACGTAGTTCTTCCCAAAGGACATTTAAAAAAAATCTTGATCCGATTGCTAGAGATTTGCAGATAAAACATCAAATTATTTTCTATCTGTATTTTTGTGCCCAAACATGGTTTGACTGAAATTTCTCATGTTCTGGGTAGTTTTTGAGGATACATTTTGATGTCTTTGAAATTGATTCTTGAGTAAAACTGAACTGCTTTTTAAGTGAATAGATTTGCCACCTCCAGTATCTAATAGTTGCTGATAATCGTAACTTGGCTTCATTTGCGTAACCTACATTCATAAAACATAGACAATATGTAAACTTGGAAAAAAGAAACAAAGTTTAAACTGAGATTTGTTAATGAATTTTTTTAAAGAATCTAGATTTGTCGGTTTTGATTTTCTTTCTGCATTCCTAAAAGAAATCCAACAAATTGAGCAAATGTATTTTCGAAGTGAGGAAAAATTCCATTTGTATCAAGATATTCAATATTATTTTCCCTAAAAGTTGGACAGGACATTCAATAATTATAATGCATTGTTGTTGACCATTGATGGTTTTCTGTTGTGTATGGTCTTCAAGAAAATATTTGTAAGGTAAAGGATGTTTCTGGCAGTCTTTTGGGATGGGGAATTGGGAAAAATCAGGAAATTATCCAAACCTGGCTTAGGAGAGAACACATTTAACATACTTGCAAACAAAAGCCCCACAATAATTCTGACTTTTACTAAAATTTACACATCCAAATTGTCAATTTCAAAGCAAGTGCCAATTCTGAAAATTTAGTTTCTGATTGGTCACTACAGAATATTTATCATCTAATTTTGAAATACAGTTCTTAAGAAAAAAAGCTGCATCGTAAAATCTATTGGATCTGCTTACATAATATGCGTTGTGTTACTGTCTTTGATTTTTGAACCCTTAAAGTCAAGTTCCAATTAAGTGACCATTTCCATTCCAGATTATTGCAGCACAAAACATGGTTTTGTCTTTTTTTTAAAAACCTAATCCATAATTTTATACTTGCATGTAGAGGTTGTGTATACTGATCAGTGATATACAAAATGTACCTTACATTTACGGTGTGATTAGATTGACTTAGGACTTACATCTCCTCTGTTGCATATTCAGTGACACACCATTATCCTAAAATCCAGCACTCAAAGTTGAACAGGCTTGTTCTTCCCAGATTCGACATTGCTATAAAGAGATGTGAGAGTGAGCTTTTCTGTCTTTTGCTTTGTTTTCCAGTTCGTTGGCTCCATGTTGAAAATGAGAGGTATAAGAATCTTGACTGTTCCATTAAAGTGTTTCATGAAAGTCACATCAAGTGATTTGCCTGTATTTGATTTACTAAATTGTTTATTTTGTAAGGGCGGCTTAGTATGTGATGCATTCAGATAAATTGCATCTGATTCAATATGGAGCCACAATAACGGAGCAAATAATGAAGGAGCAAGTCCTTCTGAGCAGAATTTCCTGGTTTGTCAAAAACAAAGCTGGACATTTGATGATTAATAGTCATTGTGGCATTTCTGGGTAAATGGCATTGATTGTAGGGATATATTGGTGGGTTACAATTAGTATTCTTGTTTTGTTTAATATGTATAAATGTGAAACGTAGAATGCCACTGAGGTGAGGATTATTTGTGTATCGTTGCTGCACTTGGAAGTTAAAACAGGCTGCAGTGAATGCGCCTTTGCATTGGCACTTCGCAAGCAAAAAAAAACTTGTATTACATAAGGTATGCAGCAGGCCATGCGTGTCATACACAGAGTTGGTCTATAATTTTGCAAGCATTCCTTTTTGTAAAGTTGAACGGTTATCTTTTAAAATATAGAAATTCTAATTCTTCTACTTCCTACTATAAAACACAGGTTTAGATCCTATAACTTCATGAAGTGATCATGAAGCAGCAGTGATTGTATTGATATTAAATGAAAAGCGATATGTACCTGCAGAGTCTGCTAATATGTCATTTTTGATCAGGAACTAGTGAGAATTAATGGAATGCTGAGTCAGGCTTGCATTTGCTTTCTCGGAGCTGCATGATCAGTAAGATCAGGCCATACTTTGGAGCTAAATGCTTTGATGTCACTATGTTTGAAGCAGTATGGCCAAGATTTACAAATGAATTAGTTCTGTTCAATGCAGAATAATGTTCTCCTGAAATTGAAGAAAGCCAGAAGTGAGAACTTGATTATGGAACAAGTATTAATTTGAATTTATGTTGAACAAGGAGGGTTCAACAAAAAAAAGTTTTAATTGGAGAGCAAGCACTTTTGTGCAGCTTTGTAAACTTCATTGGAAGGACATATAACAAGCAAGTGTGCCAAAAGATGTAATGGACTGAATAACTCAATGAGCAGCAATGCTTCGATCTCAACCTTTTTACCGTGCAGGTGTGTTTCTATTTTGTTGTAATCTGTACAGTGATCATGACAATGTCTTCTGATTTGAAGATTTTCACCAAATAAACTGTCAAAATTTAAGACTTGATCAGTATTTGACTTCTGTATCTAGATCTACATGTTGAAGAATACCTCTCTATAAGAAAAGTCATTAATTTTATAATGGCAAGCTCTGAATCCTTACATTCGAAACCACAAGTTGAATTATTGCTTTTGAAAACAAACATTTTCTAAGATTTGGAGCAGAAGCTGGAAATCTCTAGGTTCTACTTTTTTGTGCTAATCAAATGTGTGTACAGCACAATTGAATAAATCCCATAGAACCAACTGCTTTATTTCTAGTAAATCTTCCTAATCTCTAACTGAATACTTGCAACCATATTCTGTTATGCTTTAAAGTTATATTTTTGCGCAATTCGTCAGGTTTTGTTATAATAAACTAGTTATATCTGGCAGGTTTAAGCAGATTCTGCATTACCTACTGTTGCCATAGAGTGGACACAGTTCTTTGGAGCTTAGTGGGTAAGTTTACACCTGGTTACCTTTTTATGAATGTATAGTAATAACTTACAATTGTCCACAATTTATGTAACATTGTATCCTGCACTCTTCTTGTTACCCTGATGCACTTGTATACAACAGTCTGCCTCTAAAACACATAAGACAACACTTTTCACTGTACCTTGGTCCACGTGACAGTAATAAATCAAACATTTAGGGAATGTGCTCCTTTTGTGATCAGGAAACTTCTATAAATAATAAATTTAATTCATTTTTCCCTCCCTCCACTAAAGATGAATATTTTATATGACCTGATACCTAATCTAAGTGTCACTCTTAAGTGTGTAGATAATGTTGACAAACGACATCACCCTCTGGTGGAGTACAAAGTCCAAGTTTTGTTCCTGTTGACACACTTGGGGTATCCACTGAAGTTTCCAGACAATTACCCAGCTCATCTTTCGCATGTCCATCATGATGGTATCCCCATCGTCACTCTGACAAATCTGCACACTCGGCACAGAAAGAATGTCAGTCAGATCTGGGAATTTTCTTTCTGTAATAACAAGTATAACTCTGTGCAATAAATTTGCTTACATCAGAGAGTCTACAAGTTCATTTGAAATGAATGACCTTTAAAAATTGGTTGTTTGCTTTATGGACACGTTGGATTATGTTGCAGTTATATTAACAAAAGTGTACTGTTTATCTTTTACAGCACCAAGCAAGGTGACTAGGTCATTACGTGAGCGTTGTTTGCCACTGCCGTAGATGTAAGTACGTATTGAACCTGTTGCCTGTTTAGAAATTCTCAACTACCTGAATGATGCTTTCAGCTGTGGAGTCCAGAAGTTATTTTCTCTCCCCTCTTTGCTGTTTAGTTAGATTTGACATTTTAATCTCACATTGCATGTTAGCATGAACAGAAGATTGGCTATCTAACAGCAATCTGACTCCTTTTCTAGTTGGCGAGATGTAACCAGTGGGTGAACCACAGGGATCGATGGTGGGGCCTCAACTTTTCACAATTTAGATAAATTATTCTGTTGAACGGACCGAAAATATGACTTAAATTTCCTGACAGCACAAAATAAATCGGAAAGTAAGTTGTGAAGTGGACATATGGATGCATGGGGTATGGACAGGTTAAGTGAGTGGGCAAAGATCTGGCAAATGGAGTATAATGAAGGAAATGTGAAAAATGTCCATTTTCGACAAGAATAAAAAGGATAAGGATGTGCAAGTCCGAAACTGGAATTAGGCTATTCAGCCCCTCAAAAGGTTCCACTGCACAATTAGATCGTGACTGATCTGATTGTAACCTCAAATCCATATTCCACTATTGCCTGATAACCTTACAACCCCTTGCTTAACAAGAAGCTACCCCTGCCTTAAAAAAAAATTCAAGGGCTTTGCTTCTATGACCTTTTCAGGAAGAGTTCCAAAGACTCATGACCTTCAGGGGAGAAAACAACAAAACTAATTCTTGATTTTTAAACAGTGGGACCTTGGCTGTATGTTCTCCCGTAAGAAGGGGCATCCTTTCCACATCTACCTTTTCAGGTCCACTCAGGATTTTATATATTTCAATTAATTAGCTTCTTACTCTTCTAAACTCTAGCAAATAGAAGCCTAGCCTGAACAACCTTTCTTCATAAGACAACTCGCGCATCCCAGAAAGTAGTATAGTAAACCTTTTCTGAACTGCTTCCCACACATTTACATCTTTCCTTAAGTAAGATGAATAATACCCCAGGTGTAGTCTCACCAGTGCCCTTTATAACTGAAGCATAATCTTATTATTGTAGTCCATTCCCCTTGCAATAAATGATAAATATTTTATTAGTTTTACTAATTATTTGCATGCTAACCTTATAAGATTCATGCAAGAGGACACGCAGATCTGTCTGCATTTCTAATCTCTGCAGTCTCTCAATCTAGATAATACGTTTATCAAAATCATATGCAAGAAGAATAAAAAGATGAAGCATTTTACTTAAATGGCAAGAGATGCAGCAAGTAATTAGAAAAGCTGTTAGAATGTTAATGTTCATTGTGATGGGGATTTAATTTCAAAAATAGGGAGATTATGCTTCAGTTATTCAGGACATTGGTGGGACCACGTATGGAGTACTGTGCACAGTATAGGTCACTTTATTTAAGGAAGGCTGTAAATTCAGTCTAGAGTACAGAGTTCAATTCAAGCAGTTCAGAGAAGCTTTACTAAACTATTACCTGGAATGAGTGGTTTGTCTTATGAGGAAAAGGTGGAAGAGCTAGACTTGTCTCTGCTGGAGTTTAGAAGTGTAAGAGGTGACCTTATCAAAGCTGAAGTTTGAGGGATTTTGACAGTGTGGATTTCTCCTCTTCTAGGAGAATCTCGAGCTAGGAATCATTGCTTAAAAATAAAGGATTGCTCTGTTAAGACTGATGAAGAGCATTTTTTTCCTTTTGAGGAATTGAATCTTTGAAGTTCCCTTCGTTAAAAGGTGATGGACGTAGTCTTTAAATTTTTTTTAATAAAGGTAGATTCTTGATAAGGAAGGTCATTGGGAGTTGTGGGGAACGTGGAGTGACCAAATCAGCGAAGATTTTGTTGAATGGCAGAGCAGATTTGAGGGGCTGACTGACCTGCTGCTGCTTCTAACTTGTTTGCTGGTCTCATGCGTTCAGCTGGGATTGGTTGACTTGGCACAATCTAGAATCGATCTCATAGATTCACACAGTGCAGAACAGGCCCTTTTGGCCCGTTGAGTTTACACCAACATAACTACCACTAAAAGTTTGCAATTTCCTGGTTCATCTCTACCACCCTTCTTAAAAAGTGGAACTGCCGTCCTCCAGTACTCTGGCACTCGCTCCGTGGCCAGAGAGGAATTAAAATAAAAAAAAATTGATCTTGACACCATTTTTGTTTGCTGTCTACCTGCTAGTAATATCTTGCAGCTCAACAGACCATTGTGTCCATTTATGCTTGTGCAGGTTATTTGAAGGAGCTATTCAGTTAATATCTGTCACCTCTTCAATCTTGTAAATGATTCCTTTTCAAGTCTACATAAATATAGTTCTCTATTAAAAGTCACTATTGAATCTGCTTCCACGGCCCTTTCAAACAGTGCATTTCAGATCATCATAACTTGCTGAATAAAAATATTTGCAATCTCCCCCTTCACCTTTTGCACCAGGCTTGTATAATTTAAAAGTTGATCTGATGGTCCCAACTTTGTAACATCATTTGAAAGCTATACGGCTCCTTATGCCACTTTTATATACCTGAACAATCTGATGATCTATCCTCTTCACTACACAACTTTCAAATGAAAAGAGCTGGTTTAACTCACTTATCACCACAGGACCACATCAACTGAAACATAGTATTAGTTTGCAGTTCGTGATTCAAACCAGTTTTTAAAATGTGTAAGATGTTTCTGGTTGAAAACTTTAGGTTTACTTAGTAGTAGTCCCACAGTGAGTGGTGGCAAATGATACTGTAGCATTTTAATAAGCCCTTTAATGAGGGAACGATGAAATCCAAGCAGAGAGTTGAATTCTGTATGTTTGGAAATGGTTAAGGACATTAGTAGACTTGCTGTTAAGTGGAAGAACGAAGATTAACCATGCCCATTTATGACAGCCTAATGCCATTTATTCTGTTTTTACAATACTGAAAAGTTACAGTTAACCTTATTCGCATGACTAATTTATTGCGTCTAAACTAGGCTCTTGCTGCACTGCCTGCAACATGCTGAAAGGAAACATGGCCCAAGAAATAAAGCATTTTCACCACAAGATGGCAGTCTGCATTCATCAACTCCGTTGTCTTGAAGAAAGTGAACCATTAGGAACGTTTTCTTCACATGAGGGAATTTACACTTCAGGAACTTGTGCTTCACCTTCAGAATTAGTCATCATGTTCCCTTTTATACATAATAGGTAGATTTCATTCTTCAGACATTTGCTCTAGTGTGTCAATCTAAGATAAGATGAGATCATTTGATAAAGTGAAGAACTTATTTGTATCAAGCTGTATAAATAAAAAAACAATCATTTTGAGATTTAGACGTGGGAAAGTGATTTTGCTTGATATCAAAATGACTTCTAGAAAAGATATTAAAGAATGAATTATATTTGCTAGTACCTAATGCTTAGTTATACTAAAATTAATCACTTATTCTTTGTACTGTCTTTAATAAAATGTTGCTATTCTGGCACAGTTTTATTGTTTTTATTTGTCCATTATAAAGCAGTAACATTTTGCATAATAGCATGAATGTTTTATTTTTTGTTGGCTTTGGCTTTGAGTTCTGTCTTTACTGGTTATATTTTGTTGACGTTTGAACAGGAACAGGAGCAGTGGATCTTGAATCCTAGGTTAGAGCACTGAAAGAGTCCCTGCTGGCATTTGCAGGAACAATTTAGCCAGTCCCACTTCAGTGCTGTTTGCCTGTAGTTCCTCAGTTTTTCTTTGGATCAATGTTTGTGTCAGTGATTTTTCTTTGTCCTTGAAACTCTTGCTCAAAGTATCGTTCCTGGCGGGGTAAACGAGCAGCCTTGAAGATAGCTTATTAATATTTAAAGTGAGGAATTAAGTAGATTTGTTTGTATTTGGAAATACAGTAAACTTTTTATTATCAGGCACTTATGGGACCAGGACTGTGCCGATTGATCATATATTCTGGAAAATCAAGAGGTCCCTAGAATCAACATGAAAACACACACTAAGTAACAATGCAGGGGTATAGACATCACTGTTATGATGTGTTTACAGCATAAATCACTTAAATAATAACACAGTTTTGCCTTAAATAAAACTTACTGGCAGTGAGCCTTCTCACTCATACCCTCAACTGTCTACTGAGACAGTGTGGTATTTGAGGAGAAATTGACTTGAACTTGAATCAATTTGTTGATATTTTGTGTGGCCATTCAATTGAACAAGTATGTTTACATGGAGATAAATTAAACTATAATAATTGGACAGAATACTACAGTAAACTTTGAGGTATATAACTTTTGCCAGTTTATCAAGAGTACTGTTCATAAAGTGCTGGTTAAAACAAAGTTTGCTGTACATGTTAACATTTCTGTGACGGCAGTGTTTTCCCTGCTGATGGCCAAAGGTAACGATCAATCGTTGTGGCGAAACATATAATTATAAGTGAGAATTTTTTTTTTTTTTGAAACATTACAGATTTGTTCAACCAAGCAGAGTTAACATGTTGCTTTTCTAATTGTCAAATGTTTACATTATTTGCAATGGTCTAACTCAAAAGATATGGAAGCACCAAACTAGTTCTGGATTTAAAACCATTCAGTATGGCACGTTAATTGGTTTGGTTGAACTCCCCACCCAGCCCCTCCCACCCTTGCCATTTTAGAACTAAGATCCAGTCTCTGAAAGCCTTTTTATGCTTGGTAATTGCAGCATTTGATAGTGTGGTATCGAGGAACTGTAGCAAAACTGGAGTCACTGGGGATTGCGGGGGGGTGGTGGGTGTGGTTGGAGGAGGAGGAGGAGGAAGAGAGTCTTCTCTGATTAGAGTTAGACCTAACACAAAGGAGGTTGTTAGAGGCAAATTATTTCAGTCCCAGGATATTGCTGCAGAGGTTTCTCAGGGTTGTGTTCATGGCTCAGCAATCTTTTTCATCAATGGCCATTCCTCTATTGTAAGGCCAGAAATTGGAAGTTACCACTGCACAATTTTCAGCACCATTCTTCATTCCCTTCCCATACTTGAGCAATTCATATTCATATGCACCAAGACCAGGGCAGCCTGGTAAGTAGCAAATACCATTTAGACCACTCGTGATAGGCAACAGCTTTCACCAAGAAACAGTGATCTGACTTTCCTTACAGACGCTCAAGGGTACAACCATGACTAAATCCTCAGATGCCAACGTCCTGAAGTTTAGTGTTGTCAAGAAATGTAACTGGCCTGGCCAGATAAGTAATGTGACTGCAAAAGCAGGTCAGAGGCTGGCAATTCTGTGATGAGTAATTCATCCTGACTATCCAAAACTTTTCATTCCTGTACAAGGCACAAGTCACCTCTATGATAGAATACTCTAATTGTCAACCTAGTGCAGCTCCTACAACATTGAAGAAATTGACACTATCCAGGACAAGGCAGCCTGCTGGATTGCTTTCATCCTCCAATCTAAATATTCACTCCCTCCATACTGGCATACAGTGGCAGTGATGTGCCATCTACTGCAGCGTACCATCAAACTTCCTTTGACTGTACCATTCAAACCTGTGACCTCTACCATCCAGAAGGTCAGGGGCATTGGATGCCTGCAAGCACCACTTGAAGACAAGTTAGTCTTCAAGTCCCTCACCTTCCTGATTTGGATCTATATTACCATTTCTTCAATGTTAGTGTTGTCCTGGAATTCTGTAACAGCACTTTGGTATACCTGTAGACCCATTCTAACATTGAACTGTTTTTCTGTGGCAGAGAATTCCATAGGGGTGAGAAAATTTCTCCCCACTTCCATTATCCTGAATAGCTTGCTCCATACCATTAGACTGCGGACCCTGGTTCTGGGCTCCCTTGTCATTGCTAGCATCCTGCATTTATCCTGTCCAGTCCACTTAGCATTTTATAGGTTTCAGTGAGAGACCCCTCATTCTTCTAAACTCTAGAGTCATAGAATTATACAGCATGGAAACAGACCCTTCAGTCTTATTTGTCTGTGCTGGGCAGATATACAAAATTAATCTAGTCTCATTTACTATCACTTGGCCCAAATCCCTCCAACCCCTTCCTATTCATGTACCCATCCAGATCCCTTTTAAATGTTGTAATTGTATCTGCTTCCACCACCTCCCCTCGCAGCTCCAGTAATTATTGTCCTAACTAATCCAGTCTTTGTGCTTGGGCCCAACAATCTGTGACTGCTTTATCAATGGTCTTCCTTCCATCATAAGTTCAAATTTCAAGGTGTTTACTGGTGACTGCGTAATGTTCAGCACCATTTATAACTCCTCATACTGAAGCAGTCCTTGCCCAAACATACCAAAACTTGGACAATATGTCGGTTTGGGCTGACAAAGTAGCAAGCATTGCCACGCAATGGCATTACCATCACTGAATTTCCTGACTATCAGCACTTAGGTGTTACTACTGACCAGAAACTCCACTTGACTAGTCATTATAAATACTAGTTACAAAATCAGATCAAAGGCTGGGAATCCTGCATTGAGTAATTCACCACCTGACTCCCCAAAGCCTGTCCATCATCTACAAGGCACAAGTGTAAACTCTACTTGCCTGAACGAGTGCAACTCTAACAGCACTTAAGAAGCTTAGTACCATCCAGCTCAAAGCAGCCTGCTTGATTGACATAATATCACCCTTCTACCCCTGACACTCAGTAGCAACAGTGCATACAATCATTAAGATGCACTGCAGAAGTTCACCAAGGCTCCTTTGACAGCACCTTCCAAACCCATAACTATTGCCGTCTGTAAGGATAAGGTCGGCATATACACAGGGAACACCAACACCTGCAAGTTCGCCTTCAAGTCACACATACCACCCTGATTCGGAAATATTTCACTGGTCCTTTTGTGTCGTTAGGTCAGCATCCTGGAAACCCTACCCTCATTGCCATGTGTTACAGGTATACCCACAATGTTCAAATGGCAGTTCACCGCCACCCTCTCAAAGGCAACTAGAAATGAGCAGTAAATGTGGGCCTAGCTAGTGATGCCCACATTCCTTGAATACCCATGTTGGGTAACTTCCTCGAGTCGCGTTGTCCTCTCAGAAAGGGCTGGACACCTTTAGTGGATTTGTGAAAAAGCTGACCACTTTTGTCAACTGGACACACTGGGCTTTTGTTTTGAACTTTTAATAAGCGGTTGGATGTAGGAGAGGATAAAAGGCTGTTTTGTCCAGTATTTTGAGACCTAGGGGAAAGGATTTCTTTGAAAGGTTATGGATGACCAAGCTATTGGAGTTTTCAAGATCCAGTCAAATAGGTATTGAAGGACAGGTTCTGTAATTTACGTATAGGGTCGGTTAAGCACATGGAGAGAGAGGAAGACAGCGATGGCAGGATAATCAAACAGAATAAGAAATAAGTGAGGTAAGAATGCAACGTAGAACTCTCGAGCCTTCGAGTGAAGAAAAAACCAATTGGCCATTGCCTGCAGCCACATTAATTTGAGCCTGCCTAATCTTAAATTTTTGAAGCTAATGGTCAAAAGTTCAGTATAACGATGCATTAATCATTTTAATATTGGCAGCTAAAATTTAGTACTGGAATATTTGAATGGTACAAAACAAATAATCATGATATTGCAACTGTTTAACATAAAATAAAGCAATAAATGTGCACCCAATTTTGCAAATTCTGAGAAGTTTAGGGTTTGGATAGTAAACAGCCTGCAATTACTAGATGCTGTAGGCTTTTCTTCCCAGTGGAGGGTGCTCTTAGTTTTCTATTTAACCTTACTATGGAACAGCTAACAAAACCGTTGCTACTTGCTCTAATAAATTATACTTGTCTCATGCTGCTTGTTCCTGCATTTTTTTACTGCCTTTGAAGTTAAGTGGTTACAGATAACAAACTGAACTTTGTTTTGATTGTGATTATTTTGAAATATGAGCAGTGGGTGAGGTTACAGATGGTGAAGTTAATAAAAATTTAAGGACCAACATGTGAAAGGTAGCAGTGCTTGTATGTGTGTATGGAAGGTGGAGCCCTTGGGAAAGGAAGGGAGTGTAGGAAACATGGCAGAAAAGAAATGCAAGGGAGTACTGTAGAATTGTGAGTCCTTTAAGTAAAATGGCAATCTCCCCATGTGCTTAACTGTGTCAGTAGCAACACTCGTACATTTGAGGGGTTGAATGTCATTGACAAAACCCGCATTTATTGCTCATCCCACATTCCCCTTCGTAGTGAGCCAGCTTTTCACTTCTGCGATTCGTCTGGTGGAGGAGCACCTACAGGGCTGTTAAAAGAGAACTCTGTGATTTTTGATCCAGTGACAGTGAAGGAAAAGCGATATAGCCGAATTTCAATTGAGCGCCTAAGGACCTGATATCTCTTGATAAGTTTGTGAGCAAAAGTTGCGGGGACATGTTTAATTTCTGAAGCTAATATGGAAGGAAACAACACAGAATAACAATGTTAATGTATTTTAATGAGTAATTTCTTTGTTTAAAAAGTAAACTAGAAAACGAATGATTGTATGGTACAAAGGAATGATCATTGGGTAACTGTTTAATGTTAAATAAATAGTTTTTTAAAAAGTGTGCCCCTTCTTGTCTAATCTCTGAAGTAGAGGCTGAGTTGTTTGTTAAATGGATGGAGGAACTGGGAATATCAGATGCAGTTGATTTTTCTTGTCAGTAGAGGCTGCTCTCAGATCTGTGCTTTCGTACCATCAACCAACTGAACAACAACCTCTCTGCTGCATTTTCACGCATGATGTCTCGCTGGCCAGATCATAGCTAGGGATGTGCAGGAGGACTAACCTCTTTTGGTTTTAACTGGAGAGTAATATCAAGCTTTTAAATAAGCAGCTGGGCTGTGAGAGGGGAAAATGCTAGTCCTTGGGGAGAAGTTATTTGACCCATACTGAGACGATAAGAGATTGAAGGAAATTAAAGACATAGTTATTAAGCCAATTTATTGAATCAGTAATTAAAACAGCGCACCCTGCTGTGTATATCATTGGTTCTTTATTTAAGGCTGTAAATTCATTGGAAGCCATTGAGAGAAGGTTTACCAATAACTAACTGGGATGGGTGGGTTGGCTTTTGGGGAAACGTTGGACAAGTTAGGCTTGTATCATCTGGAGTTTAGAAAAACAAAAGTAAATTTGATTGAAACATGTAAGGTACTGAAGAGTCTTGATATGGACGTGCAGAAAAGGGTGTTTCTTCTTGTGATTGTTTAAAAATAAGGGATAGCTTATTTAAAACAGATGAGGTGATTTTTATTTTCTCAGAGGATGCTGGGTCTTTGAAACTCTTCCTCAAAAGGCAGTAGAAGCCCTTTGAACATTTTTAAGGCAGAGTGGATAGATTCTTATTAAGCAAGGGAGTGAAAGGTATCAGGGCTAAATGGTAATATGGATTTAGAGTTGAGGATATTAGTGACTTCTACAACCATTGACATTTGGCTAACTTTTAATTTCAGATTTTATTGGATTCACATGTCAGCATTTGCATTGGTGGGATTTAGAACACACTTCCCTGTAGCATTAGCCTATGTTACTAGTGCAATGATATTACCACTATACAGTTATACTATTGCAGTGACCCCCTCTGTGAACCCCTCCACCTCCCATCTCTTAATGCCAAAGGTTGAATAAAATTGAATATATATTGGTGCAAATAAATAGTTATCCCCAGACCTAGTCTATTGAATGTTAAAGTGCATATAATACTAGAACACAAAATGGGATGCTTATGGCAGGGACAAAGAGCCCAATACTTTGGAAAGATAACCAGAACAAAAGTGCAGACATTAAGCAAGGCAACTAGAAAAGCAAAGAGAAAAAAAATTGCAGAAAAAGATTGAGGAAAACTCAAAATTGTTTCATAAATACATAAAGAATAAGAGGATAAGGAATAATAGGGCCACTTTATTGTGGCCAAAAAGGTAATGTGTATTGAAGCAGACATGGGAATAGTTCTTAATGAATTCTTTCAAAAGTCCTTTCGAGAAGAAAATCTGTCATCCTTGCCTGCCTTATATGTACCTCCGGAACCGAATCCATGCAATTGATTCTTAACTACCACCTAAAATAGCCAAGAATGCCAGTCCCAGGACAATTAAAGATGGGAAATTAAAGGTAGCTTAGCCAGCAATATCCAAATTGCCTCACATAAGCAAAGTAAGTCTTTGAGAAAATGGTATTCGATAGCTGAAAATAAAAGCTTCTTTAATTCTCAATTCCCTTTAATTATCTCTTTAGCTATGTAACAGGAAGGCTAAAACCTACTTTGTGTAAACTGCCAAGGTTGATCTTCCTTCTCTCAGAAACTGCAAACATTACTTTTGAATGGTCTTCTGCACACAGTGGAATATATTCTATCACCAGTGTATTCCATGATCTAGCTTGCTGGAGAGATGATTCTGCTGCTCTTTTATGTGCATTCTGATGCCTCCCTTCACAGCAAATTACTTAGATTTTCTTCTCTGATATGGTTTCCAGAATAATCTTTAGCCCTTATCCATCTTTCTTGCCTCCCCTAGGGACCTTTGGTAATTATTGTTCCACCGAGACTTGGAAGGGGCTTTCCTGGAACAGGACCACCTCCTCAAATTCCCATAATCAGCCATTGGGATTTAGCATGATTTATTTCTGTTCCCAAATTCTTAGAATACTGTTGCCTGCACTATCCCAATTTCCGTCATCGATTCTGCATCTCTTCGGTTCAAGTCAACAACATGTTGAGAGAACCTTAATCTTAAAAACGTTGTGAAAGGGTTTTCGATTCCCACCGGAATCCTGTTTTAGTTTGGACATCATTCTTGATTTCTCACTCCTGGCATAATCCTTCATTCAGGGTATACTGGTTGAATGTAACTGATATTATCTACTGAGACAGGAGTTTCCACCTCTTTTTGTAATATGTAACAATCATTTACTTCTGTAAATTTCCCTTTACAATTGGGTAACTTGTGATGCTCATGTTGGTACATGCAATTAATAAGATTGTAGTGAAAATCTTCCCCTTTCACTTGAAGTTTTAAAATTTGCCCCAAGCTCCTGTTCACCACGATGCAGTGCTCCTTTTGGTATGAACCCATTAATATAATCACAGGAGCGTAGATGTAGGCCATTCAGCCCCTTGACCTAATTGGGTTAAATACATAAAAGACCTTGGCAAGGTCATTATCCAGTGATAGACACATTGACCTTTCTGGACAGGTGTACCACTCAGGTGAATATATAAACATGAAGTGTACAGAGCAATCATATTATGTGAATATTAACCAATTCAACTCCTCAACATAGAGGAGGCAGATTTTATATTGAGATATTGGGTCTTGTTTTTATTATAAAGGATAATGGATGAAATAATGAGACTTGAAAGAGATAAAATCTCCTGTACACATTGTTATCTATCCCAAGAGTCTGGAAAGAGTGAGAGGAAATTCATATGTGTTGGTCACAGTTTTTCAAAGTTCTCTATTCGCAAGGATATGGATTGGAAAATTCTGAAATATCACTATTAATTAAGAGAGGGAGGACTGAGAAATCCTGTAATCAGTTGGTCACATAGCGACTTTGGATGACCTGAAGCTTGTGGAGATGATGGTGGGGGCAGGAGCATCAGCTGGCTGATAGAGAACCAGTGAGAGCACTGCGTTGTCTCACTTTTGAAAGTCCAGCCATGTTGCTTGTCACACAGACAGTTTGATGGTGGAATCCCTGTCTGCTAAGAGCCAGTGGCTAGTCAGAGGGCATCAGCTCTAATGAATACGGCAACACCGCAAAGTCTAGTGCAACACTCACAACTCAGGACCATCACTGTATCCCAGGCCAGAGGTAAACAAGACAGTCTTGTCGGGGTGGGGTTCACAGGGGAAGGGGGTGTCTCGTGCTGCTTCCAGCAATGAGGTGGTGCCTGACAATAACTGAACCTCCTGAAAGCCTTAAAGCAACCCTAGGCAGGGTTAGAGATTGTGCTTTCTGTAAGGGAAACTCTGCCCCTCACCACTGGGTTAATACGGCGGCACTGGAATGAAATGATGCCCTTAAGTGCACAGTAATTCTCAGCAGCCAAATCAATACCCCTCTACATTGAACAGCGCCTGGAGGAAGCACCAACCCACATGGTGTCAATGACCAAGAGTGTACTGTGGCTGGGGGAGCTTTAATGGCCATTATCAGCACCAGGGCAGTAGCACAACCACTGACTAACTTGCTGAGTCTAAAAGTTTATTGCTGGTAGACTGGTGCAGCGGCAGACACCTAACCAATCTACCTCTGTAGATGCATCTGTACATGACAGTATTGGTAGGTATGACCACCCCATAGTCATTGTGGAGGCCAAGTCCCATCTACACATTGCAAATACCGTCCGTCATGTCTGGCCCTATCACATGACACATAATGAGACAGTCTTCAAACAGGTTTGGCAATTTGAAACTGGGCACCCATGAGGTGCTATGGGCAATCAGTAGCAGCAGTATTGTATGCAGATACAATCTAACCCTTTTGGCACAACATATTCCCCATGAAGGAAGCAGATCAGCCCTGTTCAATGAAGAGTGCAGAAGGGCATACCTAAACAGTTATAGATCTGAGCACTTAGTTCCAAAGAAGTCATATTGGACTTGAAACTTGGACTGTTTTCCTCTTTCTGCAAATGCAGCCAGACCTGCTGAGTTTCTCCAGCATTTTTTTTATGCTTATTTCAGATTTCCAGCATCCACAGTATTTTGCTTTTATACCTAAAAATAAGTTGCCATGGAGTCACATAGCTTGGAAACAGATCCTTCAGCCCAACTCATCTGCGCCAACCAGACATCCCAATCTGACCCGGTCCCATTTGCCAACATTTGGCCCATATCCCTCTAAATCCTTCCTATTCTTGTACCCTTCCAGATGCCTTTTAAATATTGTAATTGTGCCAGCCTCCTCCACTTCCTCTGGCTGCTCATTCCATAAATGCACCACCTTCTGTGTGAAGAAGTTACCCCTCAGGTCCCTTTTAAATTTTTCCCCTCTCACCTTAAACCTATGCACTCTAGTTTTGGACTCCCCTACCCTAGGAAAAAGACTTTGGCTATTCACCTGATCCATGCCCTTTCTTTTACCTAAAGAATCTATGATACAGAACTATTTATACGGTAAACAGCATATGCAGCATGCAATAGAAAAGGCTAAGTGATCCCACAATTAACTGATCAGATCTAGCCTTTGCAGCCTTGTCACATCCAGTGCTGAATGGCAGTGGGCAATTAAAAAAACCTATATCTCCATCCCCAACTATGGGAGCCGAACAAATCAGCGCAAGAGAAAAGGTTGAAGCATTTGCATTTATCTTCAACCAGAAGCACCATGTGGATGATCCATCTCAGCCCCATCCAGAGGTCACCAGCATCATAGATGCCAGATTTCAAACAACTGATTCACCCAAGTGATATCAAGAAGCAGCTGAAGCACCTGGGTACTACAAAGGCTATGATCCCTGACAATAAACCAGCAATAGTCCTGAAGACATGTGCTCCAGAACTAGTCATGTCCCTAGTCAAGCTGTTCCAGTACAAGTACAACACTGGCAATGTGGGAAATGGTCCAGGTATGAGCTGTACATAAACAACAAGTCAAATCCAACGGTGGCAATTACCACCCCATCAGTATACTTTACATTAACAGCAAAGTGTTAGAAAGGCCCATTGACAATGCTATCAAGCTTCACTTGTTCAGGGATAACTTTCTCACTGACACTCAAGTTGGGTACCACCAGGGCCAATCAGCTCCTGACCTCATTACAATCTTGATTCAAACATGGACAAAACAGGTAAATTCCATGTGTGAGGTGAGAGTGACAGCCCTTGACATCAAGATTGCATTTGACGGAGTGTGATTTGAAGGAGACCTATCATGACTCTCTGCTGTTTGAAGTTATAGCTCGCACATAGGAAGATGGTTGTGGTTGTTAGAGTTCAGTTGTCTCCACTTCAGGACATCTCTGCAGGAGTTCCTCAGGATGCTGTCTGAGGCCCATCTTCAGCAGCTTCATCAATGACTTTCCCTCCATCACAAGGTCAGAAGTGGGGGCGTTCGCCGATGATTGCACAATGTTCAGCACCATTCGTGACTCCTCAGATACTGAAGCAGCCTGTGTCCAGTTAAGAAAGACCTGAACAACACCCAGCCTTAAGCTGACATGTGTTAAGTAACATTTATACCGCGCAAGTATCAGGCTAAGACCATTTCTAACAAAAAGAGCATTTTACTCTTTCCCCCTTGACAGTCCATGTTGTTACCATCATTTAATCCCCCATTATCAATATCCTGGGGCTACCATTGACCAGAAACTGAACTGCATCAGCCATATAAATACTGTAGCTACAAGGGCAGGTCAGTGGCTAGGAATCCTGCTGCGAACAACTTCCCAAAGCCTGTTCAAGACACAAGTCTACAAGGCACAATTCAGGAGTGTGATGGAATACTCTTCGCTTGCCTGGGTGATTACAACTCTAGCAATAATCAAACGACATGACCTGCCCAGGACAATGCAGGCCACTTGATCGACACCACATCTACCATCTTTGATATTTACTCTATTCACCACCAATGTACAGTGTCAACAGTACGTACCATCTACAAGATGCACTGCAGTAACTCACCAAGGTTCCTGCAACAGCAACTTCTAAACCTGTGACCTCTCCATTCCAGTAGGACAAGGGCATCAGATACCTGAGAATATCACTATCTGTGAGTTTCTCTCCAAGTCTCTGATCAGTGATGGACACAGGCAGTGATGGACACAGCTAATGAATGAATAAGGTACAAAAAACCCTGGCAAAACTATTGTGCAGGAGCATTGTCAGCGCAGGAATTGCTATAGTTTAAATAGTTTTATCACCACCACCTTGTGAAACCGGAAGTAGGTATTAAATGTTACCTTGCCAGTATTTTTGAAAACAATACCTTATGTTTATATGGCACCTTAATATAATGAAATATCCCAGATGCTTCAGAGGACTGTAATGAAACAAATTATGACCACTGAGCACTTTAGGAGACAGTAGGTCAGATGATAAAAAGCTTGGTCAGAGAGATTGGCTTAAAGGCGTATCTTAAAGGAGGAAGGTGAGTAGATAGGTTGGAATTCTAGACCTGAGTTCTTGGCAACTAAGGCATGGTCATTAATGGTGGAGCAATTACAAAGTTGGTGTGAGTCAAAACACAGACTCAAGTTTACAAAAGAATGTGGGAGACTTGCCATGAGTGTATTGGAATCATTAGTTCTAGATTCAGCAAATGAGGGTTTCAGCAGCAGTTAAGCTGATGACGATTCAGCTGCAGTATAGAAAAGGAAATATTTAGTTTTAGTGATGGTGTGGGTACATGGTCAGAAGACAAACATGACACCAAGGTTGTGAGCAAGGTTTAATCTCAGACTGATGCCAGAGGCTGGGATAGAGTCAGCTACTTGTCTGTCCAATATCCTGAAAATAAATAAAAGCAACTTGAGTGATTTATCTACTTTACATCAGAAAGGACATGACGGATGGAAAATATTCCAGTAATAGTCAAAGAAGATTAAATGTTTACAAAAAATCCACTATAATTGATATGAGGCATGACCACTAAAGGAAGAGATGGAATTTTTCAACCATATCACAAATAGATTATTTTCTTAAAACAGACCACAAAATATTTATTAAAGTCTAGTAGTGTTCATTCAACAGACATTCCCGAAAGCAAATGGAAATGGAACTCGACCCATTACTGTTAATGCTGTATTCCACCTTATGATAAAATAATTATTAACTGTAAATGATAGAATGCTAAAGCATTACTCTACAGAATGGAGTTTTTAAAAAAATCTACATCACTAATAACAGCTTTCTGAAAGAGCTAGTAACTTATTTCCATTTAGAGTGAATTGGCCAGATATTTACGGCATCGAGAAGATTCTGAAAACGCAAAAGGGGTGTTAATGCAGAAGTGCTTTCCCCCCTAACCCATTTTGACATGTCCAACCGTTGCCAGCAGGGATGGAGTGGCAGGGCTTGATTCACACAGGTGGAAAACATTTGGTCATTTGAGCTTAATGCTGAATTCAAACAGATTCCATTTTGGCTGTTGCAAAAACCTTAACCCATGGTGTTGGAGTTGTGAATTGATGAATGAGCTAAAAATGCAATTAAAGGGCAGGAAATGTTCATGAAAATATCATGATCTGAGGTTTTTAAATCCTCTGCCCTATAAACATAAGAAAAAAAGGCTTAAAGCTGCCAGTGATTAAAAACTGTCTCTTGGGCTGTTTTCATTAACAGGGCATCTGGTTAAGGTTATAAAAGTAATTGATATGATCCTAGTGGATGTTATTGACTGGATGAGTCAGATCCCAGACTGAAATCTGCCTCAATAGATCACATTCTTTTCCCCCTGGTTTTAACTAGGTGGTCTTTCACTGAAGCATAAGTATACTAAGCTGCAGATTTGTTTTTAACAACACAATAGTAATTTATTATGCACAGGAAATGAAATTCAAAATAAAATAAACCGAACTATTTGCATATAATATAAATTTAAAGATATCAGAACAGTTGGTAAAATACAATTCATTAATTCCAAAAACATTTCTTTACAGCACTTATATCAGAGAGAAATGCCTGTTCTTTCACATCTATGCAGCTTAATTTAACCATGGCTTCAATTCCCTGTCTTGAGAATTTGATATCCTCTTTTTGGAGCCTTCATAACAGTTATCTTACACTTTCTTAGCTTCACACAACACCCTCATGGTTGTAACAAAACACTTCTGGTCTGGAACTTTTCAACTAACTCCTTCTAATGGGGTAACCTATTCCTCAGTAATCCTAAATGATGGTCCTTTTTCAAGAGCACATTTTGCACATCCAACTTCATCGAGGACTTCAGCAAAAATCACCTAAACTGAAACTACAAAGCTTTCTTCCAAGCAATTCGTTTCCCTTAAGCTCAAAAATCTGTTCCAGAATCTTCTACCTGAAAGCTTTATGCACCATACTATTTATTTTACCGTGGTTAATTCATATGGCCTAGAAGTGGAGATGCTACTGTTGGACTTAGGTGGATAAAATCAGAAATCACAAGACACCAGGTCATAGTCCGACAGGTACATTTAAAATTACAAGTTTTCTGAGTGTCAGTCTGACAAAGGAACAGTGCTATGAAAGCCTGTGATTTTAAATAAACCTGTTGGCCTATATCCTAATGTTGTGTGTCTTTTGACTTTGTCCACATTCCTCTACATCACTGAACAATACAGACAATCTTAGTATGGCCAATCCACCATTTTGTTCACTAATAAAATCTCCTGATGTGAATGACAACTCACTACCTTCCAGGAGGCTCTCTCTATTGCTATATCTTAAAAGAAACCGCCATGCTTACAGAAATAATTATAAATCAGCCATTAAACCCTTCAGATTCAGAAAAAATACACATGCCACTAGTTCAAAATTCATGAATCTAATATAAATGATATTATAATATATATAAATCACACACACGGCAATCTGATTTTAGTTTTAAAGAGAACTCAATTGACACTTCCCAATAGCTGTTATTTATGTCAATCTAAAACACTTTTTTCTTAAAATATACAATTATTGCTGCAGGAAACTTTGATTTCTCAGACTGATTGACAATTTATTCAAACTATTAAAGGATCAGTTGTCTGTGATATGAGGTCTGAATAAAGTTTAATGACTAATAATAGAGTAAGTAGTTTAGGAGAATTAAAAGATCTGAACAAGTTTTTTAAACTTTTTTTTATCATGTGTCTGTGAGTCTGAGCTGTATCAGATAGTCAAAAGCCCTTTTTCAACCCTACAGCGAGTGGCATGGTGGCTCAGTGGTTATCTCTGCTGCCTTACAGGGATAGGGTCCTGGGTTCAATTCCAGCCTTGGCCAACAGTCTGTGTGGAGTTTGTATGTTTTCCCTGTGTTTATGTGGATTTCCTCCCACAAAAGTCCAAAGACATGCTGGCTAGGTGGATTGGCCATGGGAAATGTGGGGTTACAGGAATGTGGGTGGGTCTGGGTAAGACACTCCCTGGAGGGTCAGTGCAGCCTTGGTAGGAGATTCTATGTCAAAAATCTTGACTCCTACTGTCTGCTCATGGTGGATACTGAGTGAGTGACTATAGATCTGGAATGGGGAAAAAAGAAAGCATAGGGTGGGTACTTGAGATGGTATGGGAGATTAGGGTGCATAGGGACTATGATGGTATAGGAATTACATTTGGGTGTGAGGGGACACATGGATGGGTGGAGGGTAGCCTAGCTTGATGGTCACCCGCCAATATCCTCTCCAGTCAAATCTTGGTATTTAAACTGAGGTGTGTTTGTTGAATTGGAAAATTTTCTGACTTGAAATACCTGCTTCATTAGCAGCAACACAGTCCCAGGTGTCACGCACAGGAGGAGACTATTCTTCCCATTTGGTTCATGCAGACCCTCTGTAGATTAATTGATCAATTCCACTATAACCATAGTGGGAAGGGTCACCGGACCCGAAACTTTAACTCTGTTTTCTCCTTCACAGATACTGCCAGACCTGCTGAGCTTCTCCAGCAACTTTGTTTTAGTTCCTGATTTACAGCATCCACAGTTCTTTTGGTTTTTACCCACTATAACCATGTCACTTTAATCTCCGAAAGTGCTCATCCTCTTTCCTTTCATCATCAGGGGCGACACGGTGGCTCAAGGGTTAGTACCAGTGCCTCACAGCACCAGAGACCCAGGTTCAATCCCACCCTCAGGCAACTGTCCATGTGGAGTTTGCACATTCTCCCCTTGTCTGTGTGGGCGTCCTCTGGGTGCTCTGGTTTCCCCCGTACAGTTCAAAGATGTACAGGTTAGGTGGACTGGCCATTTAAATTACCCCTAGTGTCCAGGAATGTGTAGGTTGGGTGGTTTAGCCCTGGCAAATGCAGGGTTATAGAGATTGTGTAGTGGGTCTGGGTGGGATGCTCTTTGGAGTGTCTGTCAGTGTGGACTCAAGGGCCTGTGTCCACACTGTAGGGATTTAATGATTCAATTCTTTGTGTCTACTCCATTCCTGGGTAATGGGTTTCTGAAACCTTAAATTTGTGTCCCCTAGCTCTTCATCCCTCTTTCCCAATACCTCAGAAATATTTCTCTTGCAATTATCTATCCATGTTCATTCTAGACATCACAATGGATACATTTGAAAAGGAACTTATTGTCTGTGAACTACTTTAGGGAATTTTGAGGATGCTGAATGTAAAATGCAATAGGTATATGCAAGTGTTTCTTTTCTATATATCTGCTTGCTATGTGCTGCTTTTTTGTATGAGAAATGTCAGAGTCTCCAATATTTGCAACTTATGTAATGAGCCAATGTTTCAGGCTATTTTGAACAATCACTTGTTTTGAACACTTTGGTCAACTTTTGCTTGTTTTTACTTTCCTTGCTGTGTATGTTGGCAGTGACTAAGTGCTGCATTTTAGCATCTTCTTTTCAAAGAACATCTATGGTCAGATTTGATTTCTTAGCCATATGTTGGCTTTTCCAAATGGGCTGTGAGTAGAGTGAGGATTATTACTCTAGACTGGATGTGATAAAAAAGCCCAACAACATCCAGGACCAAACAATCCACTTGATATGCACCACATCCACAGATTTTCACTTCCACCACCAACATTCAGTAGCAGCAATGTTTACTATCTAGAAGCAGGAAAGCTGATGTTTCGGGTCTGAACCCTTCTTCATTTTTCTGAAAAACGGTCCAGACCCAAAACGTCAGCTTTCCTGCTCCTCTGATGCTGCCTGGCCTGCTGTGTTCCTCCAGCTCCACACTGTGTTATCTCAGACTCCAGCATTGGCAGTTCCTACTATCTTTACTATCTAGAACATAGAACATAGAACATTATAGCGCAGTACAGGCCCTTCGGCCCTTGATGTGAAACCATTCTGAAGCCCATCTAACCTACACTATTCCATTATCATCCATATGTTTATCCAATGACCATATAAATGCCCTTAAAGTTGGCGAGTCTACTACTGTTGCAGGCAGGGCATTCCACACCCTTACTACTCTCTGAGTAGAGAACCTACCTCTAACATCTGTTCTATATCTATCACCCCTCAATTTAGAGCTATGTCCCCAAGACAGAGGGTGGTGGTTGATGGGAAATGTTCATCCTGGAGTGCAGTTACTAGTGGTGTACCGCAAGGATCTGTCTTGGGGCACTGCTGTTTGTCATTTTTAGAAATGACCTGGATGAGGGCGTAGAAGGATGGGTTAGTAAATTTGCGGATGACACTAAAGTCAGTGGAGTTGTGGATAGTGCAGAATGATGTTTCAGGTTACAGAGGGACATAGATAAGCTGCAGAGCTGGACTGAGAGGTGGCAAATGGAATTTAATGTGGAAAAGTGTGAGGTGATTCACTTTGGCAGGAGTAACAGGAATACAGAGTACAGGGCTAGTGGTAAGATTCTTGGTAGTGTGGACGAGCAGAGAGATCTCGGTGTCCACGTGCATAGATCCCTGAAAGTTGCCACTCAGGTTGATAGGGTTGTTAAGAAGGCGTACGGTGTGTTAGGTTTTATTGGTAGAGGGATTGAGTTTCGGAGCCGTGAGGTCATGTTGCAGCTGTACAAAACTCTGGTGAGGCTGCACTTGGAGCATTGCGTACAGTTCTGGTGACCGCATTATAGGAAGGATGTGGAAGCATTGGAAAGGGTGCAAAGGAGACTTACCAGCATGTTGCCTGGTATGGAGGGAAGGTCTTATGAGGAAATGCTGAGGGACTTGAGGTTGTTTTCATTAGAGAGAAGAAGGTTAAGAGGTGACTTAGTAGAGACATACAAGATGATCAGAGGATTAGGTAGGGTGGACAGTGAGAGCCTTTTTCCTCGGGTGGTGATGGCTAGCACGATGATGCACTGCAGAAATTCACCAAGTCTCCTTAGACAGCATCTTCCAAACAAAAGATGGAACACATGTGGGAATACCTACACTGGAGGTTCTTCTCCAGGCTAATCCCGATCCTGACTTGGAAATATGTTGCTGTTCCTTTAGTGTTACTGGGTTTAAATCCTGGAACTCCCTTCCTAACAGCACTGTATGTTTACCTAAACCAAATGGACTGCAGGGGTTCAAGAAGCCAGCTCACCACCACCTTCGCCAGGACATGTAGGGCTGGATAACAAATAGTAGCCTAGCTAGTGATCCAGATTCCCTGAATTAATAAAAATAAATTGCACTTACATAAAATCTTTCACAACCAAGAATGTCCAGAAGTGCTTGACAGCCAATGAAGTATTTTAGTGACGTGTAGTCACTGCTGTTATGTAGACAATGTGGCACTAAAGGTAAAATTGCCACAGACCCACTAGAAAGATGACTGGTGGTGAGTTTAACCTGAGGGTCACCATGTCTCAGCTACGAGGTAAGGCTGAGAAGCAAGGACCTTCATGGTGAGCTCAGACTGCCATTGGAACTGTGCCAGAGCTGACCCGTAAGGATATCAATATTGTGAAAGAAACAGCACAAGAAGCAAAGCAAGTAAAACTGGGATCATTCCAACAGCCTACAACTGAGTAGATCCAGCCAAGAAGCTGGCAGTAAAGTGAATGTAGACGAGAGCCAGCGCTTTCAACACAATAGCTCCAATTCTCTAACCTGTGCTCTCTGAAACTATTACTCACCACCGTGAATATGGGACAGCAAATCTGAAGTGAGTGCTTGCTGTGGCAGTGTGCTGGCTTCTTGGAGTGAAAGGCGCTTGCAGCAATTGATCCACGTGTCGGCTCCTCGCTGCCCTCTCCATGGCAACAAAGAAAAGGAAGAAAGACCTGTACTTATAGTGCACTTCTCATGACCACAGGACATCAAGAAAATCTCTACAGACAATGAAGAATTATTTCAAAGTTTGGTCACTTTGTCATTGCTGGAAATGTAGCAGTTATTTCTGTGCACAGCAATCTCCTACTACACCAAAGTAAAACAGTGGAGTAATCTATTCTTTTTTAACACTAATTGTTCAGTAGACAATTATATATTCATGTTTCCTTTTAGCAATGTATTTGTGCTGGTAGGGGAAAAGGGTTGGGTGAAAGAAATCTGAACTCAGCAGGCACAAAAACAAAGTTGCTGGAAAAGCTCAGCAGGTCTGGCAGCATCTCTGAAGGAAAGAACAGAGTTAACGGTTCGGGTCCAGTGACTCTTCCTCAGAAATGAGAATTCCTCAGCAGGAACATTTTAACTCACTGCTGAGTTTAATCAAGCCCCCAGTGGGACTGGACACTGGGGCTAACTCCTTTTGAAATAGTGCCATGGGATATTTCGTATCGATCTGAGAGGGCAGACTGGGCCTCGATTTAACATCTCCTACAAAAGACAGATCTCTCTTAATATCGCACTGGGGTGTCAACCATGAGGTTTATGTTCAAGACCTGATGCTGGATGTGTGAGTAATAAATTCTACCACACTGACAGTTGGGTAATTGGAAATCGCAAGTTCTGGTTTCAGAAAAGCTAACATATTCATTAGTTTTGATTCAGACTAGTTTGTCACTGCACTTTGTGACATGTATGCTGGAACATTTAGTCTTCTAATGCTCATTGAGTATGTTTTGGTCTGGCCTACATGCGACTCCAGACCCATAGCAATGTGGCTGTCCCTTAAATGTCCCTTGGGCCATGAGGGCCTAGCCAGAGACAATGCATCCCTGTGAATGAATGAAGAAAACTAATGGTAGGAGCAGCGCAGCAATTAGTTTCCCTGAATAAAAACCGAAAGAACTGCGGATGCTGTGAATCAGGAATAAAAACAGAAGTTGTTGGAAAAGCTCAGCAGGTCTGGCAGCAACTGTGAAGAAAAAAATCAGAGTTAACGTTTCCGAAGGGTCACAGCGAGGGAACCGTGGTTTACTAAAGAAGTTGAATCTCTTGTAGAGAGACTAGAGTAAGATTAGGGCCAGTCAAGAACAGTAGTGGGAAGTTGTGCGTGGAGTCCGAAGAGATAGGAGTGGTGCTAAATGAGTATTTTTCATCAGTATTCACACATGAAAAAGACAATGTTGTCGAGGAGAATACTGAGATACAAGCTATTAGACGAGACGGGATTGAGGTTCATAACGAGGAGGTGTTAGCAGTCCTGGGAAGTGTGAGAATAGATAAGTCCCCTTGGCCAGATGGGATCTATTCTAGGATTCTCTGGGAAGCTAGGGAGGAGATTGCAGAGCCTTTGGCTTTGATCTTTATGTCATCATTGTCTACAGGAATAGTGCCAGAAGACTGGAGGTTAGCAAATGTTGTCCCCTTGTTCAAGAAGGGGAGTAGAGACAACCCTGGTAATTATAGACCAGTGAGCCTTACTTCGGTTGTGGGTAAAGTGTTGGAAAGGATTATAAGAGATAGGATTTATAATCATCTAGAAAGGAATAATTTGATTAGGGATAGTCAACACGGTTTTGTGAAGGATAGGTCATGCCTCACAAACCTTATTGAGTTCTTTGAGAAGGTGACTAAACAGGTGGATGAGGGTAAAGCGGTTGATGTGGTGTACATGAATTGCAGTAAAGCGTTTGATAAGGTTCCCCACAGCAGGCTATTGCAGAAAATTCGGAGGCATGGGATTGAGGGTGATTTAGCGGTTTGGATCAGAAATTGGCTAGCTGGAAGAAGACAGAATGTGGTGGTTAATGGGAAGTGTTCATCCTGGAGTTCAGTTACCAGTGGTGTACCGCAAGGATCTGTTTTAGGGCCACTGCTGTTTGTCATTTTTATAAATGACCTGGATGAGGGCGTAGAAGGATGAGTTAGTAAATTTGGGAATGTCACTTAAGTCTGTGGAGTTGTGGATAGTGCGGAAGGATGTTGCAGGTTACAGAGGGACATAGATAAGCTGCAGAGCTGGGCTGAGAGGTGACAAATGGAGTTTAATGTGGAAAAGTGTGAGGTGATTCACTTTGGAAGGAGTAACAGGAATACAGAGTACTGGGCTAATGGTAAGATTCTTGGTAGTGTGGACGAGCAGAGAGATCTTGGTGTCCATGTGCGTAGATCCCTGAAAGTTGCCACCCAGGTTGATAGGGTTGTTAGGAAGGCGTACGGTGTGTTAGGTTTTATTGGTAGAGGGATTGAGTTTCGGAGCCGTGAGGTCATGTTGCAGCTGTACAAAACTCTGGTGAGGCTGCACTTGGAGTATTGCGTACAGTTCTGGTCACCGCATTATAGGAAGGATGTGGAAATATTGGAAAGGGTGCAGAGGAGATTTACCAGGATGTTGCCTGGTATGGAGGGAAGGTCTTATGAGGAAAGGCTGAGGGACTTGAGGCTGTTTTCGTTAGAGAGAAGAAGGTTAAGAGGTGACTTAATAGAGATATACAAGATGATCAGAGGATTAGGTAGGGTGGACAGTGAGAGCCTTTTTCCTCGGGTGGTGATGGCTAGCACGAGGGGACATAGCTTTAAATTGAGGGGTGATAGATATAGGACAGATGTCAGAGGTAAATTCTTTACTCCGAGAGTAGTAAGAGCATGGAATGCCTTGCCTGCAGCAGTTGTAGACTCGCCAACTTTAAGGGCATTTAAATGGTAATTAGATAAACATATGGATGATAATGGAATAGTGTACGTTAAATGGGCTTCAGATTGGTTTCACAGGTTGGCGCAACATCGAGGGCCGAAGGGCCTGTACTGCGCTGTAATGTTCTGTGTTCTGTGTGTTCTGTGACCTTTTCTTGGTTTCCCTGCATGGTTTTGCCCCCTTTGTTCTGCGTCCAGTTCTATCTGCCACTAAAAAGGCTCCAATAGTTTAACAATTTACACGCGGAAGGTCCCTGGTTCATAGCCAGGCAGAAACAGTGGAGCTCCTTTGTTATAGTGATAAGTTTCTGGATGGACGTGGATGGAGCTTCCTAATTTGCTGTTCTTGTCAGCAAACTTTTCTTATGGGCAGCATGGTGGCACAGTGGCACAGTGGTTAGCACTGCTGCCTCATAGTGCCAGTGACCTGGGTTCAATTCCACCCTCAGGCAACTGTCTGTGTGGAGCTTGCACATTCTCCCTGTGTCTGTGTGGGTTTCCTCCCACATTCCAAAGATGAATGGGTTAGGTGGATTGGCCATGCTAAATTGCCCAAAGTGTTCGGAGATGTGTAGATTAGGTGGGTTATCAGGGAATGGGTCTGGGTGGGATGCTTCAAAGATTGGAGTGGGCTGGAGGGCCTGTTTCCACATTGTGGGGATTCTATTCAATGAAATTGTCACATGCTGTGGATGACAATCAGCATGCTGAATAAGTAGCAGATTTGAAAATTCTGTCTTCAGTCAGAAGCCCAACTTGATAGTGTATGGCCTTTCATGGGCATAATAGAAGAAAATTAGCAATCTGCTATGATCATCAGAAACAAAGATTTCACTAAAGCAGAGGCAGCATAATTAAAAATTAAATCACTTCTTGGACGATTCAATATAAAATTGTGGAACTAACAACAAATGACCAGATATGCCAAATATATGCTGATGAATAGACAGAGCTAGTTTGTGATAACTTTTGCTGGAATAATAGACATTCAGATTTGATGAAAACAACGATTTTCAACTTTTATTTGGTAAAAGATCTTTTTATCTTTTGCTGGATATGAGTTTGAACACACAATGCAGTCGGAATCCATGTCCTCAAAGAAATGCACCAACTCAAATGCTGCAAGCCCAGTTAGATATAATATTCCAACAGAGAGAAAGGAGTGGACTGCAACCACATTAGAACAAGTATATTGTGCACAGTTTACTAAGTTGTGCAGTAGCTTCTGCATGTGGTTAAAATTACACAATTCCAGGAAACCCTTGTAGCTGCTGTGGGAACTCTGCTTTTATCATTGTTAAAGAACAAAACATACTCATCTGAAACTGACATGTGAAAGAGTTTCTTCCCTCTGGGAGCAGTGAATGTGTGGATTACACTATCCTGGAGAGGTATGGAGGCTAGATCACTGAAAGTATTTAAAAAGGAGGAAGATAGATTTTTTAAAAACAGAGGATTTAAGGGCTATGAGAGAGAAGCTGTAGGCTGACATAGATTAGCCGTGATCTTGTAGAATGTTGGGGCAGCCTTGAGGGGGGTGAATGGTTTATTCCTGCTCCTATTTCTTATGTCCTTATGTTCTTTATTTATTAGAATGATGTGGGCTATGTTGGCTGGGCCAGCATTTATTGTCCATTCCCAAGTGCCCCTGAGAAAGTGGTGGTGAACTGCCACTTTGAATATTTGAGCATTTCCATTTGTTTTAGGTAAGCACACAATACCATGAGGGTGGGATTTCCAGGATTTTGACTTAGTGACACAAAAGGAACGGTGATACTTTTCCAAATCAGGGTGGTGTGTGTGACTTGAACAGGAATTTGCAGGCTGTGGTATTTCTCATGTGTCTGCTGTCCTTGTCCTTCTGGACAGCAATAGTTATGGGTTTGGAAGGTACTGTCAAAGGAGCCTTGGTGAACTTCTGCAGTGTATCTTTATGATAGCATGCACTGTTGCTACTGAGTGTCAGGGGTGGAAGGAGTGCATTTTGGGGACATAGGCTGTTATCTCCTCAATAATGTTGAACTTAATGATGGATCTGCGTTCAGGTAAGTGGGAGCATTCTATCACACTCCTGACTTGTATCTTGCAGATGGTGGACAGGCTTTGGGGAAGTCAGGAGATGAGTTATTCACCACATGATTTCTAACCTCTGACCTGCTTTGGTAATTAGTATTTATGAGACTTATCTAGTTGAGTTTCTGGTCAATGGTTATCAGGTTTTACTGTTTGAACATGGGTTCTTATTTTCACAAGCTCAGGCCAGACTTCTAGATTTCTTTTAAGCAGTGTTATTAATAATATGTATATGATAGTAAGGCTGCAGAGCTCCATGCTCTGAGCTGTGTAGGCTCCAACCTTGAAGCAGAGAAGTATCTCATGACTACTGAGATCCCAGCTGCATTATAGGAAAGCTCAAAGGCTCATCTGTGTATTCAATAAAGTCTATCTCTACATTGCCCCCAGATGATTGCACAATGTTCAGCACTCCTCAGATACTGAAGCAGTCCATGTTGAAATGCAACAAACCCTGGACAATATCCAGGCTTGGGCTGACAAGTGGCAAGTAACATTCCTGCCACACAAATGCCAGGCTATAACCATCATCAATAAGACATAATCTAACCTCTGCCCCTTGACATTCAATGATGCTACCGTCACTGAATCCCCACTATCAACATTGTAGGGGTACCATTGACCAGAAACTCAACTGGACTGGTCACATGAATACAATGGCTACAAGAGCAGGTCAGAGGCTAGGAATACTGTGGTGAGTAATTAACCTCCTGACTCCCCAAAGCCTGCTCCTTACTCTGGGAGGTTTGCTGTAAGCACTATTGAGACTATGTCTGTAGTTGCTGCAAAACATGTGGATGAAAAGACCATATAAGAGGAACTTCAAAATTAAATACTTGCAGTTGTTATAGTCTGCTAATTATACTAGATGAAGATAAATGTTCTGGGCAGTCATTCACACGCTTCAATACTGGTGAAGGATTTTGCTGAGCGTTCAGAATTTGCTGCCCTCTGCAATCCGGTACAATCGCATCTGCCTCACTCTGTTTGTAGCCTGTTGAAAGATCATTGTGACCACTTTCTAGAGATGAAAACACTGTAAACTTATATCTTCAATAGCCACTTGAAGTACTTCTTTACTAACTCTGCTGATCATATGAACTAACATCACCAAAGGAGACAGTGAAAAATTCTGCTTACTCAGGTCAGGAAGAACATCAGGGGACCTTGGTGCCCTGCATCAGTAATTGAAAGATGGGCTACGATTGGACTTTCTTCCTGAAATTACAAAATGGGCACAGCTGTAATTGGTTTTTCGGGTCATGCTGTACAAGTGTCTCCTGGTTAGGATTCTCTGAAGAGAGATGGCTTATCCTTTTCTAACATGACTGGAGGAAGAGGACCACAATCCTTGGAAAAGCTGGGAAACTATTTCACAAAAAAAAAATCATCGATTTTCTTGGTCTGAATCTTCAATAGGCTGAAAAGTGCTGTGGAGAATTTTCCTTAGACTTAAGCCCATTTTCCTGGAGAAGTTGAGGGTAGTTCCTTATTCAGTGGAATGCAGAAAGTATGCTGATGCAGTGTCTCTTTTACTTAGTTTGGAAAGACCTTGTTGGATACAGGTGTGCCAACTCAACAAGGATTTGTTTTAAATCTGAAAGATGTAAATTGGCTCCTTAATAACTTTACCATTGTACGTATATGTTAACTGAAATGATATAGCCTCCCAGACTCTGGATCTTGATTTTTGATGGTTGTGGATGTACAATATGAAGTCATTCTAAATTATCAGCTAGCATCACAACAGTTGTTCCTGAATTCATACCAACATCGTATCTTTCAATGTCCCTGAGAAATAATCCTGGTCAAGCTCATCATCTTCTGACACTGGGTCAATGATATTTACTTGACCAAGGAAGTGGGTCATTTCCACATGTCTTCTTCTTTCTTTTGTTCAATTTCTTGGATTTTCCTTCAGTCTGTAGGTGATCTCTTTTGAGTTACTTTCTTGGGGTGATCTTACATTGCAGCATTGCTGCAAGTGGCCAAATCTGGCACAGTGAAAGCATTAGATGTTGCTGAGCAAACACTAGTGCTGCCTTCCTGCAGCACAGTGCAAGTATTGCAAAATCCCAATTTTAACAGGCTTCTTGTTGGATAGGGAAGATATCTTCGCGCCTAGTCAACTGACAGACTGGAAGTTGCACTGAATCACCCTCTTAACTATGATGCTTGTACTCTGGCTGCCTCATACACCAGCTCACCTGTTCCAATGTTCAATCCTACAATAAATTAGGGGGCACCCTGTCAAAAATTCAAATAAGGTCATCCATCAACGAGACCATATCAGTGTCAACTACATTGCTGTGGATCCAGAGTCGCATGTGTCCCAGGACGGCTAAGGATGGCAGATTTCCTTCCCTGAAGGATAGTGTCGTATGTTTTACGTATCATACGGCAATGTACCAGTTTCTGAGTAAGCAGCTGGTTCCCTGCAAGAGTCTTAAAGTATTTCCACAAGCATGAAGTGTCTGCACCAAGGCTTACAGAAATAATTCCACAGAGGCTGGTATCCCATTACCAAGTCACCCTTAATTTACACATTAACAGTCCTTGACTTTAGCACTGCCTCACTCAGAGTCAAGTACTAGACGATCAGTATCTCTAACACTCACCCCTTTTATCTGTCAGCCAGGGCATCCTGACTGGACCACATTAACAGCCCCAATCAGGGAACTCATATTCTATGATGTCCACCTGTCTGACCTTGTTGTCATCACTACACTTCCAGCTCAGCTTCTATTGGCGTCTGTGGTGTCTCTTTACTTTTGCTCTGAATCCACAACCAGGATTAATCAATCAAACATAATATGCATAAAACAGTTCCAGACATATATAATCGAACTCAGAACAATTAAATCATTGAACACTGCATGCACTCAGAGGTCATGAGTTCAGAACTCATGTGAGATTATCTTAAAATACAAAGACTAAGGTTTCCAGGAGACAAAGACAGGCAGGACAAAAGAAGAGGAAAAAAAATTACAACATTTGTGAACAGGTAGTAATTGTCCTGAATTTTTTTTTTCCAATAAAACTCTGGCATAATGGGTTGCTTTCATCTGATCTCAGAGTTATTCACAGTAACTGTTGCATGAAAACTTGAAGCTACCAATTTGGCAAAAATTTAAATTTCAGGTAACATCATTAAAATAAAGATTATCCAATCATTTAGCTCATTGCTAGCTTTGGATGCTTGCTATGCGTAATTTTGCAATTGAATTTCATGGATTGCAACAGTGTCTACACTTTGATAAGCACTTTGGTTCCTGAGATTATAAAAGGTGCTATCTAAATGCAAGTTATTTATTTCTCTTTCATTTCACAAACCCAATTATTGGCTGTGCTTTGCACGGTGAACAGTATAAACCCCAACTGACCAAACTGCAGTAATTTAGGACATTGTTAGCCTTGTGTACGAGGAGGAATCCTTCTGGAGTCAGAGCTCAAACATAACTGTGAAAGCTTTTCTCACAAATCTGACTGTATAAGGTCACACTGACCAGCTGGAACCCTCAGGCATAGGGCAATATTGGAAGAGTTCCAAAGTTAAATATAGAAGTTATTCTCTGATGATACATACTGGGAAAAAGGCGCGAAAGCTGCCAACTTAAAACTTGCGAGCAGACCTTGTTGATCTTAGGATTTCAGAATTTTGGATTGAAATGCTTCCCTCATCATGTACTTCATTTCTGGAGAATCTGAAATCAATTTGTCCAAGTGAGTCAAATGAATGTCAGCAGATGGTAAAGTAATCTGAAGCTCTTTGGGTGGAATGTAGCGCTGGAGAATTTAAAAGGGTATTTGAAGATGTTGTTACGCTTAGCTGCATGAGCCATTTTGATGCTGATACACCTGCTTTTCCCTACAATATTACTAAACAGCACTCTAATACATACTTAGAATTTTCCAGACAATATGGGTATTGAAATAAATAAAGGTTTGCCTTTATAGAGTTCTTCTAATAACTGCCAGGCATCTCCAGCTCAAAATGTTTTACAGCTGGTGGGAGTTGTTTTGACGTGTGCAACTGTTGTAATGTCAGAGAAACAGCTAATTTTCAGGCAAAAAACAGCGTGATAGTAAAGACCAGATCATCTATTTTTGAGAGTTCATTGCGGGACAAATATTGGCCAGGACATTCCTCTCTTCCTCTGCAATGAGAAGCCATGGGGTCTTTCACATCTGCCCTTGCAGGCTGATGGGGCCTCAGTTTAAAGTTTTATTTAAGTTTCAGCACCTGCAAAAGAGCTGCACTTTCTCAGAACTACACTGGACGGAGGGTCAGGCGAGATTTTTGCGCTCAAGCCCTAGACTAACCATGAAGCTTTGTGGCTCAGAGGCATCAGCTCACACTGAACAGTTGACAACTGCATCTCTCTGAAACCAGCCTAGCATGGGAAAGCTTTCAATGTATCTGAAACTGTAAGAAATTTTTCTGGGAGAAATGTGGAGAAATTTGCCACTATCAAGCCTCACCAGGTGCATTTTTCACTGAAATATTGTTAAAAGGTTTTGACAGGAACATTCAGTGAAAGGAATTTTTCACAATCATTCTTCTGTGGAATAATGTGATGTCTTCTCACTAAACTTGAATAAATGCTCTTACCAATGTGGGCATTAACTCCCTAATGTCCTATTAGGTACAAGATCGCAACATCGAAGGATAAAAACATAAAACCTTCACTCTTGTTGTAAGAACAGAAAAAGCTAAAAGATATCAGCAGGTCAGGCAGCATCTGTGAAGAGAGAAACAGATGTTTTATGTTGATGACTTTTCATCGGAACTCTGAAGATCATTTCAGCCTTAAACATTAATTCTGTTTCTCTCCACAGTTGCTGCCAGATCTGCTGATTTTCTCCAACTCTTTAATTCTAATTACAGAGTTACAGCATCAAAATGTTTTCCTTTTGTATTAGTCTCTATTCTCATTGTTGCTGATGTGGAAGATCCTTAATTATCAAAGCTTGAAAGCCAATAAATCTTAGTGAATTGTCTCACTGGTAATGCCAGAGCCTTCATCCAGAATAATTATATTAGTTACCATATCGTCAAATGCTGCAGTAAAGTCCAGTTCTGTGGAATATGCTGAGAGGTGAGAGTAACTCCCTTCATTGACATAAGGTGGAATCTTACCAGAAGTCAACGAAATATCAGTTTTGTTGAGGATTTCTCTCCGTGAGTACTAGTGAGTTTTCTTGCATTGTTCCCATTAACTAGGTTCCACACCCCTATGGTGCTGCACTTATCCAATGTTAACTTGATTCTCCCACAGGTGGTACCACTTGTTAAAGCTGGAATATCCCTGGTGCTGGAGCCATATGGAGTACCCGGTTGAGTGCTGATAGCCTGGAGTTGCCCTGCACAGTTTGAGAGGTTTGTCCTGGACCTGACAGGCAAGGGCAAATTTGTGCAAGGCTTTGTGGATAGGAAGCAGAAGCTCCCTGTGGGTGGGCTGGGGTGTAGTGGTAGGATGTTCTCCTCCCCCTGGAACAACAGAGGACACAGTGACACTCAGACCAAGCCCAGCCCAGTCTGAGATTGCCATTTGGTCAGTGCAGTCTCAGTCTTCTGGAGGACCACCCAGCAAAGCTGCTAGAAGGTTAATGTCCATCTCTATTCTATGAGGTTAAGTGTTACCATCGCCTCTCTGATACCTCACACTTTATCTCTGCTACTGCACTCACCGCCCACCAAGACTCACTGTCTACCGCTCTCTCTATTGCCTGCAATTTCTTCGCTCACTCTCTGTTGCTGTCCTGAAACCCCAACACCACTGACCCAGCATGCCCTCTGCACTGCCTACTTCCTCACTCTGGGCACTTGCCTACTTATCCCCCACCCACCATCCACACCCACACCTGCACTAACAACTGTCCCACCCGATTTCATTCCTCTCAATCCCTCCCTTTCTCACATTGCAGGAGGAATGGCCCATAATAGGATCGAAAGAGCCTGATGCTTAACTCCTCCCTATGAGGACAGCATCTTGGTCCTCAGCATAAGGACAAGGTTGGTGGAGACACAGAATCATCTGTGTCTTGGTAACCATGTAAGAAGCATTGTCCATGGCTGAGCTGTTCTCCCATTAACCCCCACATGCCTGTTGTCTGTGACACTTTCTCTGAGCTGTCTCCAGAAGCATTGCCACAGTGTCCACAGTCAAGAGGGAGGCATCATTCCGCACTGTAGGGATTCCATATTTCTATGATTCTATGATTTTACATCCCCTCCTCTGAGGAAGTCAGCTCAGAGGAAGTACCAGCCAGGCTGTCCCTTGCACCACCGCCCCCACAACCTGCTCAGATACTGACACCTGTTGGGGGTGGGAATATTGTAGCTGCATTAGAGTCTGGCACTCGGAGGGACTGCAGATGTTGGTGTGTTCACCCAGCTGGGAGGTTTTATGCCAGACATTTTGTCGCTGACCGAATGTCCTTGGTTTCAATACACACAGACGACAAAAACGCACTTTCAACTGGGACAACACTACTATCATTGGACAATCCAATCAGAGGACAGCCAGGGAATTCTTGGAGGCTTGGCATTCATCTGCGGACTCCATCAACAAATACATTGAATTAGACCTGATATACCGAACATCAAAACGTACAGCCGGAACCAGCACCAACTGGAAGCAGCAAAAACCAGATCATATAAATTCGAACCGGCTCAGGACAACAATGCTTCACAGGAGGGTCCACAGCACTGAGGATGTCACCGAGTAAGGGGACGAAACATCTGCTATCAAACCTCCCAGCTCGGTGAACACACCAACATCTACAACCAGCACCTGAGCTACAGATCTTCACTCAAACCCTGAAATTGGAGGATAGCTGGAGACCCAGGACATGGTCAGTCCCAGGCAGCACAGGATGGGGTCAGCAATTCATAACTTTTTGAAATGCGTGAGCAAGCACAGGAGCAGCAGGCAGGTTTTTCAGAGACACAGGACAACCTGATACAATGTCTTCAGGACTGTAGCAATGCTCTCGGTGCCCTGCCAACTGTCTGCCCCATGGACAGGTTGGTGGCTGCCATAGGGAACCAGGGAGATCAGTCTCCGAACAAAAACAGAAGTTGCTGGAAAAGCTCAGCAGGTCTGGCAGCATCTGTGAAGGAAAAAACAGTTAACATTTTGGGCCAGGTGACCCTTCCTCAGAACTGAGAAAGGGTCACCGGACCCGAAACGTTAACTCTGTTTTTGACTTCACAGATGCTGCCAGACCTGCTGAGCTTTTCCAGCAACTTCTGTTTTTGTTCCTGATTTACAGCATCCGCAGTTCTTTCGGTTTTTAGATTAGTCTCCGAATTGGCTGCACTTCATCGCTCAAGCCTTTGGTGCTCAGCCATGTACAATTCGCAATTGTTCACAGTTAGCTCATCCACCAAAAGTAGATTCAATACTTTCTTTCACTTTCAAGAAGTGATGAAGTGTTGCATTTCATAAGACAGTCTTCAGGAAGTGTTAATATACAAGTGCAATGGCAAAATATTTGATTTTCTCAGATGTGATCATTATTTCACAAGTCAGAAGGATGCACAGTTTATGTTTCCCAACAAAGAGAAGGACAAAAGCAATGCGTCAAAAGTTGACACAAAAGCTATTGCTAGCACTCTTAATGTGAGGCTTGCAATCATTCTGTGAAATTTCATTGCCATTTTTCCTTCAAACGGATTGATTCATATTACGGAAACATCAGGTCCTTTCCAGACCTCATTGTGTTTTAGTGTACTCATTACTTCCAGGTCACCTTAAATAGCTCTCATCTCACGCAACATGTGATCTATGGGCTTCCTCTCTGCCCATTAGTTACCATAGTGCCATTGATGCAGTGATCCATTGTTTCCCACTTCTTCAGCAAAGACAAAACATGTTATCGATTTTCCTGCAACAATTCACCAGCTAAACTCCTCCGTTGGTTTCATGTCTAAAATGAATTATTGACAGAAATGCTGTGGTTAGAGATGGCCTGCCTGTAACAGGGGGGTGTCGGCTCATGGACAACTTCATATTGACAATTTCAGTGATGTGTTTGATATTTAATCTCACTGGTTTCAAACAAAGTGAAGCTTTGGGAATGAAGCTGCGTGATCAGTTGTATTGCAAGCCATCAGTGGTTAGCACTGCTGCCTCACTGCACCAGGGACTCAAGATTGATTCCATCCTCGGGCGACTGTCTGTGTGGTGTTTGCACATTCTAGCTGTGTCAGCGTGGGTTTCCTCCGGGTGCTCTGGTTTCCTCCCACAGTCCAAAAATGTGCAGGCTAGGGTGGATTGGCAATGCTAAATTGCCCATAGTGTCCAGGGATGCTTAGGTTAGGTAGATTGGACATGGGAAATTAGGGAAATGGGCCTTGGTGGGATCTTCTTCGGAGAGGTGGTGTGGACTTATTGGGCCGAATGGCCTGTTTCCACACTGTAAGGATTCTATGATCTATGATCTAATCACATCCACCAGCGGTGATGCTGAATCCTGTTGGTATCAAAGCCTCAGATGTTCACGAATTTGTGTGTGCGGGCCATCCTCATGTTCCCTCTGAGCTGTGGGACTTTAGGGTTTCCAATGGGCCTCACTTTGACCAGGAGTAGGAAAGTTAGGGAGAGCCAGCAATAAGGATGGACTCTCTTCAGGTTATGATTCACCATAAACCTTTTGTACGATCTGAAAACGTCATTAAAGTCAGTGATCCTTTCTGCTGAAATCATGGAGCCACAGGAGATATTTGTGAACACCAGCATCATAGCAATATGTACCATTGAGACTTCTATCATACATAGAGTCATAGTCATAGAGTCATAGAGCATGGAAACAGACCCTTCGGTCCAACCAGTCCATGCTGAACATAATCCCAAACTAAACTAATCCCACCTGCCTGCTCCTGGCCTATATCCCTCCAAACCTTTCGTATTCATAGATCCATCCAAATGTCTTTCGAATGTTGTATTTGTACCCGTGTCCATCACTTCATTAGGAAGTTCATTCCACACACAAACCACCCTCTGTGTAAAAAGTTTGCCCCTCATGTCTTTTTTAAATCTCTTTCCTCCCACCTTAAAAATGTGCCCCCTTAGTCTTGAAATTCCCCATTTTAGGGAAAAAACAACTACCATCAACTCTATCTACGCCTTTCATTATTTTACAAACTTCTATCAGGTGACCTCTCAGCCTCCTATGCTCCAGTGAAAGAAGTCCCAGCCCATCCAGTCTTTCTTTATAACTCAAATCTTCTATACCTGGCAACATCCTGTTAAATCTCTTTTGAACCCTCTCCAGCTTAATAATATCCTTCCTATAACTGGACGACCAAATTGGACACAGTGCTCCAGATGAGGCCTCCCCAATGTCCTGTAGAACCTCAACATGAAGAATGAAAAATAGAATTTCTAAAAACAGAAAAATAATGTCACTTATTTTCACTCTACCTTTTAAAAAATGTTAGCAGATGAAGAAGAATTCGACCAGATACAATGGACACTCAGTTCCCCAACCTCTTCATTATTTCTTGTCTCCTGTCCGATAATCTCAGCACACAGTCTAATGCAGCAGTGGAGTACAGTCAAATTGTCAGAGATTGAGATTTTAAACCGGTGAGGTACAGTCTGATTGTCAGAGATAGAGGTATTAAACTGGTGAGGTACAGTTAGATTGTCAGAGATAGAGATATTAAACTGGTGAGGTACAGTTAGATTGTCAGAGATAGAGATATTAAATTGGTGATGTACAGTCATCGTCAGAGATTGAGACATTAAACTGGTCACGAGCAGACAGACTGTCAGAGATTGAGGTATTAAGCCAAAGGTCATGATACTGTGATGTACACTGTTTGAAGATGAACACAATTCTCCTGCTGTCCTAGTAAACAATTAGATCATGTCTGTGTTTGGGATTTTGCTGATACATTCTCATTCCAAGAGAGGTGCACTGTAAGATACTGTGTAAATGTTTCTTTTCAGCTGAGGCTGCATTTTGCCCTTTTCAGGCTACCATGAGTCATCAAAAGTGGCGAACACATGCAGAGCTATTTTAGACAAATCCAGTCATCTCAAGCATGCTGCAGGCTCCTCCTCACATCTCAGGCCCATACCCCAGTGCATTATAAACTTTAACTTACATTCTCGTGGGTTGTGCATTTACTTCCACAGTCTCCCATACTACTGTGGTTCCCGATGCTCATCCTTGCTTACAAATCTCACCCACTCCTCCTCTCTGTAATCTCCCCAGCTCCCTGAGATACTCTTGCATTCCTCTATTCTCTGCCTTCTGTGCACCCCTGAATTTAATCATTCTAACGTTGCTGGCCATGTCTTCAGTAACTTTAGTGTTAACTTCTGGAGCTCCCTCTGTAAACCCGGATGATTTTCTGTCTTCCTCTAAGATGCTCTTGAAACCTTCTTCTCCTCCACACAAAGGGGTTGAAGGCAAAATACTGAATGCTTTCATGAAGGAGTTAGATTTAGTTTTTAGGCCTAAAGGAATTCAAAGATTGAGGTAAGAAAGTGGGATGTACTGAATTGGATGATCAGCCATGATCATATTGAATGGTGGAGTAGGCTCAAAAGGTGAAGTGGCCTTCTCCTATTTTGCATGTTTCTATTTGCCTGAATAGCTTGTTTTTTTTATTTACTTATGGATTGTGGGAGTCACCATCATTTATTTTTCTATGGACAATTTTGCATCTTTCCTGAGTTTACTGGCCATTGAAGTCAACTCAAGCTGGAACTTGAGATCCATCCCAATAAATGGAGGTAATCTCCCCAGAAGGAAAAGGAAAGGAGGGGGAATGTCACGGTGGTAATGCCACTGGACTAGTAATCCTGAGGCCCAGTCTAATGCTCCAGAGTTTGGTGGTGACATTGTAAATACAACCAATAACTCTGGAATTCAAAGTCGGTCAATAATGGTGACCATGAGATGAGAGACCAAGCCACTCACCATCCCGACTTGGAAATACTTCACTGTTCCACAGTATGACTGGGTCATAATCCTGGAATTTCCTTCCCTATGGGGCATTGCGGGTCTACCTACAGCACAACAGTGGTTCAAGAAGGCAGCTCACCATCACCTTCTCAAGGGCAACTAAGAATTGGCAATGAAAGCTGTCCCAGCTAGTGACAACCACATCCCATGACTGAATAAGTTAATGAGTTAAAAGTCACTGATGGTTGTGAAACCCATTTAGGGAACAAAATCTACCATTATTATTTGGTCAGGCCCACATATAACTCTGAACCCACAGCAATGTGATTGACTCCTAACTGCTCCGAAAGTGGTTTAGCAACACACCCACAGGACAATTAGGGATGGGCAACAAATGCAGGCTTTGCTGATGACATACCATGAAATTAAAATAAAATTAAAAAGAACATACTTGTAAAAAGCTGGCCAACAATGGCATACCTTGAACAAATTCTTCAATTCCATTGGTGCATCATCCAGGAACTTCAGAAAGGTGAGGGAAAAGAATAGAGTCCCTTACTCTCAGTTTTAATTTATTACACAGCAAGTAATATACACAAAGGAAGTGTCACAGTCAAACACCATTAATCACAATCACACATTCAGTGTCTCTTGGTGACTACTTCCCATCCCATTGTATAGTTTTGTTCAGTGACTTCAAGGTTACTCTAAGGATATCAGAAAAAGCTTGTTTCTCCGAAAATTGTATGAAACTGTGTCTCACACAGCCCTGAGCCCCGGCTCCTGAGTCTCAGCTCTGAAGCTGAGTGTGAAGCTGAAGCTGTGGGGAAAGGTTTGTGGTGGGTAAGAGTGTAGTGATGGGGATGGAGTTGCGCTGAGGATAGGGTTGTGGTTGGGAGGGGCCTGTGGTGAGGATAGGTCTGTGGGGCGGAGATTGTGGTGGGGAGCGGGCTATAGTGAGAAAGGCATTGTGCTGGTGATGGAGTTGTGCTGAGGATAGGGTTGTGG
>JAHRHZ010000026.1:7141864-7156769 GCA_024137785.1 Ginglymostoma cirratum | reverse complement strand
AAAGGCATTGTGCTGGTGATGGAGTTGTGCTGAGGATAGGGTTGTGGCTGGGAGGGGTCTGCATGCTGGGGTGGGTGGTGAAGAAAGGGCTTGTGGGAAGAGGAGAGAGGTTTGAGGATGAATCCCCTCTGGCATTCCCTCGCTCTGTGGCTGTAACTTTGACATCTTTGAGATATCCAGCAGATATGGGGAATGGGGCAATATCTGGGGACTGGTACACCGAGTGTTGTTGCTGCAAAGCTCTGTTATCCTGTCACAGTGTGCTCAGGCTATCAGTGAGAAGCTGAAATGCCACAGCTTGAAGTGAGCATTTAGTTGACTATAACCATGTGTACTCCCTGTCTACAGCCCAGACACTGCACCTCCCTTCCCTCCACTGTTCAGAACATTTGATTGTAACTTCTGGTTGGGCACAATGACACTTCAAACGTTCCGGCAGCCAAGAGATCGAAAGTATTTTGAGGTTTATTTAAATGAGCTGCTGATTCTGACCATTCCTGGGGAGTGACAGTGAGAGTGTTTGCCCATTGGTGAGGTGGAGTTGGGCCATGGAGACCGAACTGGGAATAGCCCAGAATATTTTGATCCAGCCCAGAGGAGTGCTGCTTGTCCTTCCAACAGAGTTTCCAACTGGAATTAAGTTGGTAATAATGATTTGTGAAATAGAAAGTGAGGTAATCATTCAGGATGTATCCAACGACATGAAGAAGTAGTGTAATTAACAAGATCAGCAGGCTCGAGAAGTGTGTTGTGAACTGCCAGAACCAAGTTATACCATCTTCCTGTGCTGCTGTTGATCTGTTGAAACATATGGGCCGAGCTGTGCTTGCCAGCTGTTACATTTTTAATGCCTGGGGATCCTGCTGTCTCTTTACTGGCATTGGAATTTGCAGGGCCCTGGAGCAGACCGCCTGCATCCATAATGAACTTTGAAACTGCCAGAAACTGACAACACCTGGTGCCTTGAGCTGCCTGTGGACTTGAAATTCCCTCCCTAAACCGTTCTTCTTTTTAAGGCATTTCTTAAAACCTACCTCTTTGACCAAGCTTTTGCTCCCCTGGTATCTTCTTACTTGCTCAGTGTCAAGTTAGATTTAAAAACGTTGCTGACGAAGGGTCCATGAAGATGCAATTTCCTTTTGTTGGTAGGAGGACATTAATAATTAATGGAAGGACTTTTCTTGTCCTGTGCATTCTGACATTAACCCTTTAAAATTAGGAACGAGCCTGTGTTGCAAATTTGGTTAGACGATACTATTGAAAGGTGCCGTTTCAAATTGTGCACACTTTTAATGATGCTTATTATAAAACCGTGCTTTGTTTTTTCTCATAAAATCCATGGCTTCATCATGGCTGATGTTATTGATTAATGCCCGTGCACAGCCTAAAATAATGGGCTCAACTCAGAATGTGGTTAATTACAGTGCTCACTGCGCTGTCGTGGGGTCTATCTGGCAGGTATGTTATGTTCCAGAATTGGAAAAGTTAAAGTTGTCTTTCAAGTCTCTCTGGAACAGTGACAACTGTGTTGAAGGTTGTAGCTCACTCCTGTCTGTTGTCATGACAGCATGACACTTGTAATCAAGTTGTTTCCTGACATCTCCATACAAAGCCACATTAATGTTTGATTCCCAAAATTCAGGCCTTTGTTTTTGATATTAGCAACTTGGATGATAGAATGGGAGAGCTGCATCCCCCAAGTTATTGGCTCATACCACAATTTAAGGAGTGCAGTTACTTGTGTAGTTGGGAGCAGGAAGTTACAAAAGGTCACAGATGGCTCACGTGAGTGGGCAATTTTATATCAGCTCAAGTTGGGGAAATGTCAGGTCCAAGGAAGATAAGTCAGAATATTTTCCAAACCTCAAGACAAGTAACTGTGGAGGGCAAAAGGATTTGAGTATCCAAGGGACAAATCACACACAAAAAAAATAGCTGTCAAAAGGCTTATGAAATGTAGGGCTCTGTCCAAACTGGTCTTTAACACAAAGTGGAGAAAGTGCTCCCATTTAACTGAATCAGATCTTAGAGTACAGTGTTCAGTCTTAGGCATTATATCTCAATCAGGATGGAGTGGCATTGGAAGCTGTTGAATGCAAACTGAACAGCAGGACATTTAGCTTCAAATGATTAAATTATTAGGACAAGATTGTTACAATTGTAGTGAAAATGGATTATTAATATTCAATTTTCATCACCGGAGTTTAGTACCGATGAGTTTCACAGATTGAATAATTTTGTTTTACAAAGGAAGCACACTGGTTATCTAAAATGGTTGCTGTGATCACTTGATAATTTCAGCCAACCCACATGGAACAGATGAAAAACAGCTGACTTTAACTTACCATTTTAATCAAGAAGACCTGAAACTCCTTGAGGTGTCAAGAAACTTGCGTATTTTGTTTTACTCATGCTTATATAATAATTTCACGACTTGGAAGAAGGAAGTTTACCTGCGATGGATACAGTTTGGATAAGACAATGGAGCTGGACTTGAAATATTGTAGTAGCTTGCTTGGAGCAGCAAAAGAGACAGAAAAGGAGGGGGACTAAATACAGCAAGGATACAGAAAGCTCCTCCCTTCATCTCTCTCTGTCTTAATCACAATATCAACAAATAGGTACATCTGAAAAGAAAACTTGGAAAATCCGCCATTGGCTGTAAAATCACGGATATCTGTGAACTTTGCCACTCCTGAGGAAATGGGAAATAGCAGCTAAACAGTTGGGTACAGGTTTCACTGTCAACTCAAAGATCCTTAAAAACAGCAAACTTCAACTGCCCTTACCTTCCTGTCTGTACTAGGTATTCCTCTCTTCCCACCACCTTTGTCAGCTCATTACCTGTACATGTCTATGTGTTTGTGTGTGTGTCTGTCTGTCTGTCTGTGGGTCTGTGTGTGCATGTGCATGTGTATGTGTGTGTGTGCATGTGCATGTATGTGTGCATGCGTACACGTGTGTGTGTGTGTGTGTGTGTGTGTGTGTGTGTGTGTGTGTGTGTCTGTCTGTCTGTCTGCCTGCCTGCCTGTGGGTCTGTGTGTGCATGTGTGTGTGCATGTGTGTGTGTGTGTGCGCGTGTGTGTGTGTGTTTATCATCTTTTACTATTCCTTCAGGTAATTAAACAACACCTTCTTTCATAAAGAAACCTCAGAACTCACTCTTCTTCATTTTTGATCTGATTAGTTAAGTTTTATTGAAGTGTGGTAGCTATTTTCTAGAAAGGAAAAAGTAAAAAGAAATTTGCTATGACTGACTAAGAGGAGGTTAGAAACGAAGGGAGCCAGGAATCTTCCTCACCTGATCAAAACAGCTTTCATGAAGGGTGTATTTCCTTGCATTTAGAAGGTTGTGAGTTAATCTGATTGAGATGTTTAAAATGACAAAAGGTTTCAATATACAAAATTATTTTGTCTGGTGAGGGAATCCAGAACACAAGGCCATTGTTTTAAAGATAATCCATTTAGGAGAGAAAACAGAAAATACAGATTGTGTGGAAGTCACAGCGTGGTTTGGTAACTGCTCTTCCGGAAACTGAAAGAAACTACAGAGGTATGAGCACAGCCCAATTCATCACACAAACCAGCCTTCCATCCGTTGAATCCAACTATACTTCCCACTGCTTCAGAAATGCAACCAACAGAATCAAAGACCCCTCCCACAGCGGTTACACTCTTTTCTACCCTTTTCCATCGGCAGAAGTATAGAAGTTTAAATAAATGTATGAACAGATTCAAGAACAGCTTCTTCCCTGCTGTTATCAGACTTTTGAACGGAGCTCTTTAATGATAATCTCTCTCTCTGCCCCTTCTTTGTGGCTGTAACACTGTATTCTGCTCACCATTCTGCTACACTGATGCACTTTGTATGGTGTGATCTGCCTGCATAGCACGCAAAACAACACTATTCAATGTATCTCGGTACATGTGATGACAATAAATCAAACACAAAAAGGTGTAAATTCTGGCTATGGAATAAAATTACCAAGGTTGAGAATGACACAATCTTATTGAGCGGGCAGGGGGAATTAATAAACGTGGATCAAAGGCTGGCGCATGGATTTAAGATAAGGATCAGCCGTGATTGAATTGAATGATAGAATGGACCCAAGAGGTTGAGTGATTAGCGCCTGTTCATAGAAGTCAATGTACTCCATGTCCTTCACTGACAGCTGTATTTAAAGTGTCTGCAACATTCACCCACTGCCTACTTTGACAGAGGCATTCTGACATCTTTGCTTCTGATGGTTTTCCAATGTCTGGCATGAACCCTAAGGGGGTAAATTCCATATGGATCAGATTAAAGTGACATCTCCATTGAAGAACTTGCTGCCCCTCTGCAGTTTTCACAGTGTGACCATTTTATTCCTCTGTCCAGGCAGTTGAAAGAAGATGTCCCTACACGTAGCTAAAGAGTTCCAAATCAGTTTGCGCTCAGGAATCTGAATATTTAACTGCACATTTGAGAATTTGCTTCATTTTGGGTTCTCTTGAAATTTTTTGATATTAATTGATGATGTTTGTCTATAATGATGAGAGAGGCTTGCTCACACAACGTCAAATTAGTTGTGCGTGGTTTAGTTTTAACAAAACACATTTTAAGTTCCAGTGCAGGGCACACACTTAGTTTGTGTAAATAAAATGCAAGCAGATACCCTGTAAAGGCAAAATGCTGCAAATGCCGAAAATGTGAAATAAAACAGAAGATGCTGGAGAAACTCAACAGGTCTGCGGAGAGAGAAACAGAGCTAACATTTCGAGTCTGATATGACTCTTCATCGCTAAGCACATGTGCTAGCTTGCTGGAGTACTTATGTATACGTACAAAATATATAATTACATTTAGCTTCATGTAGCTTTATGTACTTAAGTAAATAAAACATGTATGCTCTAGTCAATGAATCATTCCTTTAAATCATTTCTTGCCAAGTTCACTTCAGATTTTCATATATCAACCTACAGCCCATTGTCATTACATTTATTAGCTTATCCCTTAAACTTAATATCAGAGCAGGTTGCAGAATTGAAATGAGTTCCTAGGGATTCCATTTCAGTGTTTAGTAGGTAATTGAAGATACAGTAGGAACCAGATCAGTTCAGCGTTTACAGGCTTCTTATCCTGCCATTAGAAACTGATTAATATGCTGTGCTACAGCACCTCAAAGCCTTGTGTCATGACTGTCTGCCATTGCAAATGAAAACAATTTAAGACTTTGATTGCATTGCATTACCAGCAGCCCTGGAGTGCCAAGTGCAGCCGGCAGGAGCTGAGTTATGTTGTTGGCTCTCTGCATGCATGGCCAGTGCCCTGGTCACCTAGCAGTTAGGTTTCAATTTCAACAAAATGTAGCAAGACAGATTTGCTTCACAGTAAAAAGCTTTAAAGTGAGTAGTGAAGAGATTCACAGAAACAGTTCTAGCGTTGAGTGGATGCAGCTACATGGACAGGTAGGATTAACTGGGGTTGCTTTTGTTTTGGGGGAGGGGGAGCAGAAGGGATTCAATAAAGGTCGTTGTAGACTGAGAGAGACTGTTCCCATTGATGGAGGATCAAAAACCAGAGGCTTAAGGTGATATGAAATTAAAATTGGGGGTGGTAGTGGGTGCAGCAGGTGAGTGCAACGGATGCGTTATGGTGTTCTGGCTGCGTATTTGAAGTAGTGAGGGGTCCCGAGGGAAGTCAGAGTAGCATATAAAACAGGACAGCTACTAACCCACTGCTTCCCCCTCCAGCCTCCAAGAGGCCTCCCATAATACAGTGGAAATGTAACAGCTTACCAATCCTTACGCCTGTTGTGCTGTATTCACTAATAGTGAGTTAAGGACACCATTCCTCATGTGGTTGATGCTGAACTGTCCTCTGGGAAATTAGGGATGGGCAATAAATGCTGCCTAGCCAGAGACACCCTCATCCCGTGAATGAAAAAAATACATGTTGCTGGAGAATGCACAATGAGGGAGGCCCACTATACCACCATCTTGGGTAAAAAGGCAGGAAGGAGGGGGCGATGTGGGTGTCACTGACTGGGCCGGCATTTATTGCCTGTTCCCATCTGCCTGGAGAAGTTGATGGTGAGCTGCCTTCCTGAACCACTGCAAGCCATGTGCTGTAGGTAAACCCTGGGTGCTGTTCAGGAGAGAATTCCAGGATTCGGATCCAGTGAGATAAACAACGATACATTTCCAAGTCAGGATGGTGAGTGGCTTGGAGGGAAACTTGCAGATGGTGATATCCTCATGTACCTGCTGTCCTTGTTCTTCTACATGACAGTGATGTGGGTTTGGAAGGTGCTGTCTGAGGAGCATTGGTGAATTTCTGCAGTGTTACACACTTTTGCTCAGGAGATACAGATAGCCTTGTCTCCCAGAGTTTCTGCTCTGCTACCTTCTGCAAGAGAGAGAAAGTCTGATGCTAGCGATGGTGTGGTACTGTTTTTGGGGATGTACCAGTATTAGTGGATTAGCTGGAGCTATGAGGAAGCAGCAGAATTTGGCAGCGTTATGAGAGAGTAAGGGAGAGTGTCTGAATGTTCAGCCTCAGGCCTGAGCATTATGGATTGCTGCTTGGGTGCGTTGGCCAATGTGGGGCATTTGTTGTGTGATGGGTGGAAGAAAACATGGAAAGCTGCATTCACTGGTCCATGTGAGCTTATTAGATTTCTTGTGGCATTTTTAGGGGATCCTTGAGCCTAGACCCTGAGAGCTAACCTTCTGAAGTTGCGTCTCTGGGGAAGAATGGTGCTTTTTCCCCTTGTGTATTTCCACCACTGATGTTCCAGAGCAATAACAGTGAGCCTCTGTCTTCTCTGTCGCTCCATTTGTGCAGCAGCTACAGGCAGCCACATTCCTCTGTCTTCAAATGAACGCGACACCTCTTTAGGTGCTACATCATGTCTACATCTCATTGACTGCAGCATAGCACTCCCTGATGACTAGTCAAGCACCCAGTAGTATGGAAACAAAAACAGAAATTGCTGGAAAAGCTCAGCAGCTCCATGGAGACAAATCAGAGTTAACTTTTCGAGTTGAGTGACCCTTCCTCAGAATTGATGGTAGCTAGGAACATGTCGGTTTATATGCAGACGATAAGGTGGGGGGAGCAGGTAAGGAGTAAACAATAGGTGGGGATAGAGCCCGAAGAGAGAGGAGAACAGCTGGATAGATAAAGGAGTGGATAATGATCTGGATAGGAGGGTGAATAGCTGTTAATGGAGACTGTTAGTGGCTAACAATGGGCAGTGTGTAAGAGCGGACTATGTGATAACAGGCATGGTGTGTGGGGTAAGAACATAGGGGAGCTCAAGCCCTAAAGTTATTGAACTCGATATTGAGTCTGGAAGGCTGCAGGGTCCCCAGGTGGAAAATGAGGTCTTGCTCTTCCAGCTTGTGCTGAGCTTCGCTGGAACATTGTAGCGAGTCTGAGACAGAGATGTTGGCCAGCGAACAATATGGTTTGTTAAAATGGCAGGCAACTGGAAGCTCAGGGTCTTTTCTGCAGACAAAATGTTGGTGTCCTGAAAAATGGTCACCCAGTCTACACTTTGTCTCCCCAGTTGGGAACAGCAAATGCAGTGGACTAGATTGTCTGAAGTGCAGGTAATATGGAGCCTGCATGCACCAAGGCTCCAATTCTGTAAGCATGGGCTCTTGTGATGCAGCAGTAGTGCACTTACCTCTGAGCTAGGAGACCCAGGTTCAATTCCCATCTGCTCCAGAGGTATGTAATAATGTCTCTGAGTGGATTGATTTGGGAAAGTATCTACAGTCAGGTCTGTGAGGCAGCAGCACCTGATCCGTTCCCTGCATCTACCCCAAAGCGTGTGGTCAGGCCCCAAATTGTGCTCAGCACATGGGCTGATCAATTTTCAGCCTTGACAATTTGGCAGATTTTAAGTCCAGGCCCTGCAAAGCGCAGAGGAGCTGTATTCCAACGACTCCAGCACTAATGCGGCCTCAAGCAGGGCAGATTGGACATTTCCAGTGTTGTGCACTGAGCCTTTATAGTCGATTGACTTACACTGGAGTTAAGACAACTTGAATAAGCTTAACATGCTTAGTGTGCCACATGCATTTTTATTAACAGGACAGAACATTTGTTCTCCTTCATGGCAAGAAATCAGAGTGCGCAAATGGAATGGCAATTCTGACAAGTCATATTTAACACGTCATGTGTCAGCACTGACAAAGAAATTATAGCTGGCACTGCAAACAGCCAGCAGCAATCAACGTTTCTGAAGAATCCTGTAGAGAACGCCTAGATGCTGACATTCATCTATCTGTTTAGTGGCTTACGTACTTGTGATTTTCAGCTGTTAATATACTTGCCCATTCAAAGTCATCCTCCTGGAATTCTTCTCAGCAGTTTTTGTTTGTTCATGGGACCTGGACGTTGTTGGCAATATCAGCATTATTAAATGACCATTCTTAAAAGCCCATTAATAACGTTGAGCTTCTTGAATGTTGTTGGAACTGTGCTCTCCCAGGTGAGTGGGTGTATTACATTACATTCCTGACTTTTTTTTCATTAATTAACAGGATGTGGGTTTTGCAGCTGAGGCAGCACTTATTGCCCATTCCTAATTTGAAAAGTGATGGGGCGCTGTTTTCTTGAGCCACTGCAGTCCTTGGGGTGCAGGTAGACCTACAATGCTGTTAGCGAGGGAATTCCAGGATTTTGACCCCGTGGCAGTGAAGGAACAGCAATACATTTCCAAACCAGGATGGTGAGTAGTTTGGAAGGAATATTGCAGATAGAGGTGTTCCCATATATCTGTTGCCCCTTGTCCTTCTAGATGGTAATGGTCATGGATTTGAAAGGTGCTATCTAAGGCACCCGAGTGAATTTCTGCAGTTCATCTTGTAGGTGATCCACACCGCTGCTACTGATGTCAATGAAGGAGGAAGTGATGTTTGTGGATGTGGTGCCAATCAAACCAGTTGCTTTGTTCTAGATGGTGTCAAGCTTCTTGAGTGTTGTTGGGGCTGCATCCATCCAGGGAAGTGGAGAGTATTCCATCACACTCCTGACTTGTGCCTTGAAGATGGTGGACAGAGTTTGGGGAGTGAGGAGGTGAATTACTCACTGCAGTATTCCTACCCTCTAACCTGCTCTTGTAGTCACAGTGTGTATTTTACTAGTCCAGATCAGTTTCTGGTCAATGGTAACTTCCCCAGGCATAGATAGCAAGGGATACAATGACCCTGATACCATTGAATATCAAGGGATGATGGTTAGATTCCCTGCTCTGGAGATTGTCATTCCCTGGCATTTGGATGCTGCTAATGTGAGTGCCTTATAGATGTTGGACAGGTTTTAGGGAGTCAGAAGATGAGTTACTCTCTGCAGAATTCCCTGCCTTTGACCTGCTCCTCTAACCACAGTAGCACATACACACAAGTAATGATTGATGTTGTGACCTTTGGCCGAAGAATCCGACTCTTTCCACTTACCATTTGTCTGCTGCCTCTCCTGCAGACTGACTCTCCTCTTCCTGCCAACGCTCCTGCCCGTGGATTTCTTTCCCAAAATAAGGGTCTAACTCTTGCTGCTTGTGGACACAGGCTGCTTTAATATCCGAGGAATGGTGATGGGAGATAAACGTTGCATATGCCTATTGGCCATGAAGTGGTTTCTGGATTCTTGAAATGCTCCTTAAATGTCTCCCACTGCCTTGTCTAGTTAATTACCTCCTTCCCCAATTATGTATTGCTAGGCTGTAAGTACCTAATGCATTCTTTAAGGCCTGATGAAAATTAATACCAGAAGTTCCGCGCCCTTCAATATGAAGCAAAATTTTTAACTTAAACCAATAAATATATATTAGAGACATATGCAAACTAATAAGTGAATTTATCAGCTTGAACTAGCAAATCAGTAAGCTTTGTATATTCAGGAAGGAGAGATCACATCCAGAGTAAAACATACACCGAGGGTGTGTACAGTTTGGAGAATTTGGAGGTAGTGTGGGAATTCAGTGAAAGGAGAAGAGTCGCATTCTGCTTGCGTTTTTTGGCTCATATTTTGTAAGCTGTTTTTAACATGATAAATTGAAGCCCAGGATCAGGGGTCCAGCTCAAAAGAGTGACACAAATTCATTGATTGGTAATGGCTACTAATTTGATTATCTGTTATAGGTTACTTCCAGATTGAGGGTAAATAGGGGAATGATTTACAAGCTACAAACTAAAAGACCAGTATGAAATTTTCAAAAATCAAATTAAGGACAAAGTAATCAACATAGAGGTGTAGGACCAGGCGATGTGATGTACCTGCATGATATGGGAGCTGGTGAACCCTACTGTGGTTCATAGTGAGCACATTCTGTTGCAAGTGTTGATTGCTTGAGGAACTGCAGCTCAGAGTTGATGAGCTGGATCTGAGTTTTGAGCACTGCGACCTGTCAGGGAGGGGTACAGTTACCTGGAGTCTATGTTTCAGGAGGCAATCCAGCCCTTTAGATTAACTACCTCAAATTCGGTCAGTGTTCAGGGGCAGGAGTGTGTGACTATAACCAAGGTAGATAGAGGGATCCCGGAGGTAGTGCTGAAGGGTCCCCAGCCCCTGAGCCTGTCTAACAGATTTGAGATCCTTACTCCCTATGTGGATAAGAGTAGGGTCTGTATGGATGATGAGCAAAGTGAACATAACACCGTGGTACAGGGAGCCATTCAAGACAGGGGTGAAAAGAGAAATGTAGTTGTAATCAGAGACAGTATAGTCAGAGGCAGAGACAGTGCTCTCTATGGCCCAGATTTAGTGTCTCCCTGGTGCCAAGGTTCAGCATATCTCATCTGGGCTACAGAGGAACTTGAGGTAGGAGGGGAAAGATCCAGTTGTCGTGGCCCATGTAGCTAACGATACAGGCAAAACAAAGAAATAGGCTCTGCTGAGGGAATATGAGCAACAAGCGGCTAAAGTATAAAGCAGAACCAAAAAGAAGGTAATCTCCAGGTTGCTATCTGAGCCACAAGCAAATTGGCACAGGGTCAACAAGATTAAAGAGGTAAAGGTGTGGCTAAAGATTGGTATGGGAGAAACGGCTTTGAATTCATGGGATGTTTGCACCAGGACTGGGGAAGGAGAGAGCTGTTCCGATGGGACAGGCTACACGTGAATCATGCTGGGACCAGAGTTCTGGTGAATTGCATAATTAGGGCAGTGGATAGGACTTTAAACTAATTAGTGGAGGGTGGGTGCAGTTGCTTGAAAATCATGGAAGAAGTTAAAGTTGGATGAGTGCTCAGGAGAGGTTATTGAAGTTCGAGGTCAAGTAGTAGGACAGAGACAAAAACAAAGTTGCTGGAAAAGTTCAGCAGGTCTGGCAGCATCTGTGAAGGAAAAAACAGAGTTAACGTTTCGGGTTGGGTGACCCTTCCTCAGAGTAGGAGAGAGAGCCTGGGAAGGGTCAGGAAGCTAACTTCAGGCACAGCAGATAAGGGGATAACTATGAGAAGGGGGCAGTCAACACAGGACTGAGGGTATTTTACTCAAATGCACGCAGTGTGCGTAACAAGGTAAATGAGCTTGTAGCACGGATTGAAATTGGTAGGTACGATGTTGTGGGTATGACTGATACATGATTATAAGGACATCAGGGCTGGGAACTAAATATCCAAGGATATACGTCCTATTGAAAGGACAGCTGCGGGGGTGGGTGGGGGGGGGCGTTGCCTCATTAGTAGGTTCAATCCACACCCGAACCTCCCTCTGTGCAAAAATTTGCCCCTCATGTCTTTCTTAAATCTCTCTCCTCTCATCTTAAAAATATGCTCCACAGTCCTGAAACCCCCCCATCCTAGGGAAAAGACACTTATCACTAACCCTATCTATGCCTGTCATGATTTTATAAATTTCTACAAGGTCACCTCTCAATCTCCTATGCTCCAGTGAATAAACTCCCAGCCTATCTAGCCTTTCTTTATGACCCAAACCTTCTATACCCGATAACCTCCTGGTAAATGTCTTGTTAACCCTTTCTAGTTTAATAATATCCTTCCTATAACAGGGTGACCAGAACTGGACACTGTACTCCAGTAGAGGCCTCACCAATGTCCTGTATAACATCAACATGACTTCCCAACTGCTATACTCAGAGGACTGAGCAATTAAGACAAGCATGCTAAGCACCTTTTTATCCACCCTGTCTACCTGTGACATAAACTTAAAAGAATTATGTACCTGATCCCCTAGGTCCCTCTGTTCTACATCACTACCCAAGGCCCTACCATCAATTGTATATTTCCGTGCCTGTTTGTTGTACCTATTTGTTTGTTCGCAATACTTTGCATTTATCCAAATTGAACTCCATCTGCCAGTTTTCAGCCCACTGATCAAGATCCCTTTGTAATCTTAGAAAACCTTCTTCACTCTCTACAATGAGTAGCACTTTAGCTCCATAGTCACAAGAATCTGGATTCAAGTTCCCCTCTGGGGCCAAAACACAGGTAATCCAGATTAACATTCCAGTCCAGCATCGAGGAAAGGAACACCTGTGACCATGTGTGCCTTTCAGATGAGACATTAAACTGAGGCCCTCTTTGCTTGTCCTTGACTGGACATGAAGGATCCCTCAACGTTCTTCTGCAGAAAAGCAGAGGAGGGTTTTCTGCATGATCCATAGTGCAGCTCGTGATGTGGTAGGAAAATTCTGTCTTATTGCGTACTAAGTGTTTGTTAACCCGCAGCCTCTGTCAGAGCAGGGATCTACAGGGCCTGATTGATCTGTTTATATAATATTTCAGTTTCATCTGCTTTACTCCCAATTTGCACTGAGTTCACTATGATTTCATCAACCCTTTCAATAAAAGATATTGAGAATTTCAATTAGCAGGTTTTGCATTTTCAGTGTACATGTATTTTGGATTGTTTGTAGCAGTGCTAACCTTGTATGTAAATTGATGCAACAGGGTCCATGTTTATATATTACGCTCCTACCTGAACCACTATAAGACATCCATCACATCATCATGGCTACTTGTAAGGCAGATTGATGAAATGTACTCTCCTATCCATCTCTCAGTGGAGTGGGAGTGAAGCTGAGAAGAAGTTCTGACCATTTGTTGTTAAGCGCTTCAATCGAGAGATGTTGAGGTGCCCAATATAACTCACCTTTCACAAAGCTTAGTGCAAACATTTCTGATCAGAGATTGGAATGGGTTCACAGAGTTACAGCTTACCTCAAGCAGGAGGTGTGATTGTTTCTTTGGTCTATAGGTGTGAGGCTGGAAAAGCATAGCAAGTCAGATGAAGGGCTTCGGCCCGAAACGTTGACTTTCCTGTTCCTCAGATGCTGACTTTGTTCCTATGATGGCATGGAATTACAATAAGGATTAAATCTGCAAAGTATCTGCTTTCCACTGTAATTACTTTTTCCATCAATTGCATAATTTTCGTTTGTTTCTCAATGCGTTATTCTCAATATGCATTTGACTTTCTACTCTTACGTCGTCACATGGGTTGTTTACTGATGGTGACCAGCGATGTAGAACGCTGAAGCACTTTTTCCACTAGAGATGGGAAATAACAGCAACTCTTCACTTAGAATTTAAGCCTGAGGCTTTCTTTACACTGAAGTGTCAGCAACCATGCCTCTTAGTTCCTCTTAAAGTGTTCTTAAGTTATCTGTTCTGACAGTCAGATTCCCTTGTAAGAGATGACAGACATTGAACGTGACTCGTCTCCAAGAGGTGTGTCATTTCTATGACCACTGAAAGATCTAAAAGCTCCTTGGGTATAGGTGCTGTTAGTTATTTTAAGGTTCAGTGTGATGTTAACAAATTGCTCAGATAACGAGGCATCAGTATTTATTATTGTGACAGGTTAACATACTCTCTCAGTTTAGCTCCATTTAACTGTGTACCTCATTTTCATTCCCTTGGTTTTGTGCATATGGTTTGAGAGGTGCAACATGATTCCTTGTGTATGCAGATAGTTTAGTTTGCTGAAGTCAAATTGTATGCTCAGGCGAAACGTAGCTGTAATCTAGGGAGAGTGGACAGATTGCATCAGTGAAACCATTTACTTCAGATTACAGTTTAGCCAAAAACTACACAAAGCAATCTCAGCACGAAGAATGATTCCAGAATACAGAAGGTCCACATATCCCTTGGATCCATTAGTCATCTCTGATCACTGGCTATGCTCTCATCTTCATTAAGATCATGTTATAGTTGATGATGGGAGTACATTCAGAGCTGTTCAAGGATGAACATCGAGCTGCACCATCCATCCATATCATTTGAGTTCCAGATTTATTATGTCCTTGTGACCTCATGGGCAAAATATATATTTAAAGCAACATTCCCTTCAAGTGGCACAGTTGAGCAGACACTCCAAGGGTTTGTGCATGTCAATCCCAACGTTAGTTTCTGGTTTAGGATGTCACTGCTGCACACAGACCTTGGAGGTCTATGCAGAGGAAAATTAGAGAGAAAGTAGATTTGAGTGGTATAGAAATGGGGCAGCTGATTTACAGAAAGCTGCAGGCTCTGCTACCCAAGAGGAGACAATGGTGCAGAAAGATCACCGCTTGCAAGTTTTATCTAAGTAACCACTTTGAACTGTATTGCTACTTTTTCATGGTCACAGGATCAGAAAATGGAGTTTCCCCTCCAATAGAATGGTGTGTCTTCATATCCACTCCCTTAAGCAGTCTTTTGGCAGCAAGGATGACATGTTTTCACTCTGGTTCTAAGAGGGCAGTGAGGTTCAATGTGCAATTTCTGCCCACAGAGAATACCTACAGTTTGGAAGCAGGCCACTTGGCACATCAAGTCCACATTGACCTTCCAAAGAGTCTTCTACCCAGACCCATCCTCCTACTATCTCTGCATTTCCTACTCTGGACATTATGGGCAATTTAGCATGGCCAGTCCATCTAATCTGCACATTTTTGGACTGTGGGAG
>JAHRHZ010000026.1:7123817-7141464 GCA_024137785.1 Ginglymostoma cirratum | reverse complement strand
GTCAGCCTTCCTGCTCCTCTGATGCTGCTTGGCCTGCTGTGTTCATCCAGCTCTACACCTTGTCCTCCCAGGATTGGGTTTGATCTCTTTGAGGACGCTTTGAGGAGATCCAAGTTCAAGAAGGTAGCTCTACACACCATTTTCCCAAGGCCGATTAGGATGGACAATAAAGGCTGGACTTGCCAGTGACACTCGCATCCCATAAATGAATTAAAAACAACCCAACAGAATCACATAAGCAGCAATATGACAATGACCACATGTTTACAATGATGTTTGTTTTGAGAGAAATATTCGCCCAGGGGCATGGGTTAAATCATGCCCTTCTTCAAATGCCATGGGATCTTACATGTCCATCAGATATGGTATACCAGGTTTTTCAACATCTCATCTAATGGCAGCCCCTCCAACAGTGCCTCACTCCTTCAGTTCTACCCTGCAGTGTCAGCACAGATGTTTGTATTCAAACAAAAATGGAAATTGCTGGAGAAACTGAACAGGTCTGGTGGCATCTGTAGAGAGAGAAAGCAGAGTTGACGTTTCAAGTCTGGTGACTCTTCATCAGTTCTGAAGAGGGGTCACTGGACTTGAAACATCAAGTCCACTTTCTGCGCACAGATGCTGCCAGACCTTGAGATTTTCAGCATCTGCGTCTCTTTTCTGTTTGCATTCAAATCTTGTCAGTGGGACTTCAATTTGCCACTTCTGCCCAGGGCAACGCACACTACCTCCTGAATTCTGGCTGACTCTTAGACGCACTGGCTGTTCTTTGCTATGGAGCAAAACAAAATGATGGAATATCAGAAAATTCTCAGGGGTCCAGTTTACATTCAGTGGGTTAAGACAATCAGTAGGTTCTGTTTATGTTAATGTGAAATGTAATGGTACAGAAAGCTCATTGACTTTACAGCAAGCCTTAAAAATATAGCTAAAACAAAACAATCTATGAATTGATACATACATATATATATGGTATATATATATGTGTGTATAATTTGTTTTCCCTTTCTCCTGGTCCTGCCTCATCAACTTCCCACTGAGTTTGCTTAGATCATAAAGCTTGGTTTGAAATCTATTTCTGTATATTTGTGCTTGTCTTTACATATGATAAAATGGGGCTTGTTCATCGTGGGTGGGCTACATGAAAAATTACAATGTGGCATCGAAGCACTAATTAAAAGCTCCAAATTACCGGCTGGTAAACATTTTTCTCTGCTGCCAACTGGCGTTGTGTTTAGTTGTTTCGCTAAATTTAGGGAATGCCTGAGGAGAATGGTTTTGATTCTGACTGAGGAACCACTTCAGGAGGGTATAATTGGGGCAAGAAAGTTAAACTACATTGTTACAGAGCAGCCATGTGACTGTGCATTTTACCTAGGAGTCCTTTTGTTGTTGTGCTTCACTAACATGACAAGTGGGAAAGTACATGAGCTCCCCTCCGGAATTGGTTAATGAAGGGATTGCCTGTGGAGCATTAAGGTTTTATGGACCGTCCTCAGAATAGAATGATTCAGCACAGAAGAAGACCATTCTGTCCATTGTGGCAATGTTTGCTCTCCAAAAGAACTATCCATTTATCCCGGCCCTTTCTCCTCGGTTTTACAGTCACAAGGTTTAAAAATTTTTTTTGTGACTGTGTCTTTAAAATTAGAGTTAAAACTAGAATTAGCTTTGTAGTCATATGTACTCGACCGAGTGACAGTGAAAAGTTTACAGGTCACTACTTGCGATGCCATCTTAGGTACAAAGGTACCTCAGTACAGGTACTCCAGTACAAATTCTTAGGGAGAAAAGAATTAGGAAAAAAAAGTCCAGCATCACAGATCGTAAGAATACATTAGAAAAGTAAATAAATAAGAAGTTTGGAGTAACAGTCCTTCCAACCCAGCCCATGTGGGCTCCTAGCCTCTAGTCTGTGCCAGGCCTTGACTCCAGACTGTGCCAGACTTTATCTCGTGGCTTTTGAGACCGGGAGACCACTCTGGAATCATCTGAAGGCTAGAAGTCCATGCTGAGAACATGCCAGGCTGAAAGAATGCCACTCTGTGCCACCGACAGATTTCTACGCTGGGCGGAGGGATTTGAGGTGGTTGCGAGTTTTTCTGAAGCCTACCCGACGGTACACCTGGATATGCAACTGTGGAAGTCTCCAATTATTTTACCGGGAAGAGAGTGCGGGGTATGTATGCTTCACGATAAGCCTGTGACTTAACACTTGGAGACCTCTAAAATCCCAGAAAAGGGTTGAAAACTGTCCTGGAGTGTAAACAGTTGTGCCTTAAACTGTCCAGTTAGCTGAGTTCCTAGATGAAACAGGTTGAGCTAATTAGCATTTTGACCTGGATACAAGGGCCTATGTGATTCATGTTGCCATGGAGAAAGAGACAGCAGAAGCTGTTCGAAACGTGCAGATGAATAATGTACTGGGGTAGGTCCTTCAGACCTTCTGGCCTCCTCTGTCATTCAGTAAGACCATAGCTGGTTCATTTTGTAATCTCAAATCTACATTTGCGACTATGCCTGAATGAACTTTCAATCCCTTGCCTAACAAAAACTTATCTACCATTCCCTTTAAAAATATTCAAAGAGTCTCCCATCGCCATCTTTTGAGGAAGAGAGTTCCAAAGGCTTGCAGCCCTCAGAGAGATAACACTTCACTCAATTGCCATATTAAATAGGTGGTCCCTGGTTTTTAAACAGTGGTCTCCTGATGAACATTCTTCCCAAATCTTCAGGATCTTTGTAAGTTTCAGTCAAGTCCTTCTTATTGTTCCAAACCCCACCGGATACAGGTTTGATCTGTCCAACTCTTTCTTATAGGGTAGCCCACTCCTTCCGCATACTAGGCTGGTAAACCTTCCCTAAATTGCTTCTAACACATTTCCATCCTTCCTTAAATAAGATTACCTGTACAGTACACAGTACTCCAGATATGACATCATTAACCTCCTGGTTGAGGATCAGATTAAATCTTTCCAAGAGTTTTCAGTTTCTTTGAACCTGGGAGAGACAGAGGAGCCTTGAATGAAAAGTTTGTCTGGTTCTTTGCAAAGGAATGGAAGTGTGCACTGGCATTCAGGTGAGAATTTTATGGGAAATTTGGTACAAGTCTGGAAGAGTCACCTATCTTGGGCTAGAGTGGGGAGTCTCCAGGAAAAAGAAAACTTCACTGTGAAAGGCAGCTCTAAGATTGCAGTTACTAGGCTGAGAAAAGCAAAACAAATGGAACGTAGCTGTGATCTCCAGCAATTTTTTTTCTAACAAGTGGAATAACCCCTCAGGAGAACAAATTACTTTAGATTAGCCATAGAGTACATTCTTTTGATTAGTCCAGAAATAAGAATTATCTACTGACCCTCTGAAGAACATCCCACCCAGACCTAATCCCTTACTCTATCCGCATAATCCTATGACCCTATATTTCCCATGGCTAATCCACCTAGGCTGCACATTCCTAGACACTATAGGCAACTTAGTATGGCCAGTCCACCTAATCTGCACATCTTTGGATAGTGGGAGGAAACCAGAACACCTGGACAAAAATCCATGCAGACTCAAGGTGAATGTGCAAACTCCACACAGGCAGTCACCTACTGCTGGAATTGAACTCACGTTCCTGGTGCTGTGAGGTAGTAGTGCTAACCCCTGATCCACTGTGCTACCCATTCCCTGGATTACAGTGTAGGATGATCATAAAGAGAGTGTTGAGTCAAGAAGACTTTGAGGGATTGTCATTTGAGCAAAGCTTAAAGAAGTTGGGACACTACTTATTGGAGTAGAGAGAACAAGAGGTGATCTCATTGAAACTTGTAATATTATTAAGGGATTTGCCATTGTAAATTTTATTCTTCCATGGGATGAGGGTGTTGTTGACTGGGCAGCATTCATTGAAAACCCCTAACTGCCCAGAGTCAACCACATTGCTGTGGGTCTGGAGTCACATGTAGGCCAGACCAGGTAAGGACAGCAGTTTCCTTCCCTAAAGGACATTAATGAACCAGATGGGTTTTTCCTGACAATTGATTCATGGTGATCATTTGACTGTTAATTCCAGATAATTTTTATTGAATTCAAATTCCACCATCTGCTGTGGCAGGATTTGAACCTGGGTTTGCTAGAACAGTATCTGAGTTTCTGGATTAACAGTCTAGCGATAATACCACTAGGCCATTGCCTCCCCATGCTATGATGATGTTTCCGCGAGAGGATGGGAGAGTCTAGGACCAGAGGGTGTAGTTTCAGAATAAAGAGGCACCAATTTAAGATTGAGATGAGGAGGAATTTTTTCTCGCAGAGGGTTGTGAGTCTTTAGAATTCCTTGCCATGGAGTTATGGGGCAGAGTTCTTGACTAAATTTAAGGCTGAGATAGATAGATTCTTGATCAATAGGGGAATCAAGGGTAATGAGGAAAGGGCAGGAATGTGGACGTGAGGAATATTAGATCAGCCATGATCCTATTGTATAATGCAGCAGGCTTGTTTCGCGGAATGGCCTACTTCTGCTTTTATTTCTAATGGTCTTATAGTTTGTTAATTGTGACAGCACATGTCATAAAAGATATTTTGATCTTGATTCTTCAATAATTGTGAGTTTAAGTTTGTTTTGAAAAGTTATTAGTCTCTACAGGGATTGGCATGACACCCTGTAGACTTTTCCCCTTCAAATATTTACCCAGTTGTGTGTGTCTGTGTGTCTGTGTGTGTGTGTGTGTGTGTGTGTGCACATGTGTGTATTTGTAGTTCAAACTGTTAACCATTCTGTATCTTCATGCAATAAGTTTTTTTGTTTTACATCCGATTAATAATGTTGCATTTAATAAAGAAACCTAGTTCATGGATCTTTCTATTCTGAGTCTGAAATAGAGAACAGAGGAAAATAATTAAATTGCTTTGATGACCCTTGGAGTAGTGATATTGGAGAAAGATGATCCTCCCATTTTGGTCATAAGAATATAGTGCAGAAAAACATGTGTTGTTTTCTCATCTTCATCAAAAGAAATGGTAAAGTGTAATATCCAATCACTACTTCTGAAATCTAATTGTATAAGATAACACAGTGTGGAGCTGGATGGACATAGCAGGCCAGGCAGCATTAGGGGAGCAGGAAAGCTGATGTTCTGGTTTTCTGAAGAAGCGTCCAGACCCGAAACGTCAGCCTTCCTGCTCCTCTGATGCTGCCTGGCCTGCTGTGCTCATCCAGCTCCACACCGTGTTATCTCCGACTCCAGCATCGGCAGTTCATACTGTCTCTAATTGTATAGGTATTTACTTCAGTTGGCACAATGGTGCAGTTGTGGCACAGGTATTGGCAATAATCCTTGTTATTAGCCAAGATGCCATCTTTCTGAATCTAAATGATTAAAACCTCTCAATCAATTTCAACAGCTGGTTTCCTATTCTCACAGCTTAAAATAAAAGAAACATTTACGACTCAACTGGGCAAAACCAAAAGCTTTCACCACAAAAGGTTGAAGAAAATCTTTAAAATAATAACATGACATACAGCTAGTTAAAGTATTATGTAAAATGACTTAAGTTGTGCTCTGTGTCTCAACAACTATCCTCCTCTTGATCTTCTTTAAAGTCAATTTCATTTTTCCATTGACAACTTGCTTCTCTGTGATAATGGATGAAAGTAAAGATCTTCTAAAAAAAATCAAATGCAACCCACCCACTTGACTCTGTTTTTAGCTGAATTCCTCAGGTCTACTCTAGGTTAATCTGCTGCTTTCTTTTTGACTCCTTTTTGAAAAATTGTTGGGTTGTTATGATTTATCACGTAATTGCTTGCCAGCAAAAATGGAATGTTGTTAAGGGTCCTACCCTGGCAATCATCACAGATGCTTGGGAAGTGAAATGCTAAATGTCACATCTGGACCATGAATTCAATCTTTTGCACTTTTGAGCAGGTCGCAGAATAATTAAAACAACGTCGCAGACTTCCTTCTACATTCAAATGTCAACCAGTGTATGAGAGTGTGATCCATTATGGTTTTCATTCATCAGAAGGATAAAACTGAAAATTACAAATTTACGCTTCAGGTTTTGCATCCTAATGGATCCTAGAAGTTGATAACAACAACCTGCTTTTATATAGCATCTTTCAAAGTAATAAAACTTCCCAAGATGCTTCAGAAGCATCATGAAAATGGATATCGCCTCCAGCCACCAAGCTGACTGAAAGCTCACTGAAGGCAATAGGTTTAAAGGACTGTCTTACAGGAGAGAAGAAAAATGGAGTGTTTTAAAGACAGAATCCTACAGCTCTCAGCCCTGATAGCTGAAAGCATGGATCATAGAATCCCTACAGTGTGGAAACAGAACCTTTGGCCTAACAAGTCCACACCAAACCTCAGAGCATCCCACCCAGACCCATCCCCCCAATCTACACCTCTCTGAACACTACAGGCAATTTAGCTTGGCCAATCCACCTAGCCTGCACAACTTAGGACTGTGGGAAGAAACTGGAGCACCCAGAGGAAACCCATGCAGACACGGGGAGAATGTGCAAACTCCACACAGACAGTCACCCAAGGCTGGAATCAAACCTGGGTCCCTGGTGCTATGAGGCAGCAGTGCTAACCACTGAGCTACCGTATCACCCCCTGTTAGTCGCTAGTCAGTTAGTCGTGCAAAGAATAAAACCAGACATGCACAAGAATGAGCAGATCACTGATATCTCAAAACTGTGAGCTTAGAGAGATTAAAGAGAGGGAGAGGGTCAGAGCTGGGGAGTCATCTGAAACCCAAGGTTCCCTGAGGCAGAACGGAATGGGAGGAAACGATCTCAGTTTGAGGACTGACTTTAGTCTTGTTACTGACTCATCCAACAGCTTTCAGGGAGGGAACACCCAACCCTAATCCTTCTGGCCTACACACAAGGATTTTTTCTTAATTCATTCAGTGGGATATGGGCATCACTGGCTAGGCCAGCATTTATTGTCCGTCCGTAAATGCCCTTGAGAAGGTGGTGGTGAGCTGCCTTGTTGAACAGCCGCAGTCTACCTGCTGTAAGTTTATCCCCAATTTCATTAGGAAGGTAATTCCAGGCCCATTCTATGTAATAAACCCTTAATCCTGTTACAACCAGGTGAGCAAGGATGAATTGATTTCCCCCTTTATAAACCACACCCCCTGCAGTTGGCAGCAGGAAAAGACGTTTAACTTGTTTTTAGGACACAGATATGTCACACTTCAACGAAAATGTCATCACAATATCAGAATTAAAGACTCAATTACAAGGTTTTCTTGAATGAACGTTAGGGGAATTTTATTACTTATTAACTCTGAGAAAAATAATTAAGTCCACATTAAATACATGCATAAACACAGGTACAAAGTTTGAAAAAGAGGAGAATATGCAGTTTCTAAAAATTTTTTGAGTCCTTGGGTTGATACAAATGAACTTGAGACCACAGCTGTTTAGATAATGTCTTATACCCTCAGTAGTAGCAAAATGTATTGAATTCCTTTGTTCTCAGTGAATTGATGTTTCTTCAATTTGCTTTCCTACTGGTGTTGACTTTTGAGGTTTTGAGGAGGAAACAGGGAAAGAGAGTAGGTCTTCCAGTCCTTACTGTTATCAATCAATTTCCTTTCTCTCTAGTTGCTGCTTGGCCAAACAGCTACTGAAATATGGTTCATTTCTGTGTTCCCAATTTGAGCTTGTCTTCCCAAGTTGGATCTTTGCAGGTAACCTGTTCAGGTCCGACATGTGGAACATCTCATACAAGTGTAAATTAAAACAGGAGATGCAAGTTTTCTGATACCTGACTCTATTTGAACAAACAGGTAACTTCAGTTCAGTTGATTTTATTTATTCCACATTGGTTTTCTGAACGAGTCACACAATCTGTGGTCAGGTGATTACTGCAACCATTTTAGGTCCATGCTTCATCCTTTTCAAAATAATTTTAGTTCATGAAAGTTTCAGGCATTAAAATCTGATGGAATTGAAAATTGATCATTCATGTTTTACACATTATGGCAATGATAAAGTGCGGATGGATGATTAATACAGCTTGACCAATGTTGCCCACATCCCTGAGCACCTGTTCTGTTCATTATTTTTTTGCAACAAATAAGTTCATTTAAAACATTTTTGTTTGTGAAGTTGAAAGTTACTTTAACTTGATGATACAGTTACAATGTGGCCTCCAGTCACAATTCACATGGATCTGAGGCAAGTTAAGGCAAATATTAAATAAATGCGGATGCATTAAATTGGCTCTGCATTGGGATAACACAGTTAGCTTGTCAAGATGCTTGTGGCAATGCTTCCGTTTTGCCCTTTGCGAGGTTCCCTTGCATTTGCAAATATTCAGAAAAGAACATTGTTCCTGGGAATTGGGCATGACTGGCCAGTCCAGCATTTATTGTCCAATCCTAGTTGCCTAAGAGAAGGTGGGGCTGAGCTGTCTTCTTGAACTTGTACAGGTTAAACCCACAGTGAAAGTTACAGAATCTTGTCCCAATGACCAGGAATGAATGATGATGATTATACTTCTGTCATGGTCGGGTGTTCCATGTTTGATTATGCAAGTCTGTATATGTTGAAGCTCACAGTAATGATTGATTAAATCGGGTATGGACTTGAGCAAAAGTCAATCAAGCTGTAGTAAAAATTGGAGACATGGATATAAATCTGTTACACACAGAGAAACACCAAATTCCAGGTCAAGAAGGTGTGTGGCCTAAGGGAATTCACAGATGGCGTCATTAATGCATCTGCTATCTTCATTTTTCTAGTTTGGTAGAGGTTGTGAGTTTGAAAGGTCCTGTTGAATGATTGATGGCACATTCAGGAGCATCTTTCATTCTCCAATACGTTAGCCCAGTAGGATTTCCTTGTGTGAATCCAGGCAAGGTTTCAGGTCATGAGTCCTATCTTGCAGATTACCATTCCAAGGGTGCCTCATTTCCCAGCCAACACCATCCCCCCAACTCCCTCCCAAGCCAGCTTTACCCTACCCTGATCCAAGGTGCTGAAGATAATAGTACCTTTCCTGCTACTTGCAGCTTGGCCAACAAAACATAGAGAGGCAATGAAACCTGGGAGAGGGCAATCTGTTCACTGCTTTAACATGGTAGACAAACAGGAGGCTGGAAGAACACAGCAAGCCAGGCAGCATCTGGAGGAAAGGAGAGATGAACATTTTGGATATTCCCCTTGTTAAGACTGGATGTGGGGGTATGGGGATCTGCAGATATTGTGGGGGGGTGGGGAGGGGGGATTTGGGAGTGGGGTAGTGGAATGGTGATAGGTGGGCATGACCTGCTTGGTTGATGGGAGGGATGAATCTGATTGGTGTCTGGAAGGGAGGGTCAGAAGGTGGAAAGGAAGGGAGGAGGTGGGGCTGGAAAGGGAACCGAGGGATGGGTGGGAAAGTTATTTGAAATTAGAGAACTCAATTCTGAGTCTTCCAGGCTGCAGGGTGCCAGGCGGAAGATAAGGTGTAGTTCCTCAAATTTGCGTTCTGAATTGCAGTGACACTGGAGGAGGCTGAGGATGGACATGTCAGGGGTGGGGGGGTGGTGGTGGCGAGTTGAAATGGCCGGTCACCGGGAGGATGGGCTGGTCGTTATGAGCCAGGCAGAGATGCTTGGTGAAATGGTCACCTAGTCTATGTTTGGTCTCACCAACATAGAGGAGAGCACATCAGGAACACTGGGTGCAGTAGATTGGGTTGGAGGAGATGCAGGTGAAGCTCTGTCTCACCTGGAAGGAGTGATTAGGGTCCTGGATGGAGGTGAGGGAGGTGGTGTGTGGGCAGGTGTTGCATCTTTTACGGTTACAGGGGAAGGTACTGGCCGGGTTGGTGTGGTTGGTGGGAAGTGTGGCTCGAACTAAGGAGTGGCAAAGGGAATGGTCCTTACGGAAGGCAGGGAAGGGGGGGAACTGGAAGATGTTCTGGGTGGGGTCATCTAATTGGAGTTGGTGGAAGTGTTTGAGGCTGATACGTTGAACGCAGAGGCTGGTGGGGTGGAAAGTGAGGAGAAGAGGGACGCTATCTTTATGATGAGATAGCAAGAAGTGCAGATGTTGGAGTCAGAGATAACAAAGTGTGGAGCTGGAGGAACATAGCAGGCCAGGCAGCATCAGAGGAGCAGAAAAGCTGACGTTTCGGGTCGGGACCCTTCTTCAGCAATGACCTGGGTTTTCTGAAGAAGGGTCCTGACACGAAACGTCAACTTTCCTGCTCCCCTGATGCTGCCTGGCCTGCTGCATTCCTCCAGCTCCACACTGTGTTATCCCTATCTTTATTATGTTTGGAGAAAGTGGGCTGGTTAAGACCTGTGGAGCGGGGAATGGAGGAGGCGAGGTGGAAGGCTGCCTGGATAACAGAGGGGGCAAAAGCACGTTGTTTGAAAAAGGCAGACATCCAGGAAGTTCAGGAGTGGAACACCCAGAGCAGATGCGACGGAGACAGAGAGATTGGGAAATTCAAGTTTGTCTACCTTGGATTCCAGCATCAGCAGTTTATTTTGTCTCCAACCACTGTTTTGACAAGCAGCTCCATAAGGGGGCGCTTGAACTTAGCTTTTAGCCAAGCTGAGTGACGGTTCGTGTTGCTTTGTGTAGTTTGCATTCATTTTTATCCTAATGTTAACCAGAATTTGGGCGTTATCCATTCTAATGAAACATCACTCATTCCTCTTTTACATATCATGTTCAGAGATGGTATGACACGTCCCTTGAACCTGGGTTTCCTGGCACGACAGTAAGAACACTACACTGCACCATAAGAATCCTCAATTTTGTTCATTTTAAATATACTTTACTTCCATTTATTGGCAAAATGTTAAAGAGGAAATACGTTTATATGTTTTCTTGGTGATTAAAGGCCCAGACCAGCCCTGGGAGCAATACATCAAGAAGCTAAACTCTTCAGTAAAATGGGAAAAATTCCCTTAAACCCCAGTTCGCCAGTTTATCAGTAATATTCAGCCATGTGAAGAAGTGAGGAAATCCATGATTGCATTCTTCGGAGAAAGTTAGGGGGCAATTGAATAGAAACATCTTCATTTCTGAAGAAGGGTCCTGAAACAAAACATCAACTTTCCTGCTTCTCTGATGCTGCCTGGCCTGCTGTGTTCCTCCAGCTCCATACTGTGCCATCTCGAAATTAGGTAGCGTCTTGGTTGAAAACAATAAATAAAAATAGTTTCCTCTCGTCTAGCCCAGCCTTGAATAAAGGCAATGACCCAGCCTCCACTTTCTGTGGAAGCAAATTCCGTACACTAATGGGCACGAGAGAAGATATTCCTCCTTATTTCTGCCTTAAATGGGACAGGCGTCATCTTTAACTTGTTCTAGACACACCTACATAACTTTGGTCTGTGACAAAATGAATTGCACGTTAGAAGAGAATCTTTAAAGTTCTTTATTGGGACTGCACATCAAGGGCGAAAATCTGTCCCTGCCCACATCACTACACTTTCAAGGGACCGTTGGAGATACTTATAGCTCAGTGCCTAGTTCTGATTTCTGAAGAAGGGTCCTGACCCAAAATGTCAGCTTCTCTGCTCCTCTGATTCTGCCTGGCTTCCTGTGATCCTCCAGCTCCACACCTTGGTATCTCAGACTCCAGCATCATCAGTTCCTACCGTCTCTGAGGGAGTTGAGGGGTAATTGTTTTTCACCCACTTGACATTCACAAATACCCTCAATTTCAGCATAATTTCTACCTGAAAACTGAGCCATAGAATTACATAGTGCACATACAGGAACAGGCTGTTTGACCCAACTGGCCTAGTCTACCAAATGCTGCAGATGTTGAAGATCTGAAATAACAACAGAAGATGCTGGAGGAACTCAGCAGGTCTGGCACCAAGACCTAAGGGGCATCTTTTTCACACAGAGGGTGGTGTGAGTATGGAATGAGCTGGCAGAGGAAGTGGTGGAGGCTGGTACAATTACAATATTTAAAAGGCATCTGGATAGGTATATGAATAGGAAAGGTTTAGAGGGATATAGGCCAAATACTGGCAAATGGGACTAGCGTAGTTGAAAATATCTGGTCGTCATGGACAAGTTGGACCGAAGGATCTGTTTCCATGCTGTACAACTCTGTGACTGCACGACTAAAAGAGAAATAGAGTTACTATTTCAACTTCATTATAACTCTTCTTCTGGTCTCTGCTGGTATTTTATGTTCCATACAACCTTCTGCCGATCCTGCTTGATCTGACCCTATCCTTTCATTCCTTTCTTCCTCGTGCTATTTACCGAGCTTCCAGTGAAACACAAGTTAACATTAGCGATTAGCAAAGTCAATTTTTACAAGATAAAATCTTCACATGTTGAACCAGTTACCATGCTGTGAAGTTTAAGCCAAAGTAGAGATTAGGCTACTTAGTCTGCAGGGCTTCACGGCACTTTTCCGAATATTGTCAAATTACCCACTTCTCTCCCACAATGAAAGTCCAACGTTTTCACTGATTGAGGCAAAAGAAATGGCTGGTACCTGGAATTCAAGAGTGAAGTGCTACTGGATTCCTCTGGTACCTGGCTGCCTTTGTTTTCCCTGTACAATTTAACAGGGCTCTGTATTAATTTGATGATACAGTCAACACGGTGAGTTCCAATTGTGAAAGGTGGAGTAAGGAAACTGGGAAGTTTTTGGAAGTATTGATATTCCACTGAGATGAAGCTTCACCCAAGGATTCCTTTTTCAGGCAGCTCCATACGGATATATAATTCGGGTGACAGGTCTCAAAACAACTCCCTTGCTTCTTATTTTTGAAATTCTCACCACGACTTCCTCACAGTAGGTAAAGCTTCTTTTCCAGTAATGCAGCAATTACCTCAGTCAGCCCGAAGTTGGCTACTGTCAACTCTTCGCATTTTACCTGATTGAAAGTGATTCCTTCAACTGCTCGTCATTTTTAATTTTTGCTGTTGAGTCTTTTAATGTGTTGCTAGGCAGCCTGGATTTGGTGTTCCAGACTGTTGGCGTCATGGGCGGTGAAAACATTGACATCAAAAATGTGCATTCGCAACTTCTGTGGGCTGACACCAAACCATACTGGTAATTTCAGAGCTAGTGGGTGATACTGATAATACATGTATCTGGGTGGAATTCCTTGCTGTCGGTGGTGATTGTGTGAATCGTAAACTGATTACTTTGATTGATCAGATTGATTTGATTGTCACATGTACCGAAATACAGTGAAAAGCTTTGTTTATGAGCAGTGCAGGCAGATCACAGCAAGCAAAGGATGTACACATCAAAAAGACTTAGAGGCAAACAGGTTACATTGCAGTTTACATTATTTAAGACTAGAATCCATTCACCAGTCTGATAATGGATAGAAAGAAGCTGTTCCCGAACCTGCTGTGCATGTGTTCAGGCTTCTGTATCTTCTGCCTGACAGAAGAGGTTGTAGGAGATCATTACCAGGATGCAATGGGTCTTTGTTGATGCTGACAGCCTTTCCGCGGCAGCGAGCTGTATAAATAGAGTCCACGGATAGAAGGTTGGCTTCCATGATGGTCTGGGCTGTGCACGCCACCTTCTGTAGTTTCTTACGGCCCTGGGCAGAGCAGTTGCCGTACCAGGCTGTTATGCACCCGGACAGTATGTTTCCACTTGTGCATCTGTAGAAGTTGGTAGCGGTGAGCAATATTACTGCTATCATTTACCAAGTTTATAGTTTATCACTATGATGTTTCATATATCCACCATTGATTAGCAACTAGACAGCAACTTTTTATTCTGTAACAGGTTAAGAGATAAAGTTAATAAAGTGAAATTTATCACATTGAACACATGAATCCAACTTGCTGATCGATTTTTCAAGGTCACTGTGACAAAAGTAATGAATTCACAGCAGCACTGAGTATGCTTACAGCAGAAATAAAACCTTTCTACTGTTGCCAGAATTTCTTTCTTTCCATTTGATTGGTTTCCAAGAAATAATGATGTTTGTTGTGCTGTTTTGGTTTGTGCTGGGAGGCTCCATTCACCTAAATTGGGATATAATGTATCTCATTTTCATTATGTATATGTATGAATGATGTAATTAAAGCCACTGGATACTGAGGGAACAGAGGAAGATCGAGAGTTTGTTTGTGAGTGATTATCATGCTTGATCAACTTGTTTAAAAAGCAAAGCTGAGTTGACTGGCTGTCATGATTACGCTGCGCCTTGATTGGTGCAGGTTTGACCTTAGTATCAGCAGGATTTTAGAAAACCACTCAAGTTGAAACTTGTATTTTTCTGCTGGAGGGAGGACAGGCTGCACAGTTGTCCTGCAATGTCTGAGATTGGTGAGATTGCTCCAGTCTGTAGTGTCAAATAGGCTGGTATATTCTTTGAAAATGCAGTTGATGCTAACCTGGCTTAGAGCTCCTGTTTTTTCTTCATTCTATCTCATGCAACTTCCACTCCCTCACCTGGGGAAATACAGGGAGAGAAAAGTGAATTCAAACTATTTGGGGAGTCATAGCAATGAGCTAGCCGAGCGCATGGTGGGCTCAGTGGCTTCCTTCTGTGCTGTATGATTCCGTTACAAGGGTTACATTTTTCTTGTGTGTCTTGCAAGACAAAATGTCTTGCTATTAGGAGCCACTTAATCTGAATACAAGCGCACATCAACGGATGTCATGACCCGGTAAAACAATGCTCAGATTTTCAGTTATTCTGCAGAGACACATAAAAGGGGAGCTTCAAGCATCAGCTCGGTAGCCACTTAAACACTGTGTCTATTTGAAGCAGCTGGCCCTATTAACAGGCTGTTAATAGGTTGTACGCTGGAGTGGGTAGCCTCCTGGAGCTTGACAGGCCAGAGAAAGACTGAGCAGTCAGTGAAATTTTGGCTCTGACGTGGGAGGGACGTCCCCTCAAAAAAAAAATGCGAGAAGTTCTTCAGTCACTGCAGTTTCAGAAATGACGCTATCTTGTAAATAGAATGAGCCAGAACAGGCCATTTGGCCCATCAAGCCTGTGCCAACACTTTGAAAAAGACATCTGATTGTTCCAGTGATCTGCTCCTTCTCATTTAGCTGCGGATGTTGTCGGTGCCATCGATTCATTTCCACTTCCTGCCAACATTCATGTGGGCAGGGTGGGTTCAACCAGCTGCTGACAAGGCTGTTCTGAGAATGAGAACTTAAAATGGAAATAATCTACAGATGGGCCTGGAAGATTTCAAGTGGGGGGGCAGTGACTATTTTCTTTGGCAGCTTGTTCCATTGTAGTATTTTCCTTGTGAAGAAAGATTGTTGACACACTATCTTGGAAACAGCTTGTCTTTGTGGTTTGGGTGGGTGGATACCTCCTACTTTTCTCATTACTGGGGCGCACCAGCTACTCGATTCTGTCTATGCCTCTCAGTCCTTTTGATATTTTATTAAACGTGGCCAGTCTAACTTTCACCCTCCTTTGCAGCAGCGATTCTCATTCCAAACCTTTGATTGAGAGCTTGACGCTGGTGTATTTCAGAAACTGATCAATGCAGAATCATGCAACACCATCTTTGGATCCCTTCCTACTTATCATATAAGGTTCTCGATCACACACACACACACACACACACACACACACACCTTGCATTGCCAAGGCTTGAACACCTAAATGTTTGGTAAGCAATAGTTCTGATCAGAGAGTCATACAGTTGTACAGCACCGAAGCAGACCCTTTGGTCCAACTCATCCATGTTAAGCAGATATCATAAAATTAATCTAGTCCCATTTGCCGGCATTTGACCCATATCACTCTAAACCCTTTCTATTCATATACCGATCCAGATGCCTTTTAAACATTGTAATTGTACCAGCCTCCACCACTTCCTCTGGCAGATCATTCCATATACACACCACCCTCTGCGTGAAGAGTTGTCCTTTAGGTCCCTTTAAATCTTTCCCCTCTCACCTTAAACCTATACCATCTAGTTTTGGACTCCCCCACCTTGGGAAAGAGACCTTGGCTATTCACCCTATCCATGCCCCTCATTATTTTACAAACTGCTATAAGGTCACCCCTCAGCCTCCGATGCTCCAGGGAAAATAGCCCCAGCCTATTCAGCCTTTCCCTCTAGCTCAAACCATCGAACCCCAGCAACATCCTTGTAAATCTTTTCTGAACCCTTTCTAGATTAACAACATATTTCCTGTAGCAGGGAGACTAGAAGTAAATATAATATTCCAAAAGTAGCCCCACTCATGTCCTGTACAGTCAACCTCCCAACTCCTATGCTCAACGCACTGATTCTTTTGTAGCAAAGATTTCTTCTCTGATGTTGAAGCACAGAGGGTTCTATCTGCAGAATGTGAAATCCACATTGAAGGTTGTTTTTAAAATATTCCCCACTGCCCTCCCCCAAGAGCTGTCTATCCAGCTTTTAGAGAATTTGGTGACATATCTCTACCCCCTCAATATTGAACAACCTTTTTCCTCATCAAGTAGCTTTCTAATTCTCTTATTATTGAATTTACTTCACTTTCAAGATGTGTTTTTTCTTTCAAATTTTAGATTTACAACTATCTTTTTACCTTGTTAATACAAGACCAAAATAAAAACAGGAGAGATGCAGAATTAAACAAACCTAGAGTCTGGTATATAGTTTTCTCCACCCTACCTCAGGAAAGATAGTGTTGACATAGAGAGAGTGCAATGAAGGTTTACCAGAGTTGTTCCTGGGATGGTGGACTATCTTACAAAGAGAGATTGAGCAAACCGAGTCTGTATTAAGAATGAGACGCAATTGCATTGAAACCTACAATATGCTTCAAGGGATAGACAGGGTAGATGCAGGAAAGATGATTCACCTGACTGGAGATTCAAGAACCAGATGATCCAGTTTAAAAATAAGAGTGATATTATTTGATCTGAGATGACAAGCCTTTTGTTTTGACTCAACGGGTTGTCAATCAACGGAATTCTCCATCATAGAGGGCAGTGGAAGCTGAATCCTTGAGTACGAGATTGGTAGATTTTTGGTTGCCAATGGTGTACAGAGCTCTGGGATTGGAATGAGTACAAGCGCTGTACACGTTATTATGGTTATACTCTCTTCCACCCTCCTCCATTGGGCAGAAGATACGAAAGTTTGAAAATATGTACCTGCAGATTTAAGGACAGCTTCCTGCCCACTGTTATCGGACTTACGAACGGACCCCTCATATATTAGAGTTGATCTTTCTCTGCACCTTCTCTGTAGCTGTAACATTACATTCTGCATCCTGTTCTATTACCCTGAGGTACTTGCGTAAGGTTTGATTTCTCTGGATGGAACACAACACGATACTTTTCACTGTTTCTCAGGACATATGACAATAATAAATTCAATCAAATCAAAGTCATATCAATTCAGCCATGATCATATCAAACGATGGACAGGTTTGATGGTTTGAATGGCCTACTCCTGTTCCTGTGTTCACCTTCATCAAATGGTTGGAATACTGACTGGGGCCAAAGAATGGGGCTGGATGAACACAGCAGGTCAAGCAGCATCATAGGAGCAGGAAAACTTGACGTTTCGGGCCTAAACCCTTCATCAGAAAAGGGGGGAGGGGAAGAGGGTTCTGAAATAAATAGGGAGAGAGGGGGAGGCAGATAGAGGATGGATAGAGGAGAGGATAGGTGGAGAGGAGGCAGACAAGTCGAAGAGGTGGGGATGGAGCCAGTAAAGGTGAGTGTAGGT
>JAHRHZ010000026.1:7075190-7123417 GCA_024137785.1 Ginglymostoma cirratum | reverse complement strand
CTATCCTCTCCTCTATCCGCCTCCCCCTCTCTCCCTATTTATTTCAGAACCCTCTTCCCCTCCCCCCTTTTCTGATGAAGGGTTTAGGCCCGAAACGTCAAGTTTTCCTGCTCCTATGATGCTGCTTGACCTGCTGTGTTCATCCAGCCCCATGCTTGTTATCTCGGATTCTCCAGCATCTGCAGTACCTTTTATCTCTGGGGCCAAAGAATGTCTGATTTGTATTTATGTATATCTTCAGGAGAGACATTCAGACATAAGGTTAGAGTTGGAGAGATTTATTCAAGTAAAGGGGATTGCCCAAAAGTGAGCAAGTCTTTTGCCCAAAAACTCAGTAGACACTGACTGAATAAATTTTAAAACTGAGATTGCTAGATATTTTTGTTTGCAATTGTCAAGGGTAAAAAGGAAAATGCAGCCAAATCAGATGGACCGAGTTAAGAAGCAAATCAGCTAACGTTCTCTTGGATGAGCAGAACAGGCTTGAAGGGCCGAACAGTCTTCGCCTGCTCCTATGCTACAATTTCTAATATCTACAAAAATCTGAAAGGAAAGGTCTCATTTCATTGGCTATACGAATGCTTGCCCCTTTTCAATTACTACTTGAAAATTAAGATAGTTGCTCAGAATTGTTGGCTGTTATGGTTTCGTCAATATTTTAAAATTCACAGTTTTACCTCCTACAAATATGTTATGAATTTCTCATTTTCTAAGTATCAAAAGACTTGTAATGCATATTTACAAAATGCCTCATTAATTTCACAGAATCCTTGCACATAAATTTACTGGGCAAGCTGAGGATTTTTCACAATCCAATAATGAAAGATTGATGAGTTCTGGTAAAATGGCTCGATTTAATTAAATGAACATTTCCAAAGGATTGTAAATTTCTGAATAATAACTACACAATTTAGACAACTTGTTACACAAAGGTGGATTAAAATTTTGAATGAGTGTCAGTGCTTCATTTATCCTTAAAGATTCACAAACGCTCATTTCTATTTTTAAAAAAAAAATTATTATCTGCAAGATGGTGAATCCCAATTATGTTTTAAGAGTTTGAATTATTCCATTGGAAGCTGTAATTGACCACAGTGTGAGGAATGGGAGATCATGTGGAGATGCTAAATATTACTGTATGCAATGCAGCTATTTAGTTCAAGACCATGACTAATTGTTCTGTTGTATGTTGAACATCATTAAACATTAAAAGGCACGGCATTAAATGACAAAAAAAAAGTGGAATAATGTTGTTTACTTTATTTAACCCCAAAGCTCCATACAAATATTATTCTTCAACTCTTGCAGTTCAAAGCCTGGAGCTTGTTCAATCGCAGAAAATGGAATAAGACAAACTTGTTGAAATTTCAAAGGAAACAGTTGATACTGACACTTTAAATGCTCAGTATAATTCTCCAACCCATTAGGTCTTATGTAATTTGACAGGCTGCTGCAAAATCCCTTCCTTCTTATCCCTGATACCCTACTTCTGCGTCTACCGCCCATAAGAATCTTACCTTTTTGGGAATGGCCTCTGGTTGTACTTCCAAGTATCTCTGGTTAGATTTCTCAGTGTCTGATGGAGTTGGATAGCATAGTTTGTCCAAATTTCTTTGAAAGTGGTGAAGAAGGTCCCACAATTGGCATGGAACCCAAATTTGCAAATCTAACCACCCTCCTGCCTGCTTTGGGCAGCAGTAATGATAGTGCTTATTTATAGATCAGCCTCAAATTGGATTTCTAATATTTGTTACTGGGACGCAAGTGCTTTGGACAAAGCCAGTGATTATTGCCCAACCCTAATTGCCCTTGAGTGGTAGCACACTGTCTAAAATGGAGCAGCTTCCCAGGCCACTGCTGAGGCCAGTTCAGAGTCAAACACATTACTGTGGGTGTGAGGTCACATGCTTGCCAAACTGGATGAAGAGGCACATTCCCTGTCCTAAAGGGCATTAATGAACCCCATGGTAGTTTTTGTTAGTTTCATCATTGCATGAGTTAATTGAATTTTCGTGGCTGCCATGGTAGGGTTTGATTTCATGTCTCCAGAGCATATTCCAACCCTCTTGATTACCAGTCCAGTAATAGCACCATAATGCTGCCATCCCCATTTGTTGTATGTGGAGTTAAGTCTATTGTTACATGCTACTGAGGGACAGTTACACAATCTTACTTTCTCTTGCTACCTCATGTCAAGATGAAACCATTGTGGTGTGGGATGTTTCTTAAATAAAGTTAATGTTTTCCCGAACTCAGTAGACTCTGTAACCCATCTTTAACTGGACAAAGAGACCAAGATTATCCTACTATTCTGGTGGTTATACCATACTTCCTGCTTCAAAGCTTTCACTTTTCAAGTGAGAAAGCAGCAACCATTTTTAAAATCATGAGGGGCATGAGTAGGGTAAATAGGCAAGGTCTTTTCCCTGGGGTGGGGGAGTCCAAGACTAGTGGGCATAGGTTTAAGGTGAGAGGGGAAAGATATAAAAGGAGCCTAAGGGGCAACTTCTTCATGCAGAGGGTGGTGCATGTATGGAACGAGCTGCCAGAGGAAGCGGTGGAAGTGGTTAAAATTACAACGTTTAAAAGGCATCTGGATGTGTATATGAACAGAAAGTGTTTAGAGGGATTTGGGCCAAATGCTGGAAAACGGGACTAGATTTATATAGGATATCTGGTCGGCATGGGTGAGTTGGACCGAAAAGTCTGTATCCGTGCTGTATATCTCTATGAATCTATGACTCTACATGTCCCACAATGGGTTCAAGACTAATGTATCATGAAGCCTGAATTTACACTCTGGCCTGACACTGGAAATGTAGTTCTAGTTACTGTCTTTTTAGATGGGATGTTCTAGATCCCATCTGATGGTTAATGCTAATGATCCCTTTGCACCATTTGAAGAACAACAGAGACTTGTCTTCGTATTTGGGTCATCTTCCAGCCTGTTGTTATGTTTTTGTACACTCTTTCTGGTGCTGTCCTCACAGGCAATGAATGTAGCAGCTGTGCTTCAAGTGTAGTCTGTTTTTCCTTTTTTTGAGATTCGATGAAGAGCCAGATACATGTGAGATCTTTAGCTGCATCCACATTATCTCATAATCACCCTGAGGAAACAAAGCCAATGTGTTTATCCAAAACTGGCTTTTAAAGCTGATTATTTTTCTAAATTCTGGAATGTCTTTGTTTGACAGTTTTCTAGGTTCTATTTTTAGGCTAGCTAGCTTAAACTAACACAAACTAACAATGGTGAACTTTCTGCATATTGAATGAACAATTGAGCATTAATAAATGGAATGGAATACATTAAGATCAAAGTTATTTACAACATTAAACTGTTTAAATTATTAGTGATGGAGACATCCAGTGTGCGAAAACACTGTAGAAATGAATGGCACTGAAAGAGATCAGATTATTTGTCACTCTTACGTTAGGTGACCTTTCATGACAGAATTAATCCTCTTGACAAAATGCATGACAGAGCACATACACATAAAGAATTACATTGGCATCAGTTTGCCTTTGTAAGTCCGGAACTTTTGTGATAATAAGCATTTGGAAAACAGACGTGTCATTTGCAATCTTTGCTTTGGTTTATTTTGGTGATTGGGAGAGTGATTGTAGAATTCTGAGATGCAGAGGGGTCTCGGGGTTTTTGTACAGAGTCACAAAAACTTGGTATGCAGGTATTGCAAATAATCAGGAAGGCCGATGGAATGCTATCCATTATTACAAGAAGAATAAAACATCATACTAAGGATGTTATGCTTCAGTTATATAAGGCATTGGTGAGACCACGTTTTCAAATACTGTGGACAGTTTTGATCTCCTTATTTAAGGAAGGATTGGAGGAAGTTCATGGGAGATTAGGTAGACTGATACCTTGAATGAGTGCATCATTTTGTGAAGAAAGGTTGGACAAATTGGGCTTGTTTCCTCTGGTGCCTTGATAAGATCCTGAACAGTCTTGACAAGGCAGGCTTGGAAAGGATGTTTCCTTTCGTGCGGCAATGTTTAAAAAAATTAGGTGTTGTCCTTTAAACACTGAGATGAGGAGTTTTCCCTCAAAGGGTTGTGTGATTTTGCAACTCACTGCCTCAGAATAGGGTGCAGGTAGGATCGGGAGAGCTATTGTCCTTCTTCTCCCCATTTAAAAGTTTTCATCATCATTCCTCTACTCAAAAAGACCACACTCGATGCCTCTATCCTTGTAAACCACTCCATCCCATCTCTAATATCCTTTCCTGTCCACTGGGGATGAATTGATAATTATGAACAAAGATTTCTCATATGGAGATGGGATAAAGAAACGAAGTGTAAAGTCGATATTGAAGTTTTCAGCAAGTTGGGCGTAATGTCTATGGGACAAGATGAGATTAGAATTTTCGATAATGCCTTTTCATTCGCCCGGGGAATGGACATTAACTTGTGGCTTTTGTACTGATGCTACCTCTGACTTGCATTTTGATTCTTTGCAATAAAACATCTGGCTGTGATCGTGTCAGCGTCTGAGAGGTTGCATTAATTCGCCTTGTGCTCCTTGGAATGTAGGAGGTTAAGGGCATATTGATTATTTTGAGGTTGTTGGTCTTTTTGAATGGAACTGATGAGGCAAACTGCCTTTCTACTGGTGGGCGAGGTCGAGAATGAAAGCACATGACTTTACAATCAGAGTGAAACAGCTCAGGAGAGAAATTGGAAAAGTCCTCTTCATAAGAAGTGCAGTAGAAATGTGGGAACTCTTTTAAACTGAAAGCTGCAGATGCCAGATCAATTGATTATAAATCTGAGACTGCTGCTTCTTTCCAATCTATCAACGAGATTTAATGGATAGGAATTTGAGATATATCAACTAATATCTCATTGATTGGCCAGAATATGTTTAAGAGCTCAATGGGCTCCACTTGTACCTATTTTCACTTCTGATGATGCTAGGGAGACGGTGATGGTTTCTAATACCACTGACAGCTGGCACCCCTCACAGTCACAAGCACATTTCTTCACTGCCATTTGCAATCACATTCTTACAGATGACATTGAATTACATGGCAATCTTGAATTTTATGCTGTATTACCCTTGTGAACCAACACCATTTCTTAAGAAGAAAAAATGCATTAAATGAAATATAGAAATCGAAATGTTACTGAGAGAATTATATTCATTTCAATGTAATAAACTCATTTACTGTAACATGTATTTACCAGTAGATTAACTTCACTCCACTACATTTCCCTTGCAGTCAAAATTTCCCCAATCTGTTACCACAAAAATAACTTGCCATCAGTCCAATATTTTTCAAAGCTAAAATTCATGCTCTTAATTTAAAGAACTTGTACTTTATTTCACTAACTCATCCTGATACATCTGAGATTTTCAGATAACAAATTATTTCCATTTCAGGTGATGATTCTTAGAGAAATGCAGTCAGTTCGCTCAACAGATTTCACAACCAGCAATAAAATGAATGTGTAATGAATCAATTCAGTTTTTTCAATGGTGGTTTGACTGAACATTGGCAAGAAACTCAGGGGATCATCCTATTTTTTTCTGAATCATGTTGTAGGCATCATCAAGGCTATGGGCCAAGTGCTAGGAAATAGCACTGATGACCAGCATGGACACAATAGGCTGAAGGGCCTTTTCCTCGCTGTTTGAACTCTATAGCGTGAACAGATAGACTAAGCCATGGTTAATTGTCTGAAACGGGCGGTGCCTCAGACAATGCTGTCCTCCTTCAGTACTGCACGGAAGTGGTAGTCCTTTGATGACGTTGAGTGTATTCACGTTGAGTGTATTCAATCCTTCATCTACTGGTGGGATTATAAAATATTTCTACATGAGCCAAGTTGAAAGCTTTCCCCTTTCACACCACCATTCGGATAATCCTATAGAAGAGATTATGTTAAAAAAACAGGCAGCAAATCCGGAAATGTTCAAAGAGACCTGACGAGAAATGAAAGGACTGCGGATGCTGTAAATCAGGAACAAAATCAAAGTTGCTGGAAAAGCTCAGCGGATCTGGCAGCACCTGTGAAGGAAAAAGCAGAGTTAACATTTCGTCAGAAGGGAGGGTCACCGGACCCGAAACGTTAACTCTGTTTTTCCCTTCACAGATGCTGCCAGACCTGCTGAACTTTTCCAGCAACTTTGTTTTTGAGATCTGATGAAGCCTCCCTAGCTCATTGTGACAGGTTTGATTTGTGCTGATCTGTGCTGGGTTTGTTGTTCTCACCCAAAGCAGTGGGATGGACACTGCAAACCTAGTTATCCTGGATCAGGAACAGTTGATTTTGACAGTTTCTTCTGCGAGAAACACATGTATGTGAACATTTACGTGAGGACTGGAGTGAGTTCAACTATGACACCACTGTGCCAAATAGCCCTCCAACAAAATTATCCCGAATCTTCCAAATTAAAAATAAAATTGATACAGGGAAATAAATAGGTTTCGGCTATCTGGTGTTCCTGACCTACTTTTGACCTCTCTGTCACTCAGTTACCCCTCTACCCCTTCAAGACTTTGTATAAAACCCATATTGTTCCTTCCCCAGAAAGTTTTCTTTTTGGTCCTTTGTTTTCCACATACCTCTGAAGTTCATTGGGAGCCTTTGCCAATGTTAGAAGCAATTGTGTTGATATATTGTGAAAGAAAAACATATTGTTTCTTTACAAATTGAAAGTTAGGCTGTGTTTTGTTTCTTGTCATGTTCTACAGAATTGCATCAATTGTTTAATTTAGCAGCACAATATTATTTGTGCTTCTGTATTCATGTACTCATGGCAACGGAATTGTATGAACATTGCCTTCTGCATAACACTGCATCCATAAAAATTTGAAACACTTAACAATGCCGAAAGCATTAATCAGCCACTGAATGCAGAGTGAAAAAGCTGAAAGCATGATTTGAGGTTTCCAAATTTTGGATTAGTGAATGTGAAGAATCAGTTTGAAGTAATCGTGAGTCAATATTTCTGTCTCTTGTGCTTTAAACTGCGACAGAAGTATAAGCTGCAACAAATATTAATTGGGTAAGTTGGAAACGGTTTGACCTTTCTGGATTCAAGAGAACGGACAACAGATATTTGTTTGAACATTCAACTTTAAGGCAACAAGTCTTCTATCAATGGTATGTTTAATCATTTGTGAAAGTTACTCCACACTTTATATGGAGCTTGCATTCGTCAAAAATGGCTTCACAATTATTGATAAAGAGCCATCTGCTGAAGAAAGTCTTTGGTTGCTTTTTTTAAAGCAGGAAAACCCAAAAGTCAGCATTGATCCGTGCTGAATCGTTCAATAGTTAATGAAATGATTGTCATAAGGGCAGTACATTTAAGCCTCAAGGATGAATGTTCTTCAATAATGCACTACTTGATTCATGAATCTGCTGTTATTTCTACCCCGGGCCATAAACAAAATGAGCATTACCTATTACTTATTTATTAGTTGTATTTTTTTGGAAAATGTAAACTAAAAATTGGTTTGCTGACTTTGGCCGCTTAATGATTTCTATTGTTGTTCAGATGTTTTAGGGGTTAGTTTTATGTTGATCCTGGTGAAGGGTTATAGTGTTGGCAATCAGAACTGTTAATTTGGTTCTTGGCCTCAGAGTTACGGCCACTTCTTTTTTGAGTCTGATGGAGAAATCTGACGAGCTTTGTTCCTCTTCTTGAACAATTGGCAAACTGGTGGGAGGTATGTCCCTTCGTGTGACATATAGCTTTGCAACATTCAGAAGAAATCTGAGATGTATATAGCATTTGATATCCTTGGCTGTATTAAAAGGAACATCGCGTACAAGTGCAAGGAGCTGTTATCAAATTTATACAAGATGCTTGTTAGAGCTCAGCTTGAGTATCATGTACAGTTCTGGGTGTCATATTGTAGGAAGGATGCAAATGCATTACTGAGAGTATGGAAGCAGTTTACAAGAATCGTTCCATGGATGTCGAACTTTGGGGCAGCACGGTGGCCCAGTGGTAAGCATTGCTGCCTCACAGCGCTAGGGACCTGGGTTCAGCTCCACCTTCACGCAATTGTCCGTGTGGAGTTTGCACATTCTCCTGGTATCTGTGTGGGTTTCCTCTGGGTGCTCCAGTTTCATAGAACCCCTACAGTGTGGAAACAGACCTTTCAGCCCAACAAGTCCACACCCGACCCTCAGAGCATCCCACCCAGACCCATCCCCCTTTAACCACTCCTAATCTAGGCATCCCTTGAACACTATGGGCAATTTAGCATGACCAATCCACCTAACCTGCACATCTTTGGATTGTGGGAGGAAACTGGAGCACCCAGAGGAAACCCACGCAGACAGTTGCCCAAGTGTGGAATCGAACCTGGGTTCCTGTCACTGTGAGGCAGCAGTGCTAACCACTGAGCCACACAGTCCAAAGATGTGCAGGCTAGGTGAATTGGCCATGCTAAATTGCCCATAGGGATGTGTAGATTAGGTCTGGGTGGGATGCTCCGCGGTTTGGGGTGGACTTGTTGGGCTGAAGGCCCTGTTTCCACACTGTAGGGATTCTATGATTTAGTTATGATGATTAATTGAAAAAGTTTGGACTGTTTTCCTTGGAGAGAAGAAGGCTATGAGGAGATCTGATGGAGATTTTCAAACTAATTGATATGTTGGATAGAGAGAAATTACTCCTCCTCGTAAAAAAGAACCAGAATGAGAGAGCACAAATTTAAAGTGAAAGAAGCAAGGGTGAAGTAAGAAAAATCCTTTTCACTCTATGACTAGTTATGATATGCAATGCACCGTCTGCGCTAATACTAATTTCCTGCCCGTGTCCCATATCTGTGGTCATCACTCACTGGGCCAGCATTTGTTGCCAATCCCTAGCTGCCCTTGGGAAGGTGGTGGCCCACTGGAATTTAGGTCTTTTGTTTGAATCAAGGCTGTAATGAATGGCCCCAGTGGAACCCAAACTGGGCGCCACCGAGCAGGTTATTGCTGAGCAGGTGCTGCTTGATAGCACTATTGTTGACACCTTCCATCACTTTACTGATGATTGAGAGTAGACCAATTGGGTGGTAATTGGCCAGGTTGAACTTGTCCTGCTTTTGGTGGACAGGGCATACCTGGCTAAATTTCCATGTTGCTGGTTAGATGCAAGTGTCTTAACTGAACAGGAACAGCTTGGCTAGGGGACTGGCAAGTTCTGGAGAACAAGTCTTCACTATTATTGCTGGAGCAGTGACAGGCGCCCAGATTGTGATAGACAACCAGAACCTTAGGACAATATTGAGAGGATGTAGGGATTCCTGCGCTACGTCTATGTAACACAAATGAATTTTGCTAATTGTGTTTACTTGAAGATCCCTTGTGGATTTTTACAGCTAAAACTCATCCAAACAGTAATCTCTAGACACACGTTTGGGCTAGGGTGCTACTATGCTGCTGCCAGGACACTTTGAGCTTAGGGACAGACATCCAGCTTCTCTCTCTGGTCACATGATTGCATCCTGGCCCCTGACCCACCTCTTCCAAAATTCTATAGACCCTGGAGCAGTTCCGAAAGATTGAAAATGGCAATTTGCAAACCCACAATTCAAAGAAGGGAAGCAGAGAAAACACAGAGGATGACAGACCGAGATAACAAGGTGTGGGGCTGGATAAACACAGCAGGTCAAGCAGCATCATAGGAGCAGGAAAGCTTGACGTTTCGGGCCTAGATCCTTCATCGATGACAGACCACTTCGTTTAATATAAGTAGGAGGGGTAATGCTAGGGTCTGTAATAAATGATGTTTCTGTATCATTACGCCACTTGTCTGGATTTTGTGTCCAGCTTGACCTAGGCTGAAGGTGAACTGATTCCTAGCCCCAGTCCTCCACTGGCCATAGTTCGAACTTGCATTTAAAAAGAGCAGTGATGTTGCCAATTATACAGATACATTTAATCCAGCATTGAAAACAAGTCATTCCCGAGGTTGCAAAACTAACCAATTTGTTGCAAACAAAACTTACTAAAGCAAAGATTGTTGACAAAAGTTGCACATGTGCAAATATACATAACTTATATTCTAGAACCCAGAAGCAATATGAGGCAACATGGATAAGAGACCGACTGTGGTTGAACAGCTCATACAGCATATCAAATTGCAAATGTGGTCAAGGCAGATCCAACAGATTTCCCAGCAACAATAACCCTTTGCATGTTAGTAACACGGTGGGTGATGAAATCTCATCAAAATGTTGCTATTTAAGACAAGGCAACCACTTGCTTTGCACCATTTCCACAAACATCCACTCCTCCACCACTGTCACACTGTAGCACCAGTGTGTACGATCTACAAGATGCACTGCATCTTCCAAACCCAAAACCACTTCCATCTAGAAGGACAAGGCAGCATATACATGGAAACACCATCACCTGCAGCTTCCTCTCCAAGTCTCTCACTGTACAGACTTGGAAATGTATCACTGTTCCTTCAGTGTTGCAGAGCCAAAAGTTTGGAACTCCCTCCCTAATGGCAATCTGGATTGTGCTGGTTCAAGAAAGCAGCTCACCACCACCTTATAAAGGATAACTATGGATGGACAATAAATCCTGACCCAGCCTGTGTTGCCCAGACCCCATTAGTGAATAAGATAAAACAAGGGATTCCAACCCTTCTCTCTCATTAACCCAGCTTTGATGTTCCCTCAAAAGCCATTCTCTCATGTACTGACTAAGTGACTGCTCATGTCCTGATTATTTACTTTCCTTTCCTGGGACTATATTACCCTGGATAGTGGAAACTGAAGTCCAAATCCTACTGAAAAATTCTAGGCTTTCTGCTGATAACCCCTGGGTTTCTTTGGACCCTGATATTTGCTCACTACACTGAGCAAATCATGTTTGGGAATTTCCTTTGCTTTCATTCTCAGTTGCACTACAGTGTTGATGGTCACAGATTTCTCTCAAGCCCCGAAAGCTGCCAGTGCTTCTGAGTTCCTAGAAGTGGCTGAGGAAGGACCACTGGACCTGAAACGTTAACTCTGATTTCTCTACATAGATGCTGAGCTTTTCCAGTAATTTCTGTTTTTGTTTCTGATTTCAAAGCATCCGAAGCTCTTTCAGGTTTTACTCCTGAGTCCCTACTGCCTGGAGTCTGTTGACAGTATTTGTACCCGCTTGAAACCTTTCCCTTCTTCAGCCCCTTGTCAGCTCTGACAATCTCTGAAACTAACTATGCAATATCCCTGGAACTATTTTGTGTGACTAGATGAAAACGTTGCCACTATAATGAGGCAGAACTGAACACAGCAGACAGCAGTGGGACATACTGTTTATGAAATTCATAGTTTGCTGACTTACACAGTACAAATGGATATTTAAAAATAGTGGGATACAAAACAACATCTACATGAAAACTGAGTATCTCTTGACAACTGGTAACTCAATTGAAATTTTCTAAAGTAAGTTCACATAAGAGCCTTAAATAAACATCCAAAGGAAATCTTCATCCCATTAATATTTACAGGATTTAAACACAGGCCCAGAGGCTTAACTGGCTGCATTATCCTGTCCCCTGACTCTGCTTAATCTCACTAATTTTAGACATTTTCTTTCAGTCCACTTGTCAAATGCTTTTGCACGGGAAGATCAATTTCATTGATTGGGAAGTAGAGACAGTTAAATCTCATGATAGTGTGGAGCTAGAGGAATACGGCAGGACAGGCAGCATCAGACAAGCAGGAAAGTTAATGTTTCAGGTTGGGACCCTTCTTCAGAAAATTCTGAAAAACGTCAACTTTCCTGCTTGCCTGATGCTGCCTGGCCTGCTGTGTTCCTCCAGCTCCACATTGTGTTATCTCTGACTCCAGCATCGGCAGTTCTTACTATCTCTAAAACTCTCATGATGCCTTTTGTACAAGCCTTCATTTAAAAGACAACTGATTACGCTACCTTTGCATGGTCAGGATAATGCAGCTGTTTAAATATTGTGATAGGGCAGGCTGGACGTCCTATATTTAAGCAGGCAATGTTTATGTATGCTGAGTTCTTTTACTTTGTTTTAATCTTTCGTTATGACACTCCTGTGTACGGTTAGTGAATAATTAAATAAGGGTTTCGAGCTAATTGTTTATTAGTATAATTACCACTGTTTAAGTTTGTTTAATTATCAATGATTTTTTTTCTGATTTGCTCTTGTGCTGGGAGTGGTTTCACCTCTTATTACTCATTTTAGCATAAATTCTTTGAGTATGCAAACAGGTCCTCTATGATGAACCTTTTTCTGGATTAAGTCCTCATCAGATGTCTATTCAGTCCTGTCTGTGTTCGAGTGTTAATTCTCCCACAAGATCTGGCCACCATCCATATTCAATTTGTGTGAGAATTCTTTTTCAATTAAATATAATTATACTTCCAACCTAATATAATGAATAGATATAGCTATTCACACAGAGAGAGGTGGGTGTTGTGATGGATCAGTTGGTCACTGAAGCTCATCATTCTAGTGAGTTAACATCTCCATGAAGGGTAGACTCCAGGCAGTAGGGACTCAGAAGTAGAAACGGAAAGAACTTTGGATGCTGGCTCACATAAATTGAATTCTTCATTCAATAATCTGTGTTTCTTTTCTTCCTCGTCTTGGTTGATATTGTGGAGTTATGTGCTCTGAACTGGATGTACTACATTTTCAAGAACATCTGATATTGCCAGCTTGGGAAGATATCTGCAATCAGATAAGCAGTGGTGGTGACTGGGCAAACCGATCCATGAATATGAATGGTGGACAAATCTTGTGAGAGAATTAATACTTAAACACAGATAGAACTGAATAGCGACTGATACATCTGATGAGAATTTAATCCAGAAGAAGGTTCATCAAAGATGACCTGTTTGAATACTCAAAGAACTTATGCTAAAATCAGTAATAGGAGGTGAACCCTCTCCCAGTGGTTAGCACTGCTGCCTCACAGCGCCAGGGTCTCGGGTTTGATTTCCCCCTCAGGTGTCTCTCTGTGTGGAGTTTGCACATTCTCCCTGTGTTTGCATGGGTTTCCTATGGGTGCTCCGGTTTCCTCCCACAGTCCAAAGATGCGCAGGTTGGCTGGATTGGCCATGCTAAATTACCCATAGTGTCCAGTGATGTGTAGGTTAGCTGGATTAGGCATGGGAAATGTGGGGTTATGGGTATGGGTGAATCTGGGTAGGACGATCTTCAGAGGGTTGATGGGCTGAACAGCCTGCTTCATACTTTAGGAATTCTACGAGAGAATTCAGCTGCATTGGTTCATATCTATAGTATTCTGTTTGATAAAATATTCCAGAAGTGTTTCAGCCATTCTAGTTGAGGGTCCATCTGATTATCTAAGTGAAGCTTATATGGCCAATTTCACTGTCTTGCAATTATTTCTATTTCAGCTATTTAATAAGTTGGATTTTACTGAATTGCATGCAAGTAGACTTGCATCCACCCAAGGAAGCCAGCCACAAAAGAAAGCACAGTGTCCTTTACAAATCTTCCGGGGTCTGGGTGAAATAATTATATATCTCCTTAAGCAATATGATTGAAGAATCTTGAATGGACAGGGCAGAGTTGGCACCAGGAAATATAACGTGTCATGGTGAATTCAAAGCCAAATTTGCTGTAGGATGAAAAATAAAGGCTAGGATTTTCTGGAGAGATCAGGGACCCCCAGTATTGGTTGCAACTACACTTTGGCAGGGAGCAGGAAACAGGAGCACAATTGCTGTCAACAGTCTCCTGGGTAGCTAGCACAATCAGAGTACTGGGAACTCAGCAATATCACCAGATAAGGTGTTCACAACCAGGGCAGAGCTGGAATCAGAAGCAGGACCAACAGATTGAAGAACAGCTTCTTCCCCTCTGTTATCAGACTTAAGAACAGACCTCTCATTGTTAGATTTGATCTTTCTCTGCATCCTCTCTGTAACAGTGACACTATATTCTGCATCCTGTTCTACGACCCTGATGTATTATGTAAAATATGATTTGTCTGGTTAGCATGCAAAACAATACTTTTCACTTTGTCTCAGTAAATTTGACAGTAATAAATCAAATCAAATCAGAAGGGAGGTAGAAAGGTTCTTCTTTAAAAAACAGGTGCAGGAGAAGAAACCCTTCCAGCACCAAAAAGAGGGAAAAAAAGATTGGACTTAGAAAGTCAGAAAATGTTTACAAAAGTTATACTTTTTATAAAACGCAAGATTTCCAGCAATGCTTAAAAGACAAAGGAATGAGACTCCACACTTGTGAAGGTTAATTTGCAATGTTTGGCACTAACCAAGATTTACCACATAACTTTTGCTGGAATGAATTAGACTGTATCTATAAGACATAGGAGCAGAAGCAGGTCATTCAGCCCATTGAACCTGTGTCGCTATGACTGATCTAATAATCCCAAACCCCACTTTCCTGCCTTTTCGTCATAACCATTGATTCTCTTACCATTAAAAATCTACCTCTGCCTTGAATATACTCAATGATCCAGACTCAACGGCCTCTGCAGTAAAGAATTCCACAGAAATACCATCCCCGAGAGAAGACATTCCTCCTTATCTCTGTTTTAAATGGGTAACTGCTTACTCTGAGATTATACCCTCTGGGCCTAGACTCTTCCACAACAGGATGCAAACTTTCCACTTCTAACCTATCAAGTCCCCTAAGAATCATGTGTTTCAATAACGTCTACTCTCATGAAAATGCTAATGAAAAACTGTGCATCTCGATCAGTAACGTGTAGATTTCTGTGCTCTGTTACATGTGTGCCCAGCAGCGGTTCCTGCTTGTTTTGCGTACAAATAACAGTAAGAGCTGTTAGCCTGACTGTGACACCTACACAAAAGTTTAACCCAATGATTTATTTACTTAAAGGCCATTCCTCCCTGAAAGCCCTTCACTCTTGGCTGGAGAGATAATGCTTATTAACCTTGCATCCTGCTTCATCTCCATTAAGCTTGTAAACTGATATCTTTTATGTCCCATTACCCTAATTTTATGCATTATCACTCCAGTTTGAAAAGCCATCAGCTTCAATTAAGTGGTAAAGGTTGGAAGAACTGTTGAACACTAAACTATGTACCAATGTGGTTAAGTGACTGATATGGAGCAGTGAGTGAGATCATTGATCCTTCACCTCTAGGTGAAATACATTATGAAAGATGAGAGGAAATAATAAGAACTACTTTTGTTAATAGCCATATGATATTCAACTATTTGTCTGTGGTACCAAGAAAGCAACACTTGAACAATAGAAACAATGCGGGAAGAAGCGATACTCGGATTTGCACAATAGTGGCATAGTGCAATTTTGAATCAATTGTGTGTTATAATCCTTATAAATTTTGTGTATGTCTGTGCGTTCCGCAAGATGTCGAAAAAACTGGAGCTTTCTCGCTACACACACACGTTCACTGGTATCACAGATATAAAACTGGCTCTGAGTTCCCTTCTCCTCCCTGGAATTAACCTGCCAATTACCTGCCACTAAAACAAAAGCAATAATGATGTTAAAGAAGCAAAATTCAATCAGTCTACTCTGTCACTGACAGTTGTTATCAGAGTAAGTCATTCCATTATATATTCATAGCTTTGTAATATACTAATTCATTCCAGTCAGGTTGTTGGTGCTAATCTACTCTAACTCCGAATTCCCTGAGCTTCTCCAAACTTATATGTCTTTTTTCCTGTCAAATTCTTCTCTCTTATCATTATTCTATCCTGGCTCTTGTGGTAAAACATTCTAATGCCAGCTTGCTTGAACGAAATTGTACCATTTTCACCCTCTGTTCTTCTTGTGATGGCCTAGGTCTACTTTGCCATTAGTTATCAAGTATTTGGAAAGGATCTTTTTCTATTTATACAATAGAATCTTGTTTATACTTATTACATATTTTTAAAAACAAAAACTAGATTCTTCCTTTCTTCATGGTTTAAAATCTCTTTGTTCCTTGTCTTATTCTAAGCTTTCCTATTGTTCTGACATTCTTTTCTAACACTGGAGTGATGGAACTCCCTTTCAATTCTACAAAGGTGATAGCTTGAAAGTTTATCTCATCCTTATCGGTATTTGCTATTACCTGCTAGCTTTTCAATGCCTCCTTATACATAAATGCCGGGTTGCTACTTGGTATTTTTGTTAATAGTGTGTGTTATTGTGGGGTGGCACGGTGGCTCAGTGATTAGCACTGCTGCCTCACAGCGCCAGGGACCTGGGTTTGATTCCACCCTTGGGCGACTGTCTGTGTGGAGTTTGCACATTCTCCCTGTGTGTGCATGGGTTTCCTCCAGGTGCTCCGGTTTCCTCCCACAGTCCAAAAATGTGCAGGCTAGATGGATTGGCCAGGCTAAATTGCCTGTCGTGTTCAGGGGTTTGTAGTTTAGGCGAGTTGTGGGGGATGGGTCTGGGTGAGATACTGTGAAAGTCAGTGACGACTTGTTGGGCCAAAGGGTCTGTTTCCACACTGTAGGGATTTGATGATGATGATGATGATTTGCACAGTCAGAGCAGAATTTAGTTCCTGCCCAAAGATGAGTTTGGAAGCATCAGGCAGGATTGTAATGGGTAAAGATTTGCTCCATTGCTGGTTGAGGCCCTAAAGTGGACAAACAGGCTTTTATGGGCAGATCTGTGATGTATTCATGGCAGAAGGATGTCACTACTCACCTCTTTCCCTGAATGAACCTAAGGGATTTTTTTAAGGTTTACAATGGGAAAGGAACAACCTCTAGTGAGACTTAACAAGAGGCTCCTGTCTTAATTTATTGCATGATAGCAACTGATAACTTAAATTGACTAGTTAGACATTGTTCCTAAGAAACAGATGCCTTTTCTTTCCCCTTTGAGATTCAGAGCTATTCTGTTGACTTTCACCACCCAAGACTGTTTGACATCATGAGATTGGGTGGAGTTTAATGCAGGCTCCAACTGTAGCCCTCTCAGAGCCAATACCTTATACAAAAAGAGGTTCCCTCATTCAAAGACATTCACTGCCTGAGCCAGGGCCCTCCCATTGGGAAGGGGTGGTATCCCCACCAAAAGGCACCTCCTGACCAAACATTCCACTTCCCCACCTCCCTCCAACTCAACCTCCCTCACCTGTGGTCTGTGTTCCCCAACAATTCTAGACCTCTGCTAAAGAGGAAAGGAGGTGTGTGAGGGAATGCAGGATTTCATTGTTAGGTATGCAATTAGATTTCGGAGGGACAGGCCAGAAATGTGGAGCTCCATCAAGCTCCACAATATAGGACCACAGCACTAACCTGATGGTAATGGTCAGTCCCCCCAGAAGCTTTGAGCCATTATTTCAGGTAATCAGTAATTCACACCTTGCATTTGTGGTTCAATACATTGTGTTGCACATGTTCGTGTGTTCCTGACTACAGTGGTGAGCAACCTTTCAGTGATTGGATTGATCTGCATAATTCTGAGGCTATATGACCTCAAATTCTAAGACATATGTCTTACTTTTTAACCCTGTCCAACGAAGTAGGCCAGTTATTTAGAATGGTCGGGGCATCTGAAGGAACATTTTAGGCCAAGAATTTCAGTGAGTTTGCAGTTTAACCTTATTTACTGGTCCGTCTCCTTAGGGAAAACTTGGTAATTTAGAGAAACTTGGCTATAATGATCTGATGCTATTCCTGAAGCATTCTACAACTCCTTATTTTGGCCATTATCATTAGTTTTAATGTGGAGATGTAAGTAATATATCTTTCTCCACGGTTTTACAGTTGCTGAGTGAAAATGCAGCTTTCGTATGCATTCATTAGGTTTTAGTTTTGTAAAATGCATCCCATTCCAATTTAAAGACTGATGCGTTTCTCTTGAAGGTAAAAATTTATTTCATGACTTCCCTCGTGGATAGGTCATGGAGACCGAATGAGGGCAATGATGTGAGTTCCAAGCAACTCATTACAATATTCATTCCTTATCCCATAGCACAATAAAATGCCTTTCAACACTTATTCTGCAGTCTGCTGTTCCCAGGAATGTCAGTGTTAATTAGAGAAGGCAGCTAGTGGATGTAAAACAGCCAGATCCCATTTCATCACTACAAGTAGCAAGAGGTGTTAAGGGATACCGTATTGCAAATATCACCATTCTGAGGCCAGCACTAATATCGTTTCCTACTGACAATTCCTGTAATACTGCTTAATTTCCAATGTTTGATGAGCTTGGTGCAGGGCTGGCATTGCCTGTAAATGTTCTTCTTTTAAACAAATGACCAGTTCCAGTGGGCATGCTGTGGGAATTAATGGAATAGCAACAACAATGGGTCTGAGGAGGAATACCAAAACCTCAGTATGAAGTCAGCTTTGATTCCAGAAACTCTAGCATTTCGGTCCTTCAAAAAACTGCAGCACAGGGTAGTAATCAAATGTGGACTCATTATGTACCAAGTTCTTGAACATTAGATTTGGTAGGAGCATGTAATCTTGTGGAGTCTCTGACGTCTTAATAATTACATGGAACAAATCCAGATCGTTGAAATAAATAGACACTATCTCAGCCATTAGGCAGTTTAGAGCAACACAACTTAAAGAAAGAAGGAAAGACTTGCATTTTATAGAAAGTGTCACAACTGCTGGATGTCCTAAAGTGTTCTACAGCTTTTGAAGAGTTTTTAAAGTGTCATTGCTGTTGCAATGTAGAAAATGCAGCAGTCACTTTGTGCACAGCAAGCTCCCACAAAAAAATGCGATACTGTTCTGAGAATCTGTTCTTTAGTGATTAAGGAATACATATTTCTCAAGCTGCAGGTGAAGGACCTTGCCAGCCCAACTTCAAAATAGAGTCGTGGGATCTCTGACACCCATCCATAAGGCAGAAATGGTGTCAGCTAAACAGTTCATCTTAAATACAGCACCTGTAACAGTTCAGCACTCCGATAGTACTATACCAGAGTGTCATTCTCAATCCTTCTGCTCATGTCTATGGAGTTAGACCTGAACATTAAACTTTATGACTTTGAGCTGAGAGTGTTAGCTGTTCATTCCTGGATGACACTGCTTACTGGTAAGATCTCTGTTCTCTTTGAGTACTCAGTTCTCATACAGTATAAAACGTTACTTACCCTACCCCCTTACATTGGCCTTTCTTGTGACTCAAGGCAAAAAACTTTGACATGATGTGCCCTTTCTCAACAATACTCATGTCAAACGATTTTCCATGTAAAATTCTTAAGAGGCTTGACAGAGTAACTACTGTACAAGTGTTCCCTGTGTCTGGGGAACCTGTAAAACAGGGCAACACAGAGTTTCAGAATCAAGTGTTGATCATTTAGGACACAGATTAGGGGAAGTTTCTTCACTCAATGGGTTATACCCTCTGGAATTCTCATCACTATACAGCAGTGAATGCTCAGTTGTTGATGGTGTTCAAGACCAGGATCAATCAGTAGATTTTGGAGTGCTGAGGGAATAGGGGTTATGGGGATAGTGTGGGTAAGTAGAGATAAGGAAAATCAATTTTGATTGAATTGAATTGAAAGGCTGAGTGGCTAACTCCAACTCCTACAACTTGTTCAAAACCTTTAACCTAGTAAAAATGAAAGATGCTTCATGGAGTCTTGTGGGAGTCTGATCAGTAGGAAGAGGAGAATCCAGAGACAAGAGCTGGGCCGAGTCAGGTAAGTGGGCTGTTTGAGTTGACAGAGCCTGCAGATGTGGATTGGATGAGGTGTGCAGAGATTTATAAATGAAGATAAGTACTCACAGTGATGAATGTGTTGAGGCTGCAGAGGAGGAGGAGGTCAACGGGGACTTTGGTGAATGAAAATTGATGTCCAACAGGATGTGGGCAGCAAAACGCTACATTTCACATATTTACGAGGCTGATGGATCATTAAGTGAGTGACTGACTTGAATATTCTGAAGTTTGTAGTGCATTCATTTCATCCTCTGAAAGTGCTTTGTTTACCTTATTCCCTTGACCATGAATCTCATTGTAAATGCAACTTTAAACTTCATCGTGCCCAGCAATGTGATTTTTGTTGCAAAACAAGCCTGATGCATCACTTGCATGATAATTATATAGCAACGCTTATAATTTATGAAATAGTTGTCAAAAAGTCAAAAAAACTTTAGTTTTTTTAGTAAAACAGGATATTTTAATCTGAATTCACTGAAGGACATGAACGTTTCCATTCTCCCAGATGATGGATTTTATTCCAGTGCACTTTGAAGCTGATGTCGATATTAAAGTACAGAGTTGCATGAATGCCAGAATGGCCTTATGACACTAATATTACTCCATATTTCTGTACTATTACTCTGTATTGTTGAATATCGCTCTATGAAAATAAATACCCATATTGAAATCAAGTCAAAAAATATTGTGGGTACAAGGATAGATCAGAAGCTAGGAATACTGCAATGAGTAACTCACCCCCTCATTCCTAAAACCAGTCACGATCTACAAGGCACAAGTCAGGAGCATGATGGAATACTCTCCACTTGCCTGGATGAGTGCAGGTCCAACAACACTCAAGAAGCTTGACACCATCCAGGACAAGGCATCCCACTTGAATGGCACCTCATCCACAAACATTCACTCCTTCCACCATTGATGGTCAGTAGCAGCAGTATGTACTATCTCATAGACTCAAAGTCATAGAGTCATACAGCACAGAAACAGATCTTTTGGTCCAACCAGTCCATGCTGAACGTAATCCCAAACTAAACTAGTTCCACCTGCCTGCTCCTGGCCCATATCCCTCCAAACCTTTCCTATTCATATACTTATCCCAATATCTTTTAAATGTTGTAATTGTATTCCCATCCATCACTTCCTCAGGAAGTTCATTCCACACGTAAATCACCCCCTGTGTGAAAAATAGCCTGTTAAGTATTTTTTAAATCTCTCTGCTCTCATCTTAAAAATGTGCACCTTAATCTTGAAATCCCCCATTCTAGGGAAAAGTCAACAGCCATTAACTCTATCTATACCTCTCATTATTTTATAAAATTCTATCAGGTCGCCTCTCAAGACACGTTGTCGAAATTCACCAAAGCTCCTCAGACTCCACCTTCCAAAACTAAGACCACTTCCATCTAGAAGCATAAGGGCAGCAGAAGATACATGGGAACACCACCATTATCTGCAATTTCCCTTACACTCACTGTTCTGATTTGGAAATATACAATTCCTTCAGTGTCATTGAATCAAAATCCTAGAACTTCCTCCCTAATGGCATATAGGTCTTCCTACAACACATAGGCTGCAGTGTTCAAGAGGACAGCTCAATGCCACCTTCTCAAGAGCATTTAGGGACAAGCAATAAATATTGGTTACCTTGCAACCCCCACATCCTGCAAATGTATTAAAAAATCTAGTTTGTTGCACATATTACTCTTGTAATTTTTTTCCCCAGCCTAATCTATCCATTCCAATTGTATTTTCCTTCTAAAACTAACTTTGAAGTAGTTTCGTTTCCCTCTTTCTGGTTTCCACTGTTCATCTTAGAACAAAGGGAGTAATTTATCATCCCCCAAGGCTCCAGTTTCAGTTTAATGTTCCCAGACAGTCAAATGATTGACCCAGTCATGAGCTATCCAAGACCAGGTCCGTTTCAATGAACCCACACAGGAAAGGTTCCCTATGGGTAGTTATTTTAAGCAACCTATACATGCAGTGTGACACACCTCTGGTGCAGGTGTTATGGCACACTTTTGAACCCAGGCCTCTGGATCAGAAGTAGGGACACTACCATTGTGTCACAAGGACACCTAATGCTTTCTGTGGGTAAACTTGCTAAAGAATCTTATTGTAGCTACAGTGTTGGAGGGAGCCCCGTGACAAATGGGAATGAGTAGAAGCCTCATTCTTCAGATCAAAGCACATAATTTGGGTTGACACACTAGTGCAGTGTCATGTGGGAGCAGCACTGTCTAAGGTGCTGTCAATTAGGTATTGTTTCAGCTTGCTGTCTCAGGTAGACTGGGCGAATAGTTGAATGAAAACCACAGTGCAGAAAGAGGCCATTCAGTCTATTGTGTCTGTGCCGGCCTTTTGAGACAGCTATTCAATTTAATATCTCACCCCAGTATCATCCTCATAATCCTGTCAATTGACTCTCTTTATATTTATGCCCAGTTAACTTTTTTAAGATTCTTGTGGAGCCCGGTAGCACTACATTTTCAGGCAGTGTATTCCTAATCTGGATCCTCTGTGAACAAAATACCTTTAAATTTCCCCTCTAATTCTTTTGCCAATCATTTTAAATCAATGATCTCTCAGTAATGACTTGCATGCTGGACAAAACAGAGCAAAGAGTTCATCAAAATTCCTCTCTATCTAATCGTGCCATAAGTTGTCCCAGTGGCATTCTCTGCCCTAAGCAGAACAATCCCATATGCTTAAGTCTCTCCGAATGATTGAAGACCCTCAACTCTAGTATCATTTTGATAAACCATTCTCTCCACCCAAAGCCTTAACATCGTTTCTAAAGCTCAGTATTCAGAATTGTACAATATGCTCCAACCAAGAGGTTTGTAAAGGTTCACATGACTGTCTTGTTTTCTTTTGTCTCCAATGTTCCTACTTACAAACCCAAGTATCACCGATGTTTTCTTAATTAAAGATTTGGAGAGATCTCCTGGTGTCCCAGTTATCTTTCAACTGAGTGAGAATGGGATTATCTGAACATTGTCTCATTTAGGACCTTGCTATGTGTGGATTGTCTGACAGTAATTACACTGAGAAATGATTCATTGTCTGTGAAATGCATTGTGAGGATGTCAAAGGATTAGATAAATGTAATATACCTTCATGGTCTCCCTTTTTTTCTTTCCATCCTCCCTCTTCCCTTTGTCTTTATCCACTTCCACCTCTTTGTTCTCTCTTTTTTAGTGATTGTAAGTAGGTTAGCCAGCTGGACCTCATAGAATATGAGGTCCCTGATTGGGGCTGTTAGTCTGGCCCATTCAGGAAGTCCTGGCTGTCAGATAAAAAGAGGAGGGTCAGACATTCTGGTTGCTATCTCTGATGAGGCTGTACCACAGTCAAGAACTTTCTATGTGTAAATAAAAGATGACTTAGTGACAGGATACTGGCCTCTGTGGGGTTATTTCATGTCTCATGCCGTTTCTTTCTTCCATCTCCCTCTCCCACTCTCACTTTTTCCTTCTGTTCCACTTCACATTTTTTTTCTCTCTCTTACTGGCTCCTTATACTGAACAGCAGTTGCTGTCATTAGGTGTTAAGCTACACTTTGTAGTTTATGAATTCTGATGTCTGCATTTGCTTTGTCCGTGGGTCTTAGTGTGTGCTGAAATGGGATTCACCAGATCAATACCTTTGACTTGTCATCTATCTTGATAACAGTCTGCTATTCAGTTTTGATTTGCTAGTCATCACACTAAACTGTTAAATAATCAGTTTACAGATCTCATCTTAAAGTTTGCTTCGTCTGTCTGCAGCCTGATGTGGCTGGAATATTTTTGCAAATTGCCATTCGCATGTGAATTAATCTTTGCTTGAAAGTTTCAATTTGCTCCAGTCTCTCTTGACACTGAAGCCGTAACAAGGAGATTGCTTATAACTGGCTTGTCCCTGCTATATGGAAAATTGCAGATGAAAATTTCAGAAGACATCGGCTGATGTTTGGAATTCCACAAAGCAATTGGTCAAATGTTTAGGGTCTAGTAGACACATATGATCCGTCTCAAAGGATTTTTCAGTAAGACGAAATCTTTCGAGGCAGTCACTTGTCTCATAGTCCCACAATAATCTGGTGAGTACAGGTCAGCAAAGAATGCTTTTCCATTTTATTCTGAGCTGTTTATAATTTCACTGGTTGTGTTCAGGCAGTTGTAAAACTTTTATAACATCTGAGGCTTCCCCACTCATTGAATTTCATTGATTTACTCTGCTCTTCTTGTCCTACCCTAAGCAATTTTAAATCTTTCTTTAAATCTATTTTTTTCCACCAAATTCTTCTGGCTATTTGAAGTGGAGGTTACCTGGTGAGTAAATTGTAAAATGAAAGTATTTATCTCTGCTCTCATGATCTGCCTGCACTTTATCATTTATATATATGTTTTTGCTCTGTTTATTTCTTGATGAGCTCTCTCTTTTTCTTCCCATTTTCCATCGTTTGTGAGTCACCGTTAATCAAGGATCACCAACTGGTTCACTGCACTGGTTTGATTTAAAATTGGTTCAGCCATGGAATACCGATAAGCAATATTTCATCTAGACACGTTTCCCTCTGCCATCTCCGCCAAACTTCCAGCTCATGTTGTGCCCCTTGTAACCTGTCGCCAGTCATTAACTTTTCTTTTAAATATTCAAAAATAAACCTACATTTGTACAGCAAATTTCATGACCCCAGGATGTTTCAATGCATCGTTGCAACCAAAAAAATGCTTCTGAAGTGTAGTTGCTGTTGTGCATGGATCTGAAAGGGGAAGTGTTTTTACACAGAAAGTAGTTTGTGTGTGGAATGAACTTCCGGGGAAGTGGTGGATGTGGGTACAATTACAATGTCTAAAAGACATTTGGATAAGTACATAAATGGGAAAGTTTTGGAGGGATATCAGCCAGGAACAGGCAGGTGGGACTAGTTTAGTTTGGGATTATGGTCGGCATCGACCAGTTGGACTGAAGGGTCTGTTTCTGTGCTGTATGACTCTATGCATACCGTAAGCACCACCCATTCTGATGATGGCATGTAGACTTAGGCACAAACAGCTAAGGAACTCAAAGAAGTGAGACCTAACATCTGGTCCTCTTCAAACGATGTTCTTCATATCAATATACCTTGTAATTCAGTTGTTGCCATGCAAGCAACTCTATGTTGTTAACTGTTAGAGACTCTTCTAGTTAGATAAGGAAGTGGTTTTGCTCACCCACACTAAAGCAGGCCTGTTGTTTCTGAAAGAGGGTTGTAGCAGCAACCTTCATCATGAGCGGTGAACTGGCCTGCCCGCCCAATGGTCATTGCCGAAATGTAGCAGCTAATTTGCCCCGAACAAACTCCAGTAAACTAGACCGGGCCATTCAGTTTTGCATTTTTAGCTGAGGGATAAATGTTGGCCACCTGGAATAAATTGTGCTGTTCTGCAACATATCAGAGGGCAGACAGGGCCTTAGGTCAACATCTGACCTGAAAGCCAGCATCTCTGGCATGTCACTGGAGCATCAGCTGGGATTATTGTGCTGAAGCCCCCGAGTGGGACTTGAATACAAAACCACAGACTCTCTGTCGTGACAGTGAAATCCACAGCTGTCACCACGTTTCAGTTACCTAGTATTTCCTCTGCTTATCTTTGCTTCAATTTGACTTAAGTGACTTGGGAAGACTGATTTTCCTTTCAACAGTGTCAGGAAATTGGAGGTAGTCATTTATTAGCCTGTTTTCATTAAATGGAGTATATAAACGGGAGAGTTTGCCCAATGTCTCCCATTGCTGTTAGTTAGAATCAGGCCCAGTCTGATTAAACAGGAACCAGATAAAACTGCACTATTTTCAGCTTCACTGGACTAGGGCCAAGGAGTCATCCAGAACCAGGTTAATTGCTTTCAGAATTTCAGTGGAATCTTGTCCGGTAATTTACATTGGTCATTGCAAAATTATAATAGATAAGTAATGATGTGTCAAAAAGGAATTAAACATTGTATTAAAATGACAGAAAAATGATTTCTCCACGTGTGGATGTAAGATATATTGTTAAAGTAAACGCTACTCCTGTATTTTTTCCTCATCTGCAGATTTTATACTGAATATCACAGCATGAAACTACGGCAGAATCATGAAGAGTGCAGCATTAGCACTGATCATCTAGTTTACCCTTATACACACCATGTCTCCTTGATTGACCATCATACCAGGCCCTCAGTGGACTGAATCTTAGGTTGTTGTGTCTAAGTCTGAGTTACACCGAGTTTTTTTTTGCAGAGGGTGGCTGTCACTCTGAGACCTAACAAGTTCTCTCAGTGTTATGTTCTTAAGCTCATCTCATTAATTACTTCTTATGTCCCTATGTGTCTCTCACATTTGATTTCTTCCCCAACAGCGTTCCTGGAACAGCGCGCCATTCGGCAGATATCCCAGAATTCACCAGTCTCACTCGCAGCCACGTCCTTTTTAGAAGACAGCTATGCATCTGGATAAGCACTGGCAGTCTGGGTCAGCTCCGCACAGTTCCTGATTTTCCCCAAACGTGGCAGACAGGGGGAAATCGCTGCCTTGATTTGTCAGCTGTGTCCTGGGCGTCCTGCCAGATGATGTGATGCCAACATCAGACTTTCGCTTAGAATTATTGAATCCCTACAGTGTGGAGAGAGGCAATCCAGCCCATCAAGTCTGTATCAAGTCTCTGAAGAGCATTCCACCCAGATCCACCCCTACCCTATCCCCACAACCCCACATTTACCATGGTTAATCCATCTAACCAGCAAGTCTTTGGACTGTGGAACAAAGCTGGAGCACTCGGCAGAAACCCATGCAGGCATGGGGGAAAATGTGCAAACTGCACACAGGTAGTCACCCAAGGCTGGAATCGAACCAGGGTCTGTTAGGCAGCAATGGTGACCACTGAGCCGTCCCCAGGGCTAGCTGTGGAGGCCAAAACCCAGTCTAGTCACCCAGGTTAATACAGTCTCAGCTATCTGGAGGAATACACAGCACAGTAGGGAAGAAGAGATAGTAGGAACTGCAGATGCTGGAGAATCTGAGATAACAAGGTGTGGTGCTGGAGGAACACAGCAGGCCAAGCAGCATCAGAGGAGCAGGAAAGCTGACGTTTTGGGCCTAGACCCTTCTTCAGAAATTCTGACATCTTCTCTCCAATACTTACACTCACTCTATTTTTGCTGCAGTACCCATTTCCCACCAAGGCTCATGCTCTACCGCTCTCACTATTGCCTGCGACACCTTCTCTATTGCCCTATTCACTTACTTGGGGCACCTCCCCACCTGCACCAGTAGTAATGGCTATGCCACCTACTCTGATTTCCATTAATACCAGCCTCTCTCTCAATCCATGAGCAAAGCAGACAACAGCAGAAAGAGTCTAGGTGGCTGGTGTGCTGCCCATCATTCTGCTCCTAGACCTTGTGATGAGAGTATCTTGACTCTGACCATGCTGAGCCAGGCCTGGACTGCTATTGAAGGCTGCCTTTGACTTCCTGAGCTGGGATTCCCTGAGCACATGCTAATCCCCATGATAGAACTGAGTTTTGCTGACAACTACGACAGGCTTCCTGGCTTTGCGTCCATACTAAACAGTATCTCAAGATACCATTAATATGACCCTGGTATATCTGGCGGAGGTGAAGTGTGAAAAGGCACAGCAATGCTAAGCAGGGATGTTATGAGAATCCACGTCAGGTCAGAGTGAGTAAGCAATAAACTAATGAGCTTAGAGCCTGGAGACACTGCTTGGGCAAGTCCATGAGCTGGGTGTGTATGTGTCTAAATGCACTGTGTCATTGCAGCATTACAATGAGAGTTACTGGTGCAGCCTGAGGTGCAGCATTGAATTGCAGGAGCGTCCTGTAAGTGGATTGGAGATGTGCCATGTGGGCTCTTAGGGTTGGCACATGTAGGATGCCAGTGTCGATGGGCCTGAGCCATGTGTGGACAGTGACCTTAAGGAGGCCTGAGATTTTGATGACTGGTTTCCCATATGGAAATCATTCAGTGTGTGTGACAAGCTCAATTTGCCAGCTCCCTACTCTGGTCTCCTTGTTGAGTTTTCCTGATGTTGAGCTTGTTTGGTCAGGTTGGAAAGTTGATTTTCAATGTGATGAATTGTGCCTTTATCAGAGCATTTAACACGAGTTAATCCCTGTCAGTTGGCATCTTGGTCTGCCTGTAGGAATCTCACCATGTTGCTTGTGAAAAGCATAAGTGATGGTGAAGGTTGCTCCTGACATGGAGAGGGGCCTTGCTGCATTAATCACCCAGTTCTAGCACACATCTTGCCATAGCCCACCTCCTTCTGACCCTTATAAGATTCTGTCTATATTTTATTTGACCTTCTGGGGCCTGTTGGCAATGTTGAACATTTTCTATTTTGAACGTTCTCTGTGTCATCATGAATCACTTCTGTGGTACCAAATATTAGATGCAGAATAAAGTCCTGTTATGCTGTTCCAAGACTGTGTGCCTCCATCCCAACTCAAAATCATCCCTCTGACCCCTTACCGCTCTGTTGCTAACATTATCTGCCCATTACCCTGTCTGAAGTTTCCAGCTTCACGCCAAATTTAGAGAGTTTATCCTTACTGAGTCTTGGCCTACAATTCTTCTGAGATCTCTGCTCTTTAAATTTAACCAATTGTTTTTTCTGGATTATAGTTTCTGTAAGTCTCGTCACACTGTAGGCAGACTTAATTATTTATGTCACATTATTTCAGCCTCAGCTTTGCCATCACTTCACTTCATTTTTGTCAATGCTGCTTCTGTGTGCCAACACTGATCTATGTGCTTTGCCCTGAATTGGAGTAAAGGTTTACACCAACAAATTGGACAATAATGTTACCAAGTAACTGATAAACCCAACAAATTGTAGCACCACTTTCATATCAAATTGTTGATGTGTCTCTGCTACACTTCCAACTTTTCAGGATCGAGCAAAAACATTTTGTTGTCAGTGCATGACCAATGTACTTGACGTTGGGCATCATTGCAGTTGGAATTTTGTTGTTGTTGAGATTCATGTTCATCTGGTGAGCCCTGTGAAGCCATTGCACTAGATTTTGATCATGGTCAGCAATGGCTTTTTCCATTGAATATCCATATCCATAAAGTATCAGACTACCCACTGTAGCTTCCAACCCAAATGATCATGAACTTTCACATGCCAATTGCACTGATACTCCTTTGCAGACATGGAAAAGCCGTATGGGACACACAAACATCTTTATCCTTGTGGCATCCAGAATGCAATTAGCAAACTGCAACTTCTATCTAACTTTGTTTGCCTGTGACCATCCCTCACATGTTGGGTGGTGAAGATTTCTTGCCTTTCTGGGTGTGGCATAATTCATTTGATGATTGGCATAGAGTTGTGAGATCTCTACAGAGCTTTATTTAAATCCCTTGCATTGATGCATATTCTCAGCTTGCCAAATTGTTTCACCACTACCACGCTGGGAATTTTTTTTTTTGCAGGTGTTGTCATTTACTTGATTATTCCTCTTTTCTTTTGAAGATTTCTTGCAGCTGGTACTTCCCTCAGCAGGTGTTTCATTGGTCTGACCCTCTCAGTTCATTAATAAGGGAGGATCTCCAATTGGAAGAACAAATTGTGACATTTGTTTGGATTGAGCTAAGAAACAGCAAGGGGTAGTAAACATTGGCAGTGTAATAATATAAAGCTGTGATTATCCACTTTGGTACCAAACACAGAAAGCCATTTAGATGATAATCAGCTTGAAAAAGGATAGAGGGGAATGTGCAACATGATCGGGGGGCGGGTCTTTGTACAAGAATCAATACTTTGACCCTAGCTGTTCACATTCTGCGTCAATGATTTGGACATGGAGACTCAATGTTATCTTTCCAAGTTCACAGATGAGACAAAAACTAGGTGGAAATGTATGTTTTGAGGAAGATGGGAAGTGGCGTCAAGAGACAGTCTTAATGACTGGACAAGAACATGGTAGATGGAACATAATGTGGAAAAATGTGAAGCTCTCCACTTTGATGGGATGACCAGATGTGAACTGTATGTTTTAAATGGTAAGGGGTTGGGAAGTGTAGATATGAAAAGGGACCTGTGCGTTCTCATCAATAAGTTCCTGAAGGTTAACATGCAAGTAACAGCAAGCTATAAGGAAGGCTAAGGGAATGTTACATTTAGAATACCCCCACCATTTAGAATACTGTGTCCAATTTTGGGCCTCACACCTCAGGAAGGACATACTGGCACTGGAGCATGTCCAGCAGAGATTCACACGGATGATCCCTGGAATGGTAGGCCGAACATATGATGAACGGCTGAGGATCCTGGGATTGTATTCATTAGAGTTTAGAAGGTTGAGGGGAGATCTAATAGAAACTTACAAGATAATGCATGGCTTAGAAAGGGTGGACGCTGGGAATTTGTTTCCGTTACGTGGGGACACTAGGACCCATAGGCACAGCCTTCGAATTAGAGGGGGTCAATTTAGAACGGAAATGAGGAGACATTTCTTCAGCCAGAGAGTGGTGGGCCTGTGGAATTCATTGCCATGGAGCGCAGTGGAGGCCGGTACGTTAAATGTCTTCAAGGCAGAGGTTGATAAGTTCTTGATCTCGCAAGGAATCAAGGGCTATGGGGAGAGTGCAGGTAAGTGGAGTTGAAATGCCCATCAGCCATGATTAAATGGCGGAGTGGACTCGATGGGCTGAATGGCCTTACTTCCACTCCTATGTCTTATGGTCTTATGGTCTTATTTATTGCAAGAGGATTTGAGAACAGGGGCAATGAAGTCTCATTTCAATTGTATAAGTGCTTATTTAGACAGCACCTGGAGTAATATGGGTAGATTAGGTCTCCTGATCTTGGGAAAGATATTATTGCCAAGGAGGGAGTGCTATGAAGGTTCATCAGATTTGTTCCTGGAATGGCAGGACAGTCTTATGAAAGAGGTGGGACAAACTGGGTCTGTGAAAAAGATGATCTGATTGAAACTTACAAAATTCCTCAGTGTAGATGAAGGTAAGATGTTTTCCCTGGCTGAGGAAAATAGAACTGGGAATATAATGACAAGATAAGGGAGAAAGAAAGAAACACTGAGATGAAGGAAAATTTCTTTACACAGAGGCTTGTAAATCTTTGGAATTCTCTCCTCCAGAGGCCTACAGAAGCTCAGTCTTTTGAGTATGTATAAAGTAGAGATTGACAGATTTCCAAATACCAATTGATGTAAAAGGATATGAAGATAATGTAGAGTAAAAGGCATTGAAGTGTATGATCAACCATGATCATATTGAATAGTGCAGCAGACTCAATGGGCTGAATGGTCTATACCTGCCCCTATGTTCCCATCTACTTTGAGATGACATTCTCCAGGAAAACCACCTAAACCTGTATGTAGAGACAGTAAGAACTGCTGATGCTGGAGTCAGAGATAACACAGTGTGGAGCTGGAGGAACACAGCAGGCCAGGCAGCGTCAGAGGAGCAGGAAAGCTGACGTTTTGGGTCAGTACCCTTCAGAAAATTTCTGAAGAAGGGTCCAGACCCGAAACGTCAGCTCTCCTGCTCCTCTGATGCTGCCTGGCCTGCTGTGTTCCTCCAGCTCCATACTATTCTAAACCTGTATGTATATTGTTGTATTCTCGGATCTATTCCATAGTTAACGGTTTAATACGCTGTGGCATGTTGCAAATCTCTTTTGGCATTTACAGGGTTATCTGTCTGTAACTGAGGAAGGGTCACTGGACCCAAAATGTTAACTGTGATTTCTCTCCACAGGTGCTGCCAGACCTGCTCAGCTTTTCCAGCAATTTCTGTTTTTGTGTGTGTAAGTAAAGGGTGACTTGGTGACAGGATACTAGCCTCTGTGGATTTATTTCAAAATGTTTCCAATCCTGACACAAGCAAGTTACCTAACTGTTCCAGGCTGTAGGTTTCATTATTGGATTCCCAAGCCAAAAATACTGTTTAATCGAGAGCTGTGCATTTGTCTCTTTTCTACTCCATTGCTGAAGCTGTATTTTCCCACTTGCAGTCCAATACTCACCCTTACATTTAGCTCTATTCAGCTCCACAAGTTAATTATTTTGATAACTGGTTTATCAAACGTTTACGAGGCCACTGTCTGTTCTCCTGACTCAATGAATCTACTTCAAAATGATTTTCCTTCATTTTCAAATCCTCTCCACTGCCTCTCTGCACCTTATCTCACCCTCTTGAACATATGGGCATTCAACAATGGTTATGTTGCTGGAACTAGTACCCCAGAGGCCTGATACAGGACAGGAATTCAATTCCCATCACAGGAGCTGGGGAATTTAAATTCAGTTGCTTAAGTAAAAAAAAAACCTTGCTCCAGTGGTGGTGACCATGAAACACCTGGATTTATAGAAACCCATGATGTGCTTTAGGGAATTAATTCTGCTGATCTGACTTGATCTATCCTGACTCCAGAATAACATTAATGTTGTTAATTGCCCACTGAAATGGCCCAAACCCTTACTCGGATATACAGGAGTAAATAAATAAAGGCTTCTCCAGGGCTGGTCGTATCCTACGGCTTATATTAGTACATGCATTTGGTTAGCTGAATCTTTTACCTGACATCCTGTTGTGAGTAAACACACAGCAGTATTGTAGATCTCATACATTAGTTTTGTTAGTTTTTGGGATATTGCAGAGGGCCTGTATATATAAACAGCTATTTATTACCGCACCAATTGGAGTGTTTGTCCGTGCCTGTTTCCTAACTCCACTGATTCTGAACCATTGTGAGTTCCTTACCCCATCCCCAACACTGTTTTATATTTTATATTTCAGATCTAGTTTCAATGTGTCTAACAGGTTGTATCCACAATGTTTTAACATGTCTACTCCCCCATTCAGCTCTGGCTTCCAGCTCTTTCTGCAGTTTATTCATTTTGCCCCAAGTCCACGCCCAGGCTTAGGTAATCAAGCACAGTGGGTGTCAATAGTAAACAGACGAAAATGACAACCTCTATCCTACCTAGTTATGGCAGAAAGGTTTCTGAATCACCAAGGTTTCATTTCAAGGCAGATAGGAGAAGGTGAAAATTTGGCCAGCTCTAATCCAGGATAACAAGGTATGGGGCTGGATGAACACAGCAGGCCAAGCAGCATCGTAGGAGCAGGAAAGCTTGACATTTCGGGCCTAGACCCTTCATCAGAAATGGAATTCAGCCAACTGTACAGAGTCCCAGAGGCATTGTTAGCATCTTAGGATATTTACGAGTGGCCTGAAGGAGCAGTTCCCCCTCCCTGTATGTAAATGGGATTGAGAGAACTCCATGGGTTTTGGAGCAGATCTGAGAAATGATGTTGGGCAATCTGTAGTGTTATACCCCAGTGCTGCAGGATCAGACAAATGTCATGGCAAATTATTTGAGTCAGTTCCTGTGTCAGATTACATTTTGAGTTGTAAAGGGCTCGGTGTAAGCTGCCTATTTTAGGATCCGTGAGTCACAGCCACTGGAAAAAAGGCATGTTGTAACAGAAGATTTCTCAAAACCAATGAAAGGGAATTTGGAGCAATAAGATATACATCTTCAGATGAATACAAAGGCACATTTAAGAAATCTCAGGGTCGACGAAAGATTTGAATGTGTTCATGTTCACTGGATTTGAACTAAACTGAAAATAATCAAATTTTATACTATAAATGATGCTATAATTTTACATCGACTTTTTCTGGGGAACAATTATCGCTGGAGTCCTGGTGGTGGGTGGAGGAAGGGTCATTATTCCAGTGAAACACTCTAGTTTCGAGTTCTACTGTGACGATTGATCGTCAGTAGATGTAATTTGCAAGTTAAAGCTTGACTAATTTTTGAAAGACATGCATGCACTCTATTATTAAGGTGTTGAGACTTCTAAAAAATTCATTCTTGTAAACAGAGCAGCAAGTGACCTTTCTTTTGCTTCTGTCATTGGTACCTCCTGTCATTGTTTGCACCACTGGACAGCATACATTTTACCTAATCATTTCAGGAACTCTTCCTCACTGGGACTGTGTCTCTATTGCATTGGGGTGGGAAGTGTGTTTAAATTGGATGTCTTTTTTAGGCTCTACACAGCCTCCAAAAAGGCAGACAAGAAGCTTGTGTGCACGTCTGATTGGGAATTCATGTTGAGATGTACATTAAAGGGTGCACACCTTAAATTGTATCCATTACAATCTACTTTATTCCGTAATCCCATGTTCTCTGTAGACAGCACATGGAAGCAGTCCTATAGCTCGGATGCATCTACATGGCGTCCCAATATATTATAGATTATATTACATACAAATAGCTATATATCCTTATCCTCAAATGGAAAAACACACATCCTTGTTATATTAATTGTTGCTATAACGTTGGTACATTTATGCTAAACAGAAGAACTGACATTACATGTGGGCAAACACCAGATTCCCTTAACCCTTGTCTGAAGTAGATGCTAAACATTTTGCATTTGTAAATAAGACCTCACTGCTACCTCAGCTTCATATGGCAACATTGATTTGCCCCAGTTCTAGCCTCCAGTCACAAACGTTTGACTCTCGATGCCTGTTTTAGCTCCTGATTTTTATTCTGATGCCCCATATCCTGGCACCCCTTGTTCGGCCTCGCACCCCCCCCCTCCAATGTGAGTTGAAGCCCTGAACTCAATATCCAGTATTATTCTGAGTACTGATGTAGCGTCACTGGACTTGAAATGTCAACTCTGTTTTCTTCCTCTTTATGCTGCCAGACTTGTTACATTTCTCCAGCAGTATCTGTTATTGATGCAGTAATATTGGGCAGAGTGTAAATGTAGATACTGTACACTTTCTGGCTACTGAACTTGGGTTACGATTATCCATGTCACATTGCTCTACGATTATTTCAGATACTTGTTTCAATACCTCTCTTGTTGCTAAGCAGACAGCAGGTACGTGTTCTGACTGTGGGGCCCTTCCCCATTTTGTTTCAATTCCAGCTGCTGCTTTTCAGTGACACAAAAGCTGAGTTTAAACTCTTCATGTTGTAGTTTTTCTATTTCTCTGCAGGCTACACTTGCACTGAGGGCAGAGACGTCAGGTCATTCCATTATGTTTCTATTCTGTGTCAGTGTCATGATTACTTGTAGGTACACATCTTCTGCACCTGTCCCATGCCTAACATTACCATCCGATGCAAACAATATAACCATTCAATGAAATTCAACCATAGCTAAAAATATTTTTCTAAAATGTAAAGCCACATTGAATTTACAGCATATTGGGACATCGGACACCACTGGGCCCATTAATTCAGTGCTGGTGAAAGCATTCCAAGACTTCAATTGCCTTTCCTTGACATTTCATTGTATGCTTTTTTTTAAAGGTTTTCCCATTCAGGTACTTACTCAATTCCCATTTTAAATGATGTTATAGGCTTGAATTTTTGCCAATTTAGGATAACTCAAAAGGCCTTTAGCAAAAGCACAGAGGACCGGATTCCCAACCCTATTCCCATTGGTTTGAGATTGTCGGGAGTGCCTTTTGACTGTGCGGGCTGGTTCGTACCATGGATCCACACCTGGCCTGTTCCATCATCGAGCTTACATTGCCTCATCCCCCACAGTTTTCATTCAGTGAGAACAGGTTATTAGAAGGATGTTGTTCACAGCTGCCCTGAGGTGTTGCAAATTATAATCTGTATGAGGAAACCTTCCAAAGATGACCACTAAGCAATGCTGGAAATCGGAAATTAAAACAGAAGTTGCTGAAAAAACTCAGCAGGTCTGCAGCGTCTGTGGAGAGAAATCAGCGTGAACCTGACTGTATCTGAGATAGTAGGAACTGCAGATGCTGGAGAATCTGAGATTACAAGGTGCAGAGCTGGATGAACACAGGCCAAGCAGCATCAGAGGAGCAGGAAAGCTGACGTTATGGTCTAGGCCCGAAACGCCAGCCTTCCTGCTCCTCTGATGCTGCTTGGCCTGCTGTGTTCATCCAGCTCTACACCTTGTTGTGACAGACTGGATCTCTTTACTTTTGAAAAAGAAGGCTACCTAATAAAGGTCTTTAAAATTATGGCAGGTTATGATAAAGTAGATGCAGAGAGAACATCTCCTGTGGTGGTGAAGAGAAGCCTACATATTATCAATTTACCATAGTCACAAAAAATTCAATAGGAAATTCAAAGGAAACTTCTTTTTCCAAAAAGTAGTGTGAAAGTGGCATTTCCTGCCACAGGAAATAATTGAAGCAAGTAGTACATTAGTAAACTATTGCATAAGGGCTCAGGACCCTGGAGCAACCTTGTGATGATGTCACAGAGCTGCACATCGCAGAATATAAATATCACAGTGTGGTGAAGTCACAAAACTCTGGAGGAATACACACTACAATACCACTGTAGACTAGAAGATTTACATGAGCACAGTGATCTGATCACACAAAGATTATAGATCAATCCTTACCTTGTAAAACTATAAAATCAGTGCCTGGTATATCTTTGATTACCATGTCCATCAGTGTTTATTATTAATGTATCATAGTGTTACTCAGAACAAAAAAGAATCCTGAACTCATAATGTGGCATCAAACCATACAATAATTGAGAAACTAAACAAGTCAATGAGGGAGAAGGGAATAGAGCACTACAATAGTAGAATAACGGGTACATGTCAAGGATAAACACCAGCATGGACTGGCCTCTTCCTCTGGTGTGATATGTGTAATCTTTCATCTTCCAGTGCGGGGATGAAAGGGATGCTGCATTGCAAGTGAAGCTATCGTTCAGATTGGAAATTAAACTTAGGTTCTGTCTGCAGTCTCCTTGTTGTTTGGTTGGATGTTAAAGATCCCATAGTAGTCCGACTGGTACCCCAGCTATTCCTGCTGCCTCAAGCAACACCAGAAACATATCAAATTCTCGCTCTGCCATTTTACACAAGAGTATTGGGATGCTGTATTCACCTATATAACTCCAATGTAATTCACTGCATGTGAAGCACTTTTAGATATTTTGGAGCGCTGTAGTAAAGCACTATGTCAATATAATATTCTTTAAGCATACATCAATAATTTTACAGCCTTCTAGTTTACCCTGAACATTTATCACTATTTGCTAATGGCATATATTTCAGAAATTTATTTTTTTCTATTGAATCCCAGTTTAAAATTCTTAAGCAAAACCATCCCTTTATCAAGTAAAGAGCTTTTTCATTGCTGAAGTCCTGTTTATTTTATAATGCTTTAAATGCACTTGAATGCATTCTGCCAGTATTAATCATTACATGTTCCCTGTGAATAAGATCATGTACTACACTGAGTCTTCAACCTAAGTGTGTCCCAATGGGAAACACTGGCAGCAGGTTTTTCCTGGATAAATCACAGAACAGATCAATAATTCCACACCCTGGAGACTGTCAAATATGAGTTCAGTTGAAAAGGAAATTGTTTCTAACAGTTGGGATACGGATAAGCAAAATTTCACAACATGGGAAAAATCTAAATGTGGCATGGTGGCTCAGTGGTTAGCACTGTTGCCTCACAGCGCCAGGGACCCAGGTTCAATTCCATCCTTGGGCAACTGTGTGGAGTTTGCACATTCTCTACTTATCTGTGTGGGTTTCCTCTGGGTGCTCCGGTTTCCTCGCACAGTCCAAAGATGTGCAGGTTAGGTGGGCTGGCCATGCAAAATTGACCATTGTGTACAGGTTGGGTGGATTAACCATGGGAAATACAGGGATAGAGGAGGGGTGTGGGTCTGGGTGAGATGCTCTTTGGAGATTCAGTGTGAACTAGATGGGCTGAATAGCCTGATTGCACACTGTAGGGATTCTACGGTTGCCAATCTGAGCCAAGGCCTGGGAAGGGGAGCATTTGTGATTAGATGCGCAAGGAATAGTTGGTCAAACAGGGCAATTCTCTTTATCCTAGGGGCAGATGCCCATGAGTTGTGAACATGTTAGCACTCCCTGTTTCCTTTGGGAATTTCAGTACTTTCTCGCAAATGTTGGACATGCACTCTCTCTAAGTCTTTAATTACACTGAGATGGTTGTGAGCTGGCCTCCTGTAAGCAATATCGTTTCCTATTCTACTGCAGCAAGGAGAAGGCTGAAATTGGTCGGCCTGTAAGCACAATTCTTAGACCATAAATAAAACAAAAACAGGGAGAATTTTCAATGCAGGCCAAGGCCAAGAATTTTACTGTTGAGCCTGATTGATCAGGTCAGCTATGCAGTCCCCGCCAAACATTGTGATTTCTTTATTCTCCAGGTCAGGGAGGGAACTGGTGTGTGATGGTGTTGAGCTCACTAACCCTGGATGTGAGGCGAAACTGGCGTTGGGGTTTAGTGGGTGCTGAGGCAGATTGGCTCAGAGGCCTGCCACAAATCTGTGGCACATTTCCCCAGATGTATCGAAGGTAGTTCGGCATTCTGGTCCTCACCCCTTACGCCCCCAACCTACTCCCTATGCCACCCACATACCTACTTATGGCCCCCAGTCTACCAAACCCCTCCCCCACCCACCCGGTCCTGTTACTTGCATTCATATTTTTGTTTAATGAAAGGTCCCAATCCAAAGATTATTCTGGTGTTGAAATGTGAAATCCATGTTGTCAAAGTGCAAAATCGCAGTCCTGTCTACTGGATCTGAAATGAGACACTTGATAACAGAAATTGACAGGACAGCCTGAGGGGGAAAGGATGGGTTAGTGTTTCAATTCTGACCTTTCACCAAACTAAATCCAAAACATTTGCTTGTACCGTAAAACAACAGGCCAGGCAGCATCAGAGGAGCAGGAAAGCTGACGTTTTGGGTCTGGGCCCTTCTTCTTCATTTCTGAAGAAGGGTCCTGACGAAACATCAGCTTTCCTGGGCCCTTCTTCTTTATTTCTGAAGAAGGGTCCTGACCCGAAACATCAGCTTTCCTGCTCCTCTGATGCTGCCTGGCCTGCTGTGTTCCCCCAGCTCCACACTTGTGTTTTCTCTGACTCCAGCATTGGCAGTTCTTACTATCTCTGCCTGTACCGTAAAGGCTGGTTGAGGCGTTTGTCCCCTTCCTGTGCTTTCTTGCCTTTAATTGCCAACTAAATTGTTTGCTTCAGGAGAGCAGGACTGAGAATGAAACGATTTTCTGCAAAAGATAAACTCCACGTCTGAGGAGACTACACTCTTTGTCTGATTAAATCGCAAGTGCTGAATTAGGTGACTTTCCAGTTTTCACACTGTCCTATCTAATTAGGGTTGGTAACTCATATCACAAAAAACATAAGCAGTCATGTGATGGTAGTTAACGCCACAAACCAGCTTTGGAATTGATTCTGATACCTAGGAGAAAATGTTAGAACTACTCTATTAATCTACTTTGTAAATCCTTTCAATTGAGAATTTTAGAATTTATATTGACAGGGCAAAAAATCAAGAAAATTTATTCTGAGCGTTAACTAAATTAATTACACTGTCCTTGAATATCACTATCGCTACATGTGAAGGGCATTGTGGATATATTTGCAGCAATTTTCCAATTAAAATTTTCTGTTATTGATGCTGTATAAACAAAAAGTTCCCCAAAATCGGTGATTTGAGAGGGAGAGTAATTACAAATTTCTTTAGCAGCATCAATTTACATTTACAAATGGGTAGTGTTGTAGAATACAGGGACCTAAGGTTCAGGTACGTAAATCTTTGACGTTTTCATCATATGTAGACAGGATGGTTAAAAAGAAAGGTGCTTAGCACTCTTTCTTTCAGTGCTGAGACCTAAGCATATAGGAGTTGGGCTGTAATGTTGAGGTTGTATAGGATGTTGGTGGGGCCCCTTCTGGCATACTATGTGTAGTTTGGGTCACCCTGTTATAGGACGAATATTAATAAATTGGAGAGTGTTCAGAAAAGATTTACCAGGATGTTGCCAGTAATGGAGGGTTTCAGTTATAAAAATAGGCTGGATTGGCTGGGACTATTTTCACTGGTGTATAGGAGGTCGAGGGGTGACCTTATAGAAGTTTATTAAATGTGAGGGATATGGATAAGGTGTTTTTTCCTTAGGGTGGGGGATTTCAAGACTAGGGGACATATTTTTATGGTGAGAGGAGAACGATTTAAAAAGACATGAGAGGCAACTTTTTTTACACAGATAGTGATTAGTGTGTGGAATGAACTTCCAGAGGAAGTTGTGGATGCTGGTACAGTTACAATGTTTACAAGACGTTTGCATAAATACATGGCAAGGAAATGTTTGGAGGTATATGGGCCAAGCACAGGGAGGTGGGACTAGTTTAGTTTGGGAACAATGGTCGGCGTGGGCTGGTTGGACCAAAAGGTCTGTTTCTGTTCTGTACAACTGTATGGCTCTAAATATTAAGTCTGAAGCATTGACAAAAAAAAACTCTAGCTAAACCAGATTAGGTGCATTAGGGTAGGTGACCAAATGTTAGGAAAGAGGTCAGTTTGAAGCAGCTGGGAAAAGGAGGTAGCAAGAGGTGGAAATCATATGTGTGGAGGAAGTTCCAGAGTTTAGGGCCAATGTGGCTGAATACATGGTCTCCAATATTGGAGGGATTATAATTGGGGAAGTGCAAAAGGTCTGAATTGCTCGAGAACAGCGATCTTGATGAGCTATGTTAAATAGGAACAGAACTCAAGCTTGCTCTGACATTCATTAAGATCGAGGTCCCAAACATACCTTCCAGATGAAGCAATGTTTTCTTCTTTCAACTGACACTGCTGTATTCTCTGCTCACAATGCCATCTCCTCCTCATCTGCAAGACCAAATGCAGACGGGGTAACCGCCTTGCAGAACACCTCACTCTGTCCATCAGAATAACCCTGACCTTCTACTTACTTGCCTTTTCAATTCATCATTTTGGTTTCATGCCACTATTTCCACGTAAGCATGCTGCAGTGTTCCAGTGAAGCTCAACTGAAGGAGCAACTCAATATTGTCCACTTGGGGACGATACAGACTTCGGTGGAGGTGATGGGTGAGTGAAATTATCATGAGCTATTAATCCAGACACTGAGGAAATGTCCTGGGGATCTACTTTCAAATCCTGCTATGGCTGATGGTGGAATTTGAATTCAATAAAAATAAACTGGAAATAAGAGATTAGTGATGACCATGAAACCATTGTCAATTGTCAAAAAAGCCCATCTGATTCACTAACGTCCTTTAGAGAAGGCAACTGCCATCCTTACCTGGTCTGGCCATTATCTGCCTCCAGGCCAACAGCAATGTGGTTGACTCTTAACTTCCTACTGGGAAATTAGCATTGGGCAATAAATGCTGGGTCTGGACAATGACATCTATGTCCTACGAATGAATAATAAAAAAAACTCAACATTGAGTTCAATAATGTCAGAGCTTGGACATTGTCCATTATTGTCTTTATCCCCTGTGTCTTCATCTCATGGGCTCATTGTCAGAAGAGCTCTCCAATCTTGTACTATTCACATTACTATCTATTATCACCTAGTTTGTATCTTAATCACTCCCTTGCTACCATTAGCAGTCTACTTGCCTTTTGTTCTGGGCATCCTTACCATTTGTTCCACTCACTCCTCCTCCCCACTGTCAACAGCATAAAAAGCATAATTTCTGGCCCCAATCAGTTCTAAAGAGGAGTCATGTCAGACTCAAAATATCAACTCTGTTATTCTCTCCACAGATGCTGCCAGACCAACTAAGTTTCTCCAGTACTCTCTGGTTTTGATTTCAGGTAAAAAGCTACTCTTTCTTTTAATTTCAATATCTGAGTGAATGTGAATGCCTTGCTGAGTTTCAAAACTCTCAGAACCACTTCTCCTAGCAGAACGTTAAGTTCAGACTTTGACAGATTTGAAAGGTTTTAAAGGATAATCTGGTTTTGATATGTTTAGTGAAATGGATGTTTGTTTTTAACAACAGCTTTATCACTTGAATTTTCTTTGAGAAGCGTTTTTTCAGAATACAGCGTGATTGATTGAGAGCCCTATTAGATTGTTGGGATGTTATTTTTTCATCACCATTTCAAAGGCCTGACTGTTGAGGCTTGCCCACATGGGTAATTGGTGAGTGGTTATGAAAGGGGCATGGGTACAGTCAGGGCACGGAAGGAATGTGAGGGGACCATGAGGAATATATATGTGCTCGGACAGAGAACATGGGGTAAGTGAGGTGCATGAGAGCTTGCGGTTTTGACTTCCACCTTTTAAAAACCAGGTTGACGTCCCAGTGAAAGGGGCTGTCTAACTATCAGAGAGTTATAGAGTCATCGAGTCATACAGCGCAGAAACAGACCCTTTGGTCCAAAATACCACACCTACCATAATCCCAAACTAAACTAGTCATACCTGCCTGCGCTTGGCCCATATTCCTCCAAACCTTTCCAATTCATGAACTTATCCAAATGTCTTTTAAATGTTATTACTGTACCTGCATCCACCACTTCCTTTGGCAGTTCATTTCACACATGAGCAACAGTCTGTGTAAAAACGTTGCCTCTCATGTCCTTTTTAGATCTTTCTCCTCTCACCTTAAAAATGTGTCCCCTAGTTTTGAACTCCCCCACCCTAGGGAAAATGCCCTTGTCATTCACCTTATCTAAAACCCCTCGTGATTTTGTAAACCTCAATAAGGTCACCCCTCAACTTCCTACACTCCAGTGAAAACATCCCAGTCTTTCCCTGCAATTTTTATATCTCAAACCCTCCATTCCCGGCAACATCCTGGTAAATCTTTTCTGAACCTTGTCCAGTTTAATACTATCCTTCCTACATCCAGAAAGCAGAAATGAACACAACACTCCAGAAGAAGCCTCACCAACGTCCTGTACAACCTCAACATGATCTTCCAACTGTTATACACAAAGTCCTGAGCAATGAAGGATAGCTTGCTAAATGCCTTCTTAACCTCCCTGTCTACATATGATGCAGATTTCAAAGTATCAGCTTGAACATTCACCTACTTCTTTTGCCACCTAAGGCCTGACCGCTGGAGGCATTGGGCTGAGACTATTTTGAGCCTCCTGCCTCCTCAGAATAAAATCAGGGCACACTGGGGCTTTGCTCATCTGCTGGCTCAGGAACTATCCCGACTCTGAAATGGACTGCAATGGTTCAAGGCGGCAGCTCACCACCATCTTCTCAAGGGCAACTAGGGACAGGCAACAAATGCTGGCCCAGCCAGCAATATCCACATCCTACAAATGAATAGAAACAAGTCTTTGCACCTCCTTCATTGACAACAGACATGAATCCCAACCATTCAAATTCTCCCCGCTTTTTTTATAGCCTTTCAAACAATGCCTGGTGTTAATGCAAATTGGAGAAAGAGCCAATCACCAAATACTCAAAGATAGTCATTAATTCTGCCACTGCTCAAGTAAGACATCAATTATACATCTGTAGTCTCGGGGGGTTAAAATGTAATATTCCACAAAGTCTCAGGACATTTTAAAATATTGCAGAATATTTATTTTTCTTTCAGTACTTGACTCTGTTCTCATTTATAAGATTTATACCCATGTTTGTGTGTGTATTTATGTTTTATTATTTTCCTTCAGGTTAGTCAGTGATAAAAAAATTCCTTTCTCTTTCGTTCAGAAAAACCTTATAATCGGTTCCTCAATTTTCAAAGAGCAAGCTATGTTTTGATGGATGTGTGATTGTAACCACATGCTAAAACAAACTTCAAATACTTATTGCGTCCAGCTCATGGAGGTACAAAATGGGGATCCCACTCATTCCTTCTCACCTGGTCGTAACAGTCAGCCAAGGCATTCGTTATAGTCCCACATGCTGTGTGTCAGCTGAGAGGATATATTTTGACAAGTTTCAAATTTTACCCAATTGTGGAAAAACTGCAGAATCCAAAGTGAATTACAATATTGAGATTAGCCACGTCAGAAGTGAATTGAAAATTAGATTTGCAGCATTGTCTTTTAATAGTGCAAGAAATAAGGGTGTTGGTAGCTCAGTTGGCTGGGTGGCTGGTTTGCAATGTAGAGTGCTACTAAGAGCGTGTATACATTTTCTGTATTGGCCAAAGTTACAATGAGAGCCTTCTCAACATTGATCTTTATTGGTGACCCTCAGGTTAATTTTACCACCAGTTGTCGCTCTACTGAGAGAGCAGCCAAGGACTGTGACAACTTTAGCTTTATTACTTGAAGCTGCTGCTGTCTCAAACTCTTTGGATTTTCCTCTCTCTCACAAGCTGAAAGAAGATTTACAGTCCTGTTTGTTCAAAGCTTCTGAACATCCCAGAAACAATTGTTGGGTAAATCCTGCCAGCGACTGATTACTGACCTCTTGCCCTTTGGGCCTCAGAGAGATGCTCTTGTCCAGAAAGCTTCTGTTTAAAAAGCAAAACCTGGTGACTCGAGCTCTTGAAGCTGTTGTTTGAGGGGAAGGATTAATTTATATCAATGTCACAATTATGCTGTTCTGTTGTGAATTAGTTAAAGTGAGACCACAGTGAAAAGCAGCAGCTGTTATTGTGGGAGCCAGCACATGGGTATAGGAAGATTTGTTGCAGTGTGGGAGGCAACACTGGGATCGACAACATTTTGTTATCAGACGTCCTCTGTTGCTGGTTGGGCAAAGAAAACTAAGCTCTTGTAGAGAAATGATTTCTTTTCATTATTCATTGCTTGTGTTCTGATGAAACAGAGAAGTCTCATCCAAGCCATTTTTGGGACAATGAATATTTTGATAATAAAAATGAAAATCATATAAATATTGAATCTAAGTATTTTTATGCTTGGTTGTGAGAAATCATGTTTATTTAGCATTATATATGTCAGCAAATTCAGAAAGAATACTTTCCCCATGCCAAGCAGAGCTGGTATTCGCCAGGAAGTTGCATTTCCACAGCTTATAACCTTTATGTTCCTTACTTTTAACTAACAGAAAATTTATACTTTAAATGCTTTAAAGTAAGAAAATAAGGCTTGGTAGCCTTTGGTGGACGTTGTGGTGGGGGGTATCTGATGTGATATTTCCAGAAGGCCTTTGACAAGGTGTGACACAGGAGGTTGCTAAATAAGATAAGAGTCCAGGGTGTTAGGAGCAAAGTACGGGCATGGATAGAGGATTGGCTGCCTGGCAGAAGGCAGGGAGTAGGGATAAAGGGTTCTTATTCAGAGTGGCAGCTGGTGGCTAGTAGATTTCCGCAGGGGTGAGTTTTGGGACCACAACCATTCACGCTATGCATTAATGATCTGGACAAAGGAACTGAGGGCATTGTTGCTAATTTTGCAAAGACAGTTGGAGGGACAGGCAGTGCTGAGGAAGCGGCAAGACTGCAGAAGGACTTTGACAGGCTAGGAGAGTGGGTAAAGAAGTGGCAGATAGAATACAATATGGGAAAGTGTGAGGTTGTGCATTCAGTAGGAAGAATAGAGGCATGGACTATTTTCTAAATGAGGAAAGGCTTCAGAAATCTTAGGCACAAAGGGACTTAGGAGTCCTAGTTCCAGATTCTCTTAAGGTTAACCTGTAGGTTCATTTGGCAGTTAGGAAGGCAAATGCAATGTTAGTGTTAATTTCAAGAGGGTTGGAATACAAGAGCAGAGATGTACTGCTGAGGCTGTATAAAGCTCTGGTCAGACCACGTTTGGAACATTGGGAGCAGTTTTGGGCCTTGTATTCCAGGGAAGGATGTGCTGGCCTTGGAGGGGGCCCAGGGAAGGTTAACAAGAATGATTCTGGGGATGAAGGGCTTATTATATGAGGACTCTGGCTCTGTACTCCATGAAGTTTAGAAGAATGAGGGGGAATCTGATTGAAACTTACAGAACACTGTAAGTTGGACACAGAAGATGTTTCCACTAGTAGGAGAGACTAGGACTCAAAGACACGGCTTCAGATTGAAGGTACAGTCATTTAGAACTGAGATGAGGAGGAATTTCTTCAGCCAGAGTGTGGTGAATCTGTGAAATTAGCTGCTGCAGAGGGGTATTAAGGCCAAGTTATTAAGTGTATGTAAGACAGAGATAGAAAGGTTTTTGAGTAGTAAGGGGATCAAGAGTTACAGGGAGAAGGCAGGAGAAAGAGGTTGAGAAACATATCAACCATGGTCGAATGGTAGAGCAGATTCAATGGGCTGAATGGCCTAATTCTGCTCCTATATCTTATGGCCCAATACAAGAACACATTGGGCAAGAGATCTGATGGTTTTAAGTGGACCAACAGCAGTTTCGTGTCTCCGGAGTGGACCGAGCCGCAACTTTATCACAGGCGGATTTCAAGAATCCCCTTTGAGTCTGTTTGACACCCACGATTTTTAACTTACTTGTTCCTCCCAACATCCGTACCAATTCTATCTTGAGAGTCCCCACTGATGCTCACAAATCCCCATCGCATATTCCCAGAACTCCCTGATTCCCGCAGTCTGCCATAATGCTCCCAAATATTGAGAACTCTTTTGCTCTTCCTCAATATCTCCAAATCCAGAAGGTCCTCTTCCCAGCATTTCCACCTCTGTTGTTTCCAGAGGTGATGAAAATCATGAAAAATCTGCAGAGACGTTTTTTCCAGTGGCACCAAGATCAATAATCAGAGTACACAAGGAAGGTCATTTGCAAAAGAACTAGTGAAAGGGGCAGCATAAAATGGCAATGGAAGCACCTTCAATAGGAACGTTCCAAAGGGAGGTGGATAAATACTTTAAGAATAGGTTTTTACAGGGCTATGGATAAAGAACAGAGCAGTGGGAATAATTGAATAGCTCTACCAAAACACTCAGATAGTTATGATGGGCCAAATGGCCTCCTACTGGTCCTCACCCATTATTCTGTGATACCACTCCCTTTTCCTGGATCCCTGCAGAACTTCCAATGCCCCCAGATCATACATTATCAATCTCACTACTTCCTAACTGAACCTGAGACTCCAACTAACTTAGTGCAGTATATCACTCAGAGTATTCCAGCTAACTCTTCTTACTGTTCATGGGATGTGGGCATTGCTGACAGGATTCCTAGCCTTTGAGCTACTCTTATATTCACAGTAATTAAATGGATGGTCCAGTTTAGGTTCTGGTCAATGGTAACTGCCAGGATGTTGATAGTGGGGCTTCAACGACAGTAATATCATTGAGTGTCAAGGATCAATTGATAGTGTTTTATTGGAGATTATTATTATCTGGTATTTGTATGATGCGAATGTCACTTGATACTTTTCAGCTTGAACCTAGGTATTGACTTGGAAATATCTCACCATTCCTTCCCGGTCACTAGTTCAAAATCCTGGAACTTCCTTCCTAAAGGCATTGTGGGCCTACAGCACACAGACTGCAGTGGTTCAATAAGGCAGCTCACCAGCACCTTCTGAAGGGCAACTGGGGACCAGTAATAAATGCTGACCCAGCTAGTGACTCCCATGTCCCACAAGTGAATGAAAAAAATGACCTGGAAAAACCGAGAATGAGTTTACAATTAGGCACAATCTTGACACCAGCCAATGGTGTGATGGGTCATAAATTGCAGTTGACACAAAGATTTGACAGTACGTTCGGCATTTCACACCTATGATTTATTAAGGCCCACTTCCAAATTAAAATAATATACCCTGATGACAACATTGTCCCCCATCTGAACATCAAAAGTCAATTTAGCTCCATTGCTAAATCCCAAGTCCTTTTGAGTTTATATTGTCATTTCAGTTCCACCACCAGTCATCTTGCTTTAATGAGAGATCAGCCCTAAGGCCTTCTGTGACTATAATGATTTTAAGGGTTGGTTGGCTAGGTGGCTGATTTGCAGAGCAGAATGATATCACTATAGGTTCATTTCTCACAGTGGCTGAAGTAACAATGAAGCTCTCAACCTTTCCCTTAGCTGAGACGTGGTGACCTTCAGCTTATACCTCCACCAGCCATCTCTCTCTAATGAGAGAGCAGGGCTGTGATAAGTTTACCTTTTCACTATCATTGCCTACTTAACATTAAGGACAAATCTAATAATTGCTGTAGGAAATTATACCAATTTGGAGATAATTACAAAGCCTCACTTATGGCTGAATACACTTTGTGTTGACTGTTTAGTTTACTTTGATCCACCTTTGTTCAATTTTCTCACCAGTCTATCGTCATTTTCTATCATTACCCCTAGCTGAGTGTGTTTCTTGTTAAATTAATTCCATCGAATTCCATTTTTATTGTTCATATTCATTTTAAGATGAAATCAAATGCTTGGGTTAATTTGTGCTAGCTTTTCCTCAGTTTCATGTTTTTCCCTTTCTTTTATCTGGATGATTTATGACTCTCTTGTTATTAATAATTCATCCCTCAATTCCCTGACTTATTATTTTCAGAGTTTCATGTTCTGGCACTGTAATTACTATACTTTGCGATCTGTCCCTTGCCTCTATGAAGACACACTGGAACTGATACTTTAATAATGAGGCTGGTGTATGCTACATACGTAAGAAGGTAAACGAGTGTGAAGGAGTGACTGATTAACCTTTGCTTTCCATCATGCTACTAACACACTGCTTATCCAATAACTGCGTATAAGATGTGATGATTTGACAGAGAGACTCAACTGTTTGTAACAAATTGTATCAGAGATAAAAGGTACTGCAGATGCTGGAGAATCCGAGATAACAAGCATGGGGCTGGATGAACACAGCAGGTCAAGCAGCATCATAGGAGCAGGAAAACTTGA
>JAHRHZ010000026.1:7044549-7064884 GCA_024137785.1 Ginglymostoma cirratum | reverse complement strand
CTCCCCTGCGCTGGGCTCACGCTCTCCCCTGCGCTGGGCTCACTCTCCCCTGCACTGATCTCACACTCTCCCCTGCACTGGGGTCAATCTCTCCCTCACTAGGCTCGCTCTCCCCTGCGCTGGGCCCATTCTTCCTCTGCGCTGGGCCCATTCTTCCTCTGCGCTGGGCCCATTCTTCCTCTGCGCTGGGCCCATTCTTCTTCTGCGCTGGGCTCACTGTCCCCTGCGCTGGGCTCACTCTCTCCCCTGTGCTGGGCTCACTCTCTCCCCTGTGCTGGGCTCACTCTCTCCCCTGCACTGGGCTCACTCTCTCCCCTGCACTGGGCTCATTCTTCCTCTGCATTGGGCTCACTGTTCCCCGCGCTGCGCTCACTCTCCCCCACACTGGGCTCACTCTCCCCCGTGCTGGGCCCACTCTCCCCTGCGCTGGGCTCATTCTTCCTCTGCACTGGGTTCACTCTCCCCTGCGTTGGGCTCACTTTCCCCCCCGCGCTGGGTACACGCTGCCGACTTCTGCTTTACATGGAGGGTTGTCTGGTTCTAGACCTTGTTGGATTAAACCCAGGCTCAATAAGAGTACAACAAAACTGAAAACCCATGGTGTACCTTGACAAATAAACAAGGTGGACACTGCATCAGGGCATTCAGCAGCAATTCCTGCTGAAGATAATTATTTGAATTTATTCCTAATCCATTAGTAATGTAGGAATTCACGACATGCATTATATCTCTGTTTACAGATGCAAGTAAATTTAATTTGCTCATGTGGAATCAATTGTTTTAGACAAATGTTTAACTCTCTTTAACTGAGTAATGCCACCAAATTATGTCGCAGATTCTTAGGATTAAAAATACATGACCCTAAGTTGTTGGGGCATCCAAACAAATCTGTAATTGCAACCTCCAAATAAAAAATAACTTTCCCTTTCCAACAGAAGCTTGCAATTCCAAGAGATTGCTCTTGCTGGAATGTGTGAAAGGTACATTAGTGCAATGGTCAAACTTTCTTTTTTCCCATGATTACCAGGATCTGCTTATGGGATTCCTAACTGCAGAGTGAAAACTCGGTCCATTGGACTGGATCTCGGCTGATGTTTCAAAGCAGCACTAAAAGAGCATTATGTTTCTGGTGGTGCCCACGGCAATGGAAATATCGCATTGTGGTCCCCTCTGGCTGTTCATAAAATAAAAATTTGGTGCCACTCTTCAAAGAAACTGCTTCCTCCTTCCTCTCCAGGTCAATCCATGTTTTTCATCACACATCAACAAAACAGATCTATCGGTGAGATTTCTCATTGCTGCTTGTGGTCTTTTTATTGGCTCTTTCCCGGGCTGTGGGCTTAACTGGTTAGGCCATCACTTATCAATTTTATGAATGATTTTATTGTCACATGTATGTTGCAGCGAAAACCTTCCACGGATGCCAGTGTTCAGGTACCATTTTGAAAAGTTTAAGAATAAAATTTAAGAATAAAAAGATATAGCTTAAAGAGAGCCCATAAGTCTTCTGCCTCCACGTTGCTGCCTACAGAAATGGTTCCAACCAATGCCAAAGTTGGCATTCCTCAGGTGCCATCTTTTGCCTCTGGGCCTATCTGGCCAACGTTGCCTCCGCCAATGTAGCACCCGATACCAGGTCCTGTGCTCGTCCCTCTGCCAGCCTCCTCCTCGACACCGCAGCCAGAGTCCCGCTCTGGGCTCACCAGCTAATGCGACCCTATGGACCCCAACAAAATCTCCCTCCTGGTGCCTTCCGCCTTCCTCATTGGTGCCATCATTGCCAATGACAACGCGACTGAGCTCTCCCCAGAAGATAAAAAACATGAGGGAAGTAAAAAGATAAGAAAATGCAGACAGAATGGACGAGCCCCAGGCACAGAAGCCTGGATGCTCCCTACTTTGCTGCTGCCATTTTGGAAAATGATGGCTGATTGCTGGTCCCTAATTGCCCTGGAAATGGTGGCAAACTGCCTCCTTACAGACCATGTAGTGCAGGGGCACCCCGAACGCCATTAGGGAGGGAATTCCAGGATTTTGACCCAACGACAGTGAAGGAACGGTGATATATTTCCAAGTCAGTATGGTGAGTGGCATGGAGGGGAACTTGAAGGTGGTGGTGTTCCTATGTGTTTGCTGCCCTTGTACTTCTAGATGGAAGTGATCATTGGTTTGGAAGGCGCTGTCTGAGGATCTCTGGCATATTTCTGCAGTGTGTTTTGTAGACAGTACACACTGCTTCTACTGAGCATCAGTGGTGGAGGGAGTTGATGTGAGCATGATTCTCAACAAATTCTCAATAGCTCCTTAACAGTCTTTGACAACTGGCATCATTACTCGATCAAGTCATTTCTCAGGCATTGGATAAACCTACCAGAACCAGGGGTGTTCATGGGAACCTGAGACCACAGCCAGCACCTACCTTTGTCTCCCCTGACCATCTTGATTCATGCTGCAAACTGAACCTCAGAACTCATCCTTCTGTCTCTCACTCTCATTGCAGCCAGCTCTCTGAATACACTCTGAATGACTGTGTGTTGTCTCCATCTCTCCCCTTCTCAGTTCAGTATTCATACTGCCCTACCTCCCAAATTGTAACTTTGTCCCTCTTATTCATTACTGCACACTGTGCCTCATGATTAAGTGTCCTCATTATCTCTCTTTCTCTGACACACTGTTCACTGCAACTAATGAACCATAAGAGCATAAGATAGAGGAGCAGAATTAGGCCATTTGGCCCATTAAGCCTGCTATCTCATTCGATCATGGCTGATATATTTCTCATATTTCATTCTCTTACCTTCGTACCAATGATGCTGTGTTGGAGCTGAGCAGAGTTTGCATGGATCTGGCAATCAATAAACTATATCCAGGTTTAGTAATGAGTTCCCATGCTGCTTAATTCATGCTGAAAGACTTCAATATTGCACTGCAGTCAAATCCATATCACTCAGTTAAACAGTTTGAACAAGCAACCAGGGCTTGGTTAGTTACCTAAGGAAGGATTGTAAGTGGGACACACAATTTTGTTGCAGAGATGTTTTAATGCCCAAGGAGCTCCCTGCGAGATTTTAACCTGACCCTGTCATTTTCCTCCCAATCACATGTCCTGACTTGGAAGCTTTTTGCTAATCCCCCATTGTCATGGATTGAGCCTCGTGGGACTCCTTTCCCAGTAGTACTGTCTGTTTACCCTAACCCACCACTACTCCTCCAAGGGAAATTTGGGATGGGCAATAGTTTCTGGCCTAGCCAAAGGTGCCCACATTCCATGAAAGAATAAAAAACAAGTGTAAAACCATGGTATTGACATTGCGCTACTAACAGTAAGCTCTAGATTCTGCTCCAAGCCACAAGTGCCAGGCAATGACCATCACTGACAAGAGAGAGTTTATATCCCCTTTGCAATATTATCATTACTAAGTATCCTGTGATCAACTTCCTGGGTTGGGGTTATCATTGACCAGAAACTGACCTGGACATACTATGTAAATCCTATGGCCACAAGAGCAAGTCTAAGGCTAGAAACTCTGCGCTAGGAAAGTCACTTCCTGGCTCTCCAAGGCCAGGTATAGTGTCTGTCCAACTGTCTTTCTCTCTCTTTGGGCCCTATCCTATCATTTACTCCCTGCCCCACCCACCTCCCTATCTTTTGCACTTAAACTGACGTTTTCCCAGCCACCATCAGTTCTGAAAAAGGGTCACCGGACCTGAAATGTTAACTCTGTTTTTTCCTTCACAGATCCTGCCAGACCTGCTGAGCTTTTCCAGCATCTTTGGTTTTGCTCCAAGGTATAAATCGAGAGTGTGATGGAATACTCACCACTTGCCTGGATGAGTGCAGCTCCAAAACACTCAAGAAGCTCAGCTGCATCCAGGACAAAGCAGTTCACCTGATTGGCACCACATCTAACCCTTTCAACATTTACTTCCTCCATTACTGGTGCACAGCGGCAGTGGAATGTATTGCCTCAAAGGTACGTTTCAGCAACTCACCAATATTCCTTCAACTGCAGCTTCTAAATGCATGATGTCTCCCACCTAGAAGGGCAAGGGCAGCAGAAGTATCACCATCCCTAAGTCCCCCTTCAAGTCGCTTACCATCCTGACTTGGAGCTATATCACTGTTCATTCACTGTTGCTGAGTCAAAATCCTGGGTCTTCCTTCCAGCAAGACAGCTCACCACCACATTCTCAGATGCAGTTATGATGGTTAACAAATGTTGGCCCAGCCAGCAACACTACCATCTCACAAACAAACAAAATAAAATCACAAAATGTCTTGGTGAATCATCTTAACAGTGATATTAAATGTATAATTTAGAAATCGAGGAGCTGTGAAATTGCTGCTTAGTTGTAGGTAATATGTTAGGGTGCTGTATAATATCTGGGTTATATCTTTGTGCAGGACTCAGTTATTCTTGATGGTTTTAAATTGTGTGAATTCCCAGCCTCTGATTTGCTCTTTAAGCAATAATATTTATGTGGATAGTCCAGTGTTGTTTATCAACATTTGTAACAAAGTCTTTTATAATGAAGAATTTTCTCGTTAGTCTCACTTACTTGCTGTTTTCGCAATGTCCCATTGATTTCTGCTTCAGATATGTATCAAATTCCTTTAAATGGAGAGACGGCTATTTCTGAAGAGCTCAGGATGGTTGGACCGCAAACACTATCTAAAAAACTCCTGCAGGGATGTCCTGGGTCTGGGATAATTGGCCTCCAACAATCACAACCGTCTTCCCTTGTGCCAGGTATGATTCCCAGCAATGGAGAGCTTTCCCCTGATTCCCACTGATTTCAATCTTGCTGGGGATCCTTGAAGTCACACTCAGTCAATACTGCCTTGATGTCAAGAGCAGTCACCTCACCTCGAGAGTTCAGAACTGTTTTGAGTCTCAGTTTGGTTCAAGGCTGTAATGAGATTGGAAACAAAAACAGAATTTCCTGGAGAAGCTCAGGAAGCTGCAGAGAGAAAAATAGAGTTAATGTTTCAAATCTAGTGACCCTTTGTCAGAACTGACAAAGAGTCACCGGACTCAAGATAAGCGCTTTCTAAACTGAATTTTCCCTTCTGTTATTCCCACTAACGACTCTTGTGGCCATAGGATTTACCTGGTATGTCTAGGTCAGTTTCTAGTCAATGATAACCCCAGCCCAGGAAGTTGATAGCAGGGTACTTAGCATTGATCATATTGCAAAGGGAAGAAATAAAATATTGGCCTTCAATGTGACCCTCTATTTGTAAAGATTGGATAAATTAATGGCCATTTATCAAGTTGAATTGACCTTTTCCTGTTCCTTTATCAGAATTAACAAAATTCTTGATCCAATGCTACGTGTGGCAAAATGATCAACAATTCTCTCAACATGTCATTATTCATTACTCACATCCACTTTCTCCACAGGAGTGTTGGCCTTCAATGTTCATTCAAGGACTAAGCTGCTCTATTCCTCAACCTTGACCGGGTGGCTTTAGTGTAACCTAAACTGAGCATCAGTAAACAGGTTATTGGTTAGTGCCACTGATACATTCCACCACTTTAGGAGTTACATAAGGAGTAGATTGATGTGTCTGCATTTGACTTCTTTTTTTTATGTACAGGATATAACTGGGGCAAATGTTGTATGTTGCAACAGTTCAAGAAGGTAGCTCAGAACCACCTTCTCAATTCAGGATGAATAAGAAATGTTGGCCTTCCACCGCAGCTCACATCCCAAGAAAGTATTCTTAAGAACATCTAGATGGTGCTAGTAATATTACATTGTGGCCATAGGATTTGGCTGGAGGCAAAGCTAGCTCTGGAGCACAGGCCCTCTAATGAACAGCTAAGCTATTGGGACCTAAAGTCTTTGCTGTAACCAACACACTCAACCATTTGTTGATCATAGAATCCCTACAATATGGAATCTGGCCATCCAGCCCATTGAGTCCACACCAACCCTCCAAACAGCATTCCATCCAAAACCACTCCCCTGCTCTATACCTGCAGCCCTGCATTTCCCATGGTGAACCCACCTAGCCTGCACATCCTTGGACACATTGTGCAGTTTAGCATGGCCAATCCACCTAATCTGCCCATCTTTGGACTGTGGGAGGAAACCGGAGCACCCAGAGGAAACCCACGCAGAGGCAGGGAGAATGTGCAAACTCCATACAGACAGTTGCCTGAGAGTGGAATCAAACCCGAGTCCCTGGCACTGTGAGGCAGCGGTGCTAACCACTGAGCCACATTGCTGCCTCAGATGGCAGGAATCAAATTGGCCGAAGGTTGGCATCTGCAGTGCTGGAGGTGGTACTTGTAGATAGAATGATGCCTCTTTCCTTGATTGGACCTCAGGATCTACTGTGGGAAAGGATCAGCCACTGACTCTGAAAAAGGGGAGGTTCATACTTTAACACAATGTAATTTATTGAGCTGGTTAGACACTGTTCCTAAGATTATGTTGACATAAATGGTACATTTGTCCCAGTTGAGATCCAGAACCATTCTCCTGATGTCCTTGCTCAAGCTATTAACATATCATCAGATTCAGTGGAGTATAGTGGAATCTCCAACATTAACCAACATTAATCATCGTACTATAAAACAATGGGCTCTTCAAGAAGGGGCTGAGATGGATTATCCATGTGCAATGAGGACCATCCTGACAGAATACCTTTTAAAGGTTGGAGTCTGTCTCATCTTGTCCTACTCTCAATTTCTGTTTCTCTCACCATTTTATTGTTGTATAGGATGGGCTGAAGGCCTAAACTTGTTGACAATATTCAACAGCTCCATGCCTCGAATGAGTCCTGTGCATATTCCCGTACATGCCAAAGCCAACACAATCGATGTGTTTTTCTGTGCTGACTGTTTGTTACACTGTATAAGAGAACGCGTTTTGTTCTAAGTCCCTGGACTTCACCTCGGACCGCAATCGCGAATGGTGCCAGGAACAACCTCAGCCTCCAGACCAGTCAACGATCGAGGGGTCCCCGATGGGCAGAAGGTCTTGAGGCCCCTTATTTATTTTTGCTCTCTTTTTCATTCTTTTTATTTACTTAGTAAAGGATCTGTTTTTTTATCTTTTATTATTACTCAATAAATGTTCATATTTAAGCAAATTGCTATTGTTGAGTCTTCTCTTAACTACATTTAACTGAATCTGAAAAGAACCGCTTGGGTACACCCTGCGATCCAAGATAATTGTGCATTATGAGACCACTCCTTCAGTGCCTCCTTTCCGAGATGAGTTGTGAGTCTGTTAAAGTTTTGGAGCCACTTTCAACTTCTGAAGTGCATTGGTAATTTTTTTCGCCTCTCTACGTGCATCACTTTTCTGCACTACATTTCATCTGTTACTGCTCCATGTGCACACACATTTCATCCGGCTCATTCTGTAATTTCTGAACAATCTCATTTGACATGTGACCTCTGTTTAGGTTAGTTTCAGATGTGCGTGGATGTTTCACTGTGAACCACTGTAGACCATTTTGTGACAACACTTTGCCATGAAAGCAATTTCCAGTTACTGACTGTGGAAGGAATCCCACCTGATGTCCAACTTAGGGTGAAGAGTGGCTTTCAAGGATTTTGAGACTGTCGCAATCCGGTGATTGCTCTCATCCTGGCTGAGGTTGAGGAATAGAGCAGCTTAGTCCTTGAATGAACATTGAAGGCCAACACTCCTGTGGAGAAAGTGGATGTGAGTAATGAATAATGACATGTTGAGAGAATTGTTGATCATTTTGCCACACGTAGCATTGGATCAAGAATTTTGTTAATTTTGATAAAGGAACAGGAAAAGGTCAATTCAACTTGATAAATGACCATGAATTTATCCAGCCATTACAAATAGAGGGTCACATTGAAGGCCAATATTTTATTTCTTTTGTGACTTCTTGTTAGAGGGATTAATGGAGGGGAAAATTCACGAGTTGCGACAGTGATGAAATGTGCATGTCTTGTGTCCGGTGGCTCTTTGTCAGTTCTGAGGAAAGGGTCACCGGATTCAAGATGTTGACTGTATTTTTCTCTCCACAGATGCTGCTGAGCTTCTCCAGCACTTTCTGTTTTTGTTTCGGATTTCCAGCATCTGTGGTTCTTTTTTGTTATTGAAAAATGCACAGATTCATTGTTCAATGGCAGAAGTATTTCTGGTGGATACAGTGAAGTAGGGCAGAGAAGATTCTAGTATTTATACTTTGACGACGCTACCAGTGATGTGCTCTTCCTGTGAAAGGGGGAGGGTGAGAAGTGGACAATTGGGAGCAATTCGATTAGGGCTGGCTTTCAACAGGCAGCCCCTGCCCTATGTCTAGTGGCTTGACCAGGTATCGATCGTTTTTGATTGACGGTCCATCCCAAAATGGATGGGAGCCTGCGCAGGCACGAAACATGACATACCCGAGGGGACCTTAATCCCAGTGAAGCCAGATTGAGGCCTTAAATGCTGCTTACTTGGCCACTTAATAGCTTCAATTGGCAATGGTGCAGGAAGCTGGTTAACCAGTGGCGAGGTTTGGTTACACCATCACCCTACCTAATTAATAGCCCTTCCTGACTCCAAATGTGCCACTCCCAGGAGCACAAGATTCTGGTTTTCCTTTAAATAATGTTCCTGAGCAGCACAATCAGACCAAGATGTTAGAAAGTTGTATTAGAAATACAGTGCCAATTCAGCAAGGATTTTACCCTGGATTGATCCAGAATCTCTTGTGTAACTAAATGCTGAGTGCCCTGAGTCGAGTGAAAATGCGATTTTGATCAGTACTGTAAGATTTCCTTGTGGTTTACCCGATGTTCTTTCTGTCCTGGTTTGCTCTGCTCTCTCTCATCAAGACAATGAAAGCAGTTGGCCCAAAGCCGCTTAAGCTTTAACCTATGGGTTTGGATTATCCCGAAAGGAAATAAAGTTGATCATTTAAAAAATCTGGCAAGACAAAGTTCCCATTGAAAACAGTTGGAGAAGGTTACAGCGTACTATCAGTTGCAGTCTACATCAGGACTTTGACCTAAATTTGGGTAAACAGCAGCACTAGAAAACCACACTTGATACCGTTATGAGATACATGATTAATCAATTTGTTGAGTGTGAGACTTACGGCTGAGTGTGTGGATCAGGAGGCCATTGGGACCATGACTGATGACAGGGTTATTTGTTAAAATCACAGCATTAATCAGACAAGGGGCACATAGAAATGTTTCCCACATTGATTCGGAAATAGCTCAGGCAGTTGTTTTACTTTATTTTATGTTCTGGAACACAGTCTGACTCATCAGGCAAAGGAAATGACTTGCCTAGAAATGAAGTTCAAAAGAATTGAAACATAGAATCGTTATCAATAAACTAAGTGATGTCCCGCATCCCCTGCCCCATTTTCATTTTAGAGTCATCACCCACTCCTCCAGCTCGTATCATTTCATTTTACTAATACTGGCGCAGCACCACAGCAAATGTGGCAATAAAAGCCTTGGAACAAATTCCTTCGGCTCCTGGTATTCCAGACATGCAGTGGTAGAGTTATACAGCACAGAAACAAACCCTTTGGTCTGACCTAGTCCCATTGGCCCATATCCCTCTAAATCCTTCTGGTTTGTTTGCCCTCCCAGATGCCTTTTAAAAGTTGTAATTGTACCTGCCTGCATTGGTCCTTCTGGCAGCTCATTCCAAACACACACCACCGTCTGCGTGCAAAGGTTTTCCCTCAGGTCCTTTATAAATCTTTCCCCTCTCCCCTTAAACCTATGTCCTCTAGTTTTGGATTCTCCCAACCTAGGAAAAAGACCTTGGCTATTCACCCTATCCATGTCCCTCATGGTTTTACAAATGGGTATAAGGTCACCCCTCAGTATCTGACGCTCCAGGAAGAAAAGTCCCAGACTATTCAGCCTCTCCCTATAGCTCAAACCATCCAATGCCCCCAACATCCTTGTAAATCTTTTCTGCACCCTCTCAAGTTCAACAATGTTCTTCCTGTAGAAGGGTGACCCGAATTGTATGCAGTATTCCAAAAGCGGCCTCACCAATCTCCTGTACAACCATAACCTGATATCCCAACTCGTATACTCAATGTTATGACATGGTCATACCATGGACTACCGTTCCACAAAGGAGAAAACACAGGATTTGCTATGAGAAATTAGCTTCATTCATGTAACAAGTCCATCTCATTACCCACAACTGAGTGTGAAGCAGAATGATGAATCAGAACGATTAACAAATTTCTGAAGAAGATCAATGATATTGATTTCACTTAGTTGGATTATAGATCATCACCATTGTAAGATGGGCTATCAATAGCAGAACTATTAATGGGGAGAGGTTTGCAAATGTAGCTTCCATCTCTATCCAAAAGATTACAATCTCATATTACCACAGAAGACCATGATAGAGTGAGACAATGTGGAAAAATCCAAAGAGAGAAATAAACCAGGAACCTCACTGGGGAAGAGAATTGTCAATTCTCCAATCAGAAGAAGGATCTGAGACTGACTGCAAGAATACATTGCTGTTGAAAAAATGCAGCAGCTGAGATCATATTTGGTGAAAACATCACTACATATTAGAACAAGAGATTGAAGACCCTTGAATGTCTTCAACAGGTCACCAGTACAAACTTGGCTGTACTACTTCGATTCTATATGAAACAGAGGAACCACTGCAAGCTCTGCGTACAGCCAAGGCGTAATCACTCAAGTCAAACAAAGGGAGAGTGCACATGACTATCAACCTGAGAACAAATCTTAACCAGATTGGTGAGTGTTGTGAAACCAGCAAAAAGACTGTCCCTGTAATGTTTGAGATTTTGTGAGAAGATTGAGGGTACCTTGTGAATAATGGAAACAAAGACTTGGGGTTAGTTGTGGAGTAATGGGGTTAACAGTTTGAGCCTATGGGATCATGATGGAATGATGAAATAATGTCACATGACTTAGAGTGAGTGCTAGAGTGAGAACTTACAGAGTAGATACCTTTAGCTTGTACACACTTGTAACTGCATGTTGTGTTAACCTGTAAATGAAAAGGTTTTGTGAAAGAATACCCAGGCTACAGCAGTTATCTAAGAGACAACAATATGTTCTATCAAGCTGCCTAGTAGACAAATCAGAATCCAATACTTCTTTGTTTTAATCAAAGAGAGTTTTGAGAGTGAGCTACTTGTTTGTCTACCTGTAACAGAGAATATACAACATCTCAGAATTCCTGAGAGAGGCAGGCAGTGAGAGCATGAGTGGAGAGGGTCTACGGGAACACAAAACTAAAGCTAGGCAAAACCAAATGTCTTCGAGCAAACAGAAGCAGAATATGTGGAAATACTCTGCAGGTCTGGCAGCATTTGTGCCAAGAGGAACTAAATTAACATTTCAAGTCACTCATCTTTCACCAGAACGATTTGTTCTGTTTCTGACTTTACTAGACCTGTTGAGTTTGTCCGGCATTTTCTGTTTTTCTTGGATTTCTAGCATCTACAGTCCTTAGCTCAAGGTAGAGAGAACACAAGAGACAGGAAATGTGCAAAAAAATGATCCAATAAAACAGTCTGATTGCTTTTCCAGCCCAATTCTAAATACCTATTAGAATGTGTTTACCAATGGACTTATTTAATTAAGTATCAATGTATTCAGTCAGTTCAGATTTTCATTGACTATTAATTAGGGATGGTTGCTAGAGCATTACATAGATATTGCTATTCCTAAAATAGTCTGTGTTTAATAACAAGGGCACAGACCATGCCAATGACATGATGTAAATGTTATACCTTTCCCAAGATTTAACTCTCTTACCAGGTTTACACAATATGGCAGATCATTCAAATGAAGCAGGATACGAAGCTCTCACAATATTACTTGACTCATGCTCCATTTTGGTTACAACTAACCCCATGCACTCTGAGGAAAGTAAGAAGGTGAGCAGTTTAAAACAGCCAGATGATCATCTTGTTGCCTTCTATTTTAAAGTGCTTTTTTTCTCTTGAGTATGCAGCAGGAGGACAGCCCAAAGGACATCGGATCTTTTTTGAATTCTAACTGCAGTGGGGCACCAACTGCAATTTTAACTGGCAGTTTAAAGGGGAAACTGTTGCAGCTTTATTTCCAAATGAAGACAACAGGAAGACAAGGCTCACACTGGACAGTGTTATGACTCTTTTGAACATTCCCTGTGGGACTAGGAGCAGTAGGAATACTCTTCCTCGTTCTAAAAGAAATGTATGGGCCTCCCCTGATCCAGGTGCCCATTCCCCAACCTTCCCCTTGTCAGATTCCTCTCAACACCACCCACTACTGCTCCATGTTGCATTATGGAGGCAATTCCAGCTGGAAGCTTTCTCACTTGAAAGTCTTCCAGGGGTTGGATGCCACTTAATGCCATTTGGAGCTGGGGAGTTGACCAGTGATATCCAGGTGGAGTCATCTGTGCCTCATGTTGCTGATGTCCAGGTATTGAGAGCATCTCCCACCTCCAACCCCAACCGGGACATATTTCCATTCTCTTCATGTAACTTGTCCAAAATGGTTGTCTTCACACATAAAGGATGTACAATTATTTAAAGCTTTTTGCTTTGAATATTGAATATTGAGTTTTGAATATTGAGTTCCGTTCTGGGCACCACTCCTTGGGAAGGATTCGAATACTCAGCACAGTGTGCAGTATGGATTCGTCAGAATGATGCCTGCTGAAAGGATTGAATTAAGAAGACCGGTTAAAGAGATTAGGCTTGTACATCCTTGAATAAAAAGGATTAAAGGACAATTTGATTCAGATATTTAAATAAACAATTTGACATGAAATTTTTTTCTATATTTACCCTCTTGGGAGAGTCTTGTGTAAGGGAATGGCTCTGATGGGGTTGATGTTCATGTTACATTTGCTCCACCCATTCTATTGATGTCACATACTGTCCGTAGGTAGAGACAAGGAGTTCTACTCTTGCTTTTAGAGGGAGCAGTTGAATCTGTACCAACTCCCTAACGTCCCCATAATTACACCTGATCAAATAAGTTGGACTTATTATCATGTGATAAACCTTCCGGTTATCTATGAATAGTGCCTCTTCTGTAGCTACTGTATGGTGGTGTATCTCTACCACTAATCACTAGGCAAGACCCAGACAAATGAGAATTGGTGACAGCGACTGACCTCAAATAACTTTTGCTGAGTGCCACAGACTGTCAGAGGTGGGAAATATCATGAAGTCCCAGTAGAGTGGTCATCTAGGAAATTACCAATTAAAATGTGCTATAATGGATTTGCAAATTATGAAGATACAAGCAGAGCAGAGTAGAGCAGAAAAAAGGGTCAGTCAGCAGTATGTAACTAGCAACATTTAGAAACACTACATTCTCAGTCGTGTAGTATTTAGTAACCTGCAAATGTATAAATGTAAATGAAGAGTGTTACAATGTTCAAGAGAGTGAGAGCGCCTTATTGTGGGATCAGAGAGAACTAGGGATGGTAGAGACCCGAAGGATTGGCAACCGAGTAAAAAGGGAGCAGTCTTAAAGAGTGAATGTTAGACCCCCAACATCCACAGATACAGAGAAGTGTGTATCAATCCATGGTGGCATTAGGATGTCAAAACAATGGTGAAAACCTAATAAAACAGAAAGCAATCCAAACTAATGCTCAGTAGCAGCAGTGTGTACTATCTACAACATGCACAGCAGAAATTCACCAAAGATCCTCAGAAAGCACCTTCCAAACCCACCGACCACTACCATCTAGAAGGACAAGGGTACTGATACATGGGAACAGTACTACCTTCAAGTTCCCCTTGAAGCCACTCGCCATCCTGGCTTGGAAATGTATTGCTGTTCCTTCAGTGTCACTGGGTCAAAATCCTTTGAACTCCCTCCCTAAAAGCATTGTAGGTCTACCTACAGCATACGGACTTCAATGACTCAGGAAGGTGGCTCACCACCATCTGGCCAATAAATGCTGGTCAGCCCATGTCCTATGAATGAATGACAAAAAAGGGGAGAATATCCTTATAACTAGGACTAGCCAATTCAGGGCTGACATCAGGAGACATAATGAATTGGGAATCCAGAATCCCCTCCCTTAGAAAATGTTGTGTCTAGGGTTCAAATGAAAACTTAAGAACTGAGATTGATAGATTTTTTTTTTCCTGGCTGATAATATTAGGATTGATAGATCCAATGCCTGAGTAGATGGAATTAAAAAATATTTCGACCATTATTTCAAAAGGGGCCGAATGACTACTGCCTGTTTCTATGTAGCTCCACGAGCTGGACAATAGGATGGATTTTCCATGGACTGGAAAGCTCACGCTGATTGTTACTTCACTCTATCATGTTCATGCCACATGTGAGCTTGGCATTTCTGAGAGGAGGTTTTGGCTCAGGTCTCCTTCAGGAATGCCGAGCCGTACTTCCATTCTGAGAGGTCCCTCGCAGTGGAGAACAAACCATGCCCCCTCTTCCACAGCAGTCAACTGCATCAGGCTTACAGACAGCAACTTTGACAACCGCTGACAAGTGGTAAGCGTATAAGGTTAATGTGAGGTTAGAGTATCGGGTAAGTAGGGTGGCCGGAGAGAGAAGGTAGGGTGTGATGTGGGTTGGTGTCAGGGTACTGGGGGATAGGGTGCTGGAGTCAGATAAGAGATGGAGACTTTAGGGTGAGTCCAGGAAGCTGGGAGATGTCAGGTTTAGCAGAGCGCAGGGAAGGTCGGGGTATCAGGTCTTGAGATGACAGGGTCAGGGAGCTGGGTACCATATGTTCTGGTCCAGCGGCAGGGCAGAATGTGTTGTCTCCGGAACAGAAGGATTAGATCCTGGGGTTAGGGAAGCTAGAGGCTTTGATTTGGCAGCAGGGCCTGGCTGCTCAGTTCACAGCGTATGAACAAGACTTTAAGCCCAGAGAGGGAATCAGGGCCAAGAAGGAGGTGTTCAGATCTGGCAGCAGGGTAGCCGGGTCCTGAGGGAGGGAGTGTCCGTTTGGATCCTTGGGAAGTAAAGGGGGAGGCCAAGTCCAGTGTCGGGATGGGCATGGGAGAGGGGCTGGTGAGGGACAGAGTATTGAATCTGAGACAGGAGGGCTCCTCAGGTCAGGGTGTGGAGTGTTGGGCGACAGAGGATGTGTAGCGGGATGTATGAGGTAACTTGCGGGTCTATTAAGGATTTACTTAGGAGTTAGACTAAGTATTTAATGCTGTGACTTTTCCTGGGTAAGTATCCAGTAAGTAACTGGAGCAGAACCCTCCAACTTCTCTGGTTTAAGTGGATACTTTTGGAAGGCTCCAGGCATAGGGGGAGTGGCCCAGCAGAATCTTCAATTTCCCAGCAGTTCCCTCACAGCCTGGTACTTCAGGGATTCTGCAGGACCCCAGTGCACAACTCCAAACTAAACTGCAGGAGAGACCACCTGACCATCGGAAAACACAGGCCAATGGGTATCAACTGGCGACTGGAAGGCGGCTCACACCAGAGACTTATTTTTATAAGCACAGCACACTCCTGATCCTGTTCTCTCTGCATTTCCCATGAGGAATCATTATTATGCCTCACGCAGGCAATTAGAGACATAATAGGCTGTTCCAGGTCTGTCAAAGAGCAATCCAGTTTGCTTCATTCTCTGGCTCCTGCCCCAATGGCCCTACAAAATATTTATGCAGGACTTCAACTACTGTATGCTGATCACATGCTGGTTCATCTCTCTCTCTCTCTCTCTCTATCTATCTCTTTCTCGCTCTCTGTAGTGGTGCTGACTGGACTGCTTGGTCACATGTGCCAAACCATGACCTAGCTCTGGAATTACTTTACAAACCGCCTGATCTATATCAATTTCCATCAATTTCCTGTGGGAATCAGCCTCCTTTTATTCTCATATGGGGTAGGAAGCTAAATGGTTATGTGGTCCTGTCTGATGTAAGATTCTGGATTAAAAACGCCCAGGCTCCTTACTTAATATGTGTGTTAACTGATCTCAGTAGGTTTCTCATTGAAGGCAACATAGTTTATCTGCTTTAACAGACCAATATATCTGAGAATTTAGGCATCTTTTCACTTGAAATATGAATTGACAGCCTGTAGCAATTTTCGAGCGTGTTTAAATAACGATGAAAGGTCTCTGAGCAGTGGTGTGTTGCTGATTTTGGGCTGAACTAAATCGCTTGCTGCTGCTCTCTCAAATGCATTGGGGCCGTTTAGATTTCCAGCATGAGCCATCAGGTTCAGTATAAGACAGGAGAGAAGAGAAATCAAAGGACATAAAAAACAAGTCCTCGCATTTCCTCTGGAATTATGAAGAATTATATTGTCAGTCCTCTCACTGACGACCGGTAATTTTTTGAGGGTAATTTCTTGCAGGATTGCTGCCTGCTGTATGTTCCTTCATGGTATGGTGACATTTCTCATGGATTTAGCGTTCTGCAGCTTAAATAGGAAATACGTGTAAAAGAATGATAAAAGTACGAAGCACTTTGTCAGACATGGCTTCAAAAAAAAACTAGAAGAAAAGGACAAGCATTTATATGATTTTTTTGTGACTGTTAGACATATCAAAGTGTTTTAGATCCAACAACATACTTTTTGATGTGTAATCTCTGTTGTCGTGTAGAATTGGCTGTCAGTAAACTCTCACTAACAGCAATACAGTGACTGGTTTATCATTCCTTCTTCTTTATTTTAAATTCATGCCTGATATATGGGCATCACTGGCGGGTCAGGGTTTATTGCTCATCCCTGGTTGTCCTTGAGAAGGTGGGGGTGAACTGCCTTTTTGAACTGCTGCAGTCCACCTGGTTGACCCACAATGCCATTAGAGAGGGAATTCCTGGATTTTGACCAGGCGATACTGAATGAACAGTGATCTATTTCCAAGGCAGGAAGGGGACCTTTAGGTGGTGGTGTTCCCACATATCTGCTACCCTTGTCTTTCTAGGTGGAAGTAGACATGAGCTGGGAAGGCACTGTCTGAAAATCTTGAGTGAATTTCTGTGGTGCATCTTGTAGATAGTATACACTTTTCAGTGAATTTGTGGATGTGATTCCAATCAGTCTTGTCTGATGTTGATTGAGAGATAAATATTGAGCAGGAGAATAGGGTGAACACCCCATCAAAATGGTGCCTTGGGATCTCTTGCATTCATCGAATAGGCAAATGGGACCTTAAATTAACAGCACATCCAAAAGATGGCATTTTCATAAGCACAGCACACTCTCAGTACAGCCCTACAGTGTCAGCTTTGATTTTTGTGCTCATGTTCTGCAGTGGGATTTGAAACAAATTGTACAATTCAGACTTGACTGTGCCACCAACTGATCAGTGGTCGACAATGAAAAGGAAGTTTAAAAAAATTAATAGTTTGAAAGATTCCACCAATTGCCTGTTTTCCACATTTTCCGCTTAGAGTCGTAGAACAGCGCAGAAACTATTTGACCATGCCAACCAGATTTCCCAAACTAAACAGGTCCTATTTGCTTGTGTTGAGCCCATATCTCTTTAAACCTTTCCTATCCACTCACCTGTCCAAATGTCTTTTAAATATTGTAATTGTACCAGCCACACCACTTCCTCTGGCAGCTCATTCTGTATGCACGCACCATACTCTGTGTGAAAATTTTAACCCTCAGGTCCGTTTTGAATCTTTCCCCTCTCACCTTAAACTTGTGCCCTCTAGTTTTCGTCTCCCCTATGCTGGGGAAAAGGCCTTGTCTATTCACCTTATTTTGCCCTTCATGGTTTTATAAATCCCTACAAGGGCAGCCGTCAGCCTCCTAAGCTGCAAGGAAAACATTCCCAACCTATCCAGCCTCTCCTTATGACTCAAATTTTCCAGACTCGGTAACATCCTTGTAAATCCTTTTTGCACCATTTCTAGTTTAATAACATCTTTCCCAAAACAGGGAGACAAGAATTGTACGCAGCCTTCCAATGTGGTCTGACTAATGTCTTGTCTAACAGCAACATGACAACCCAACTCCAGTACTCAATGAGGTCAAGCAGCATCATAGGAGCTCCTATGATGCTGCTTGACCTGCTGTGTTCATCCAGCCCCATGCTCGTTATCTTGGATTCTCCAGCATCTGCAATACCATTTATCTCTCCAGTACTCAATGTTGTGACTGATGAAGGCATGCGTGCCAAGCACCTTCTTCACCACCATATCTACCTGTGATGTCAATTTCAAGGAACTGTATACCTGAACCCTCCGGTCTCTCTGTTTGACAACACTTCCCAGGGCCTTACCATTAACTGTAAAAGTTCTACCCTGGTTTGTCTTACCAAAATTTTTTTCCCCCCTTTATTCATTCACAGGCTGAAGGCGTTGCTGACCAGGTAGCATTTATTGCCCATCCCTAATTGCTGAGAGGGCAGTTAAGGGTCAACCACATTGCTGTGGGTCTGCAGTCACATGTAGGCCAGACCAGATAAAGATGGCAGTTTCCTTCCCTACAGGACATTAGTGAACCAGCTGAGTTTTTCCTGACAATCAATAACAGATTTGTGGTCATAATTAGACTGTTAATTCCAGATATTTATTGAATTCAAATTCTACCATCTGCCATGGCAGGATTTGAACCCACGTCCCCAGAATATTATCTGGGTCTCTGGATTAACAGTTGAGTGATAACACCATTAGGCCATTGCCTCCCACCTTGCATTTATCTAAACTAAACTCCATCTGCCATTCCTCAGCCCACTGGCCCATTGTATTCTTAGATAATCCTCTTCACTGTCCAGTATACCAACAGTTTTGATGTCATCTTCATTTGTATTAACCATGCCTCCTATATTCTCATCCAAATCATTTATATAAATGACAAACAACAGTGGACCCAGCACTGATCCTTGTGGCACACTGCTGGTCATCGGCTTCCAGTCTGAACAACAACTCTCTACCGCCACCCTCTGCCTCCAACCCACCCAGCCAAGTTTGCATCCAACTGGCTAACTGTCCCTGGATCCCATGTGATCTAAATTTATTAATCAGTCTACCACATGGAACCTCGTCAAGGGCCTTGCTAAAGTCCATGTAGACAATGTCTACCGCTTTGCCTTTATCTATCTTCTTGGTGAACTCCTCAGAAAACTCAATCAAATTTGTGTGACGTGATTTCTTATGCACAAAACCTCCTGACATAGGCATCCTCTCCTTTCATTTTACATTCTCTGCCTCGATACCAGCATCTGCTAATGAAAGGTGCCAATCGGTGATGTTGACAACCCTGGTTTTCTTGACGGCTTCATCATATGACTCCCAGCTCATGCCGACTTCATCCCAAATTCCCACTCCTTCTCACCTTCCTCTCTGTCCACCTTCTCATCTCCTCCACTTTCCCTGCTCTGTCCCACCTTTGGGCAGGATCGCGGTGTGGTGATTGCTTGTTCCCATGAGGTGAGTAACCAATCAGGATGATCCCAAACCAAGCTGAGACAAATTGAAGGAGACCTGATGAAATATTCTGGTCAGACCCCAGGGTCCTGTGCATGGGGTAAGCAGTTTATTGTCTGAAGGCAGCCTCTTGGTGATGGACTGAGGGCCCAGGACTTTATATAGGGCTGGAAGCTCTTCTGACCTGAGTGCAGAAATGGGCATAGGCTGCCCTGCAAAAGGGTATTTACACTAACTCTGTTCACCCACCACCATACCCCCTCTCTGACAATGTGACTTTGTTCCTAGAACTGTTTACTTAATTAAACGTTTTAAATAGTTGGGGAAGGATGCCTCCATTTTGAAGCACCCTCTTTCTCACTGACCCTCCACTGCAACTTTCGATGTTTCCAATGTGGCTGGAAGGCCTTTTTATTGGCCGTCTAGTGTCAACAGCTCTACCACCATTCTTCAGTGGTGTTGACATTGTCCTCAGGACATTTAAGAGTGACAGTTAAGTCACTGTCATAGGTGATTCTTTTTTTACTCCTGGGGTGGGATTCAACAGGAGGAAACTGTTTTATTGTGTGGTTTGATGCCATATTGAGTTCTGGTTTAGGGTAAACTGGCCGAGGGAGAAAATTAAGTCAGAGAGAGAGAGGGACAGAGAGACAAACAGAGAAAGAGAGAGGGACAGAGAGAGAGAGAGAGAGAGAGAGAGAGGGACAGGCAGATAGAGAGAGAGAGGTAGGGACAGACAGACAGAGACAGAGAGAGAGAGGAACAGGGAGAGAAAGAGAGAGATAGAGAGGGGGGAGTCCTCAGTCCTAAACTTCATGATAACACATATATATTAATAATACATTCTGCCCATATCAATGCAATCCTAAGTATAATAGGCTCTGACTAATCTACTTTCTTCATGCCTATGTGTCCTCAGAGTGTCTTCCTGAAAGAGCCTGTGGTTTCAGAGATAAAAGGTACTGCAGATGCTGGAGAATCCGAGATAACAAG
>JAHRHZ010000026.1:7025185-7044149 GCA_024137785.1 Ginglymostoma cirratum | reverse complement strand
CGCCTCCCTCACCTGTTCTTCCTCTCACCTATCCCCTTCTCCCACCTCAAGCCCCACCCCCATCTCCAATCTACTAACCTCATCCCGCCCCCTTGACCTGTCCGTCCTCCCTGGACTGACCTATCTCCTCCCTACCTCCCCACCTACACTCACCTTTACTGGCTTCATCCCCGCCTCTTTGACTTGTCTGCCTCCTCTCCACCTATCCTCTCCTCTATCCATCCTCTATCCGCCTCCCCCTCTCTCCCTATTTATTTCAGAACCCTCTTCCCCTCCCCCATTTCTGATGAAGGGTCTAGGCCCGAAACGTTAAGCTTTCCTGCTCCTATGATGCTGCTTGGCCTGCTGTGTTCATCCAGCTCTCCACCTTGTTATCTCGGATTCTCCAGCACCTGCTGTTCCTATTATCTCTGGGCCTAGATTATGTTGTTTTACAAGCTTTAGTATGCGATTTTCCATATCTCTCCCACTGCTCCCCACGTCTTTGTCTTGATTGATTCCATGTCGATAGGTGAGTCAGGAAAGCCTATGATGAGGTGCAGTGCTGAATTTTACCAAAAATTGGCTAACTGTCAAATTCAGAGAGTTTTATGGCTCGGTGCCAGAGGAGAGCAAAGGATCTTTAAAGGTTTGTTTCCTCTATTACTGGTTGTAAAAGACTTTTTCAAGACTGAAAGCACTCTGATGATTTATCTCGTAGAGTTTTAATGCTGTGGCATTTCTTTATCATTACTCACTGGTTTTCAAGCTGTGCTAATGGTTTTTTTTGAAAAAAATAATGTTTTGAATGCTTCTCTACATCAGATGATCGCAGGTTTGTTTCTTGGTCTTCAATGCTGCTGTGATGTTCTCGGCAATAAAACCCATCACAGTTACCATTTATTATTGTGTGGTTTAATACCACAGACTGATTGAAGACATTACAAACTGATTGAAGAGAAGGCAAAATCAAAGATTAACTTCAGGTTTTGGACTTCAAAGTATTTATCATATAATAATCCCAAATACCACTGCATATGGTTATCATAAATATTCCAGACCCTCCGAACTTCTAGTAGCATTAAATAACAAGTAATTTATCGTCTTCATGTGCTCATTTCCATGTTCCCGAGACGTGTTTTTCCAGTAAGCTTCCAGAGTGTCTAACTCCGCTCATGCAGTGGTATTTAATTTCAGTGATGTGTAGCTCCATTAAATCATTATAAGGTTGCTCCAGGATCTCAATACCTTTACATAACAGAAACAGCTCTGGCCTTTGTTGCACTCCGTGGACTGAAAGCCTAGTCTGTTGTCTCCAAAAGTTGCATAATAATAGTAACAACCACTTTTAATAAATACATAGGAAATTTCTATGTTGACCCCATTAAGAAAACGACTGACCCATTTCTTAATGAACTGGTGTGTAACCATTTTTAAAATAGCAGATGGAAAAAAAATTCCTCAGTGCAATTTATCTTGCATATTATTTGTATTAAACAGTGCAATTTCAATTTTTGATTGCAAGTGCTAAGTGCTGAAAGCTATGAAACCTGCAATTCTTTGGAATTAGCCTCTCCTTACAGAGGTTTCGAAGCTGTGAAATAACATAAGACACCAGCTTACTGTGCCATTCAAGGAATGGTCTGTTATATGAAAAGAATAAATAGGAAGAATGGTCTATTAATTTTAGCATAATGAAAAAAATGTAATCTTATATAAAATAGAGAAAGTTGATGTTTGCAATTTGGCAAATTCCCTCAGGTTTGGTTTCCTAAACAAATTCCTTTTTGTTATATGCATTGATTGACTACAAACTTAGAATGTGACAATCATATGTGTTCTCTGAATTTTAATGTAACTTTATGTACAAGGCAAGTTCAGTGATAATAGTTTGTTAATGTGTTTCAGTGCTAAAGGAGATTTCATTAATGATTGATTAATGATTGCACTGCAACTCAAGCTGATTACTTACTCACCGGCTTCCTGTGTAAAAACATATTTAGCTGTAGGTAAGTGGGTCCAAATTGCAAAGCAACGTTGTAAACTCTTTAGGCTAGAAGAAACGGTAGATGCAATGAAAGTTGTATTTCTCTCATGAGATGTTTTTATTACACGCTTTATTATGCGTATGTTAATGAGTGGGCCGTTTAGCTCCACTGTGTTAATTTTTGAATCTGACTGATCTGCTCTGTTTCATATTTTAGCCTCTGATTCACAATTAAGAATTTTTTTGCATATTTTGTCTGGGATTAGGATAACTGAATTTCAGCAAATAGATTCCTTTCTTTGGAAAATGGTGGCTCTTACAAGGCAATAACTTAATGTATTAGTGTGGATACAAGCTAAAGACAGCAGAACATTGAGTTTTGATTACCCTGGACTATAAGGTGTTACTGAGCTGAGGCAGCAGGGGTAAGTGGGGGGGGAATGGTATTGCTCCTCATGAACTCGGTTGCTTTCAGGCAAAGGGCCGATGCACACCAGAGTTTCTGAGGTTGTTAATGCCACAGAAGTGGTTCCAGCTGGATCCTACAGGACACAGGCTCAGCCTGCAGTACGATACCGTCAACAGCGCAGCCAGAGACTGACACTTGCTGAGGAGGCTCACACGTGAACATTGGACAAAGGATCTCGGGCTGACGATGCCTGTGGAACCCTGGTGTAGGTTAGAATGAGAGAGATTGGGGGCTGAATGGAAGAAGGAAATTAGGGAATTGAGAACTGACTAGTTCAGTGGAGAACAAGCATGCTTGACCACTGGTAATATGGTGGAGACTGAATTCCTAACCCCTCTGGCTCCTACACCCCATTCTCCCCTTCCCTCCCTTCTCCCCCTTCTCCCCTTCCCTCCCTTCTCCCCCTTCTCCACTTTCCTCCCTTCTCCCCTTACCCCCTTGTTGCTTCTCCCTTCCCACCATTTCCTCCCCCCTTCTCCCTTTGTTCCCTCCACCTTTCTCCCCACCCAACCCCTCCTCCCCTTCCCCATTCTCCTTCTCCTCTCGTCTTCCCCCTTCTCCCTACCCTTTTTCCTCTCTCACCTTCCCTCCCTCCCCCCTCCTTTCTCCCTTCCTCCTTTTTCCTTCTCCCTTTTCCTTTCACTCCTTCCACCTTCTCTTCTTCTCCCCTCCCCCTCTTCTCTCCTCCCTCCCCCTTCTCTTCTCCCCTCCCCCCTCCTCTTCTCCCCCCCTTCTCTTCTCCCCCTTCTCTTCTCTTCTCCCCCTTCTCTTCTCCCCTCCCCCTCTTCTCTTCTCCGTTCCCCCCTTCTCCCCTCTTCTTGCCTCCCCCTCTTCTCTTCTCCCCTCCCCCCTTCTCTTCTCCTCTCTCACCTTCCCTCCCTCCCCTTCTCCTTTCTCCTTTCTTCCTTTTTTCTTCTCCCTTTTCCTTTCCCCCCTCCCCCCTTCTCTTCTCCCCCCATTCCCCACTACCCTGCTTCGCCCCTCCTGGCCAACTTTTCCCTCTCCCCTCCAACATCAGCCCCCCTTCCCCTCCAACGTCCACTCACACCATCATTTTGCTAAATGCCCAATTCCAGCTTTATTGTGATCAGATGTTACTAACCAGGGGCTGGATACAACCTTTACTGTGGGAGAGGTGGTTGGAGATTATCCTGATTCTTCCAGCACCCACTGTGTAGCAGCATCTCTGCAGGTTTGGAAGCACAATAACTGTTGATGGTCACAATTGGTCTGGAGAAACAGGAGACAGTACTTGACGTTAAGAGATTTGTAAACAATAAAAACGCTTACAACCTGTGAATGAACTTAAAAAAAGGTATAACTTTAGGAAGAATTCCTACTCACTTTCATCACTCAACAGCATAGCGTGTGTACCTACACCACAGAGACAGCAATGGTTCAAGATGGCAACTCACCACTTGAGGGCAGTTAGGGATGGGCAATAAATGCTGCCTCAGCTAGCAATGCCCACATCCCATTAGTGAATTCTGAGAAAAGCTATCCACGCTTTATCACTGTCGTGCCTATGTTCAGGGAAATACATTGACTTTAACACCATCAGTGAAACTTATCTTTTCAGTTTTCCTGGTGGACTGGAGGCTGCCCCAGTGCAGGAAAGTATTGGTGTGCCCCAATGTACATGAGGGACAAAAACTTTGTGGGTGGACCCATACCACCCAGACCAGGCAGCTTATCACCACTTTCTCAAGGGCATCGAATGCTGGACGATACACCATATTCCACGAATAGTTAAAACACACAGATTACAACAATTCCTGTAAGTTTATGTTATGTGTGTGCATGCGCGTGTGTGTATGTGTATGTGTGTGTGTTTGCGTATGCGTGCGTGTCTGTGTATCTGTGTATGTGTGTGTGTGCGCATGCGTGTGCGTGTCTGTGTGTGTGTGTGTGTGTGAGTGTGTGTGTAGTACGGCTCATAATTACAAGTATTATTTGTTATAATAAGCTTCCCGCTGTTCCCAATGGAAAACATTGTAATCAGTAATTGAAATCAGAATTTGCATTCAGTGATGTAGCTGAAATCTAGAGGAGATAAAACCCCTCTGTGAGGTGATCTGTTTTGTCAGTTCCCATGAAGCTTGTAGCAATTATGTTCAACTTTGTGCAATCTTTATTATATGCAAATTCCTGACAATATTCTCAAAATTCAAATTGTCACTTGGGGCTTTATTTATTCCTGTGAATCGGAGCATTTACCACATTGGTGTTTCCACAAATAATATTTAATCCACACTTATTTTCTCAGCCAGGAGCTCAGGTTACTTTAAATTCTCTTTGGTCGCGTGGTGTAGCATTTGTTGCCCATTACTAATTGCTTTGGAGAAAGTGGCCGTCTTCTTAAATCACTGTAACCTATGAGATGTACGGGCACTTAAAGACTTGTTGCGGTGGGAGTTTCAAAAATGTGCCCAGCAACAATGAAGGTACATCAATCTAGTTCCAAGTAAGGATGGTATGCTGATTAGAGTGGGGTAGGGAGGTTGCAGGTGGTGATGCTCCCATGCATCTGCTGCCCTTGTCCTTGAAGATGGTAGAAGTCATGGATTTGGAAGGTGCTGTCAAAGGAGATTTGGTGAGTTACTGCGGCGCATCTTGTCGACGGAGCATATGTCTGCAATTGTGCATTGGGGGTGAACGGAGTAAATATTTAAGTAGGAGAAGGGAGTGTTAATTCAGCAAGCTGCTTTGTCCTGGATGGTGTCAAGCTTCTTGAGTGTTGGAACTTTACTCATCCAGCCAAGTGGGGAGTATTCCATCAAACCTCTGACTTGTGTCTCGTAGACGGTTGACAGAGCTTGAGAAATCAGGAGGTGAGTACATGCTGTAGAATTGCCATATGTAATTCCTTGACGTTTGAAGCACTATCATTATGCTAATCTTTGCTGTTTTATATTGTGTTATTGCCAGCAAAAATTGGTTCTGGACTCAAAGTTGTTTTCATCTCTCTTTTCACATAAAGTTAATTTTGCTTTGGACAGTAAGGGAAGGACAAACAGAGATGTAGTGAGAGAGAATTTCAAAAATGAGGTTATGCTGAGATTATATAGAATCTTGGTTAGATTCAACTTGGATTACTATGTTTGATTTTCAGTGCCACATCATGAAGAAGATACTGAGATCCTGCAGAAGATGAGGAAATAAATAGAATTTACAAGCACAACACCAGAACTGGGAGATTATAATCATTAGTGAAGACTGAACAACTGGGGGAGCAGGTTCTGCAAACTTCCTGAGCAATTCCTATGCAGTCAGTGTATTGGGACTCACATAGACTGGATAGCTTGGACTTAGACAATGAGTGCAATGTGGAACTTGTGATTACAGGGCAAAGAGCATCAATGCATTTAAGGAGAAGCTGGTTAAGTACATAATGACGATAGGGGTGGAAATCTACAATGTTAGAATTAGATACAGTGATGGTAGGAGGTGACTTGTGATGGGCATAAACACGAATAAGGGCCAGCTGTATGAAAAGACCTGTTCCTGTTGTTATAAATACTATATAACACCAGTCACTGATTGCTGAAATGCTAACAGACAACAGAAACAATCTGCACCCAACCTGTACCAGTGTGGGATATTGAGACTTCGCAGTGGGGTTAAAATTGTATCAGAGATAATTGAGACTCCACTTTCTGCTCATTTTACAGTAAAACATGAAACACAGAAGCTATACTGATGTCCTCCCAGAGCAGCCATGCAGAAGCTCTAGACTAGTTAGAAGGTATATGAACACAAATTCATATCACTGTGCGATTCAAGGTGAGATACAGGGGCTAGTAAACAATCCCATTTCTGGTTGTAACCTGACTGGAATTCCATTTAATTTTGAGTCATTTTTAGTCTGAACATTCTTGTTCCCTTAAATGGCTGCAGACCTTCTGTCCTTGGTGTCAAATGCATTATATATGGGAGTGCAAATCCTTCTGTACTGTTTTACATTCATGAATAAACTACAGCTGCTTCACTGAAAATAAAAGAATAAAAAGGGCAGTTGGTTAGAAAACTGCATTGCAGTGGCGGAGCATTTTAGGTTTAACTGTGGTTTGAAGAACATGGACGACTCACGTTTAGAGGCAATGGATAAGAAAATAAACTCTTGAGTGAAGATAGTTAGAATAAAAATCCCCCATAAATTTAAGAAGGATGGGGCAGTGAATGGGAAATGTTAGAACAGTTCTCCTGGCTTTCTCCTTCACACAGATAGTGGGGCAGAACTTGGCAAACAATTTGGCTCAGGCTGAGGAGGTAATTCCAAGGGACAGTGGATGTAGGGAAGGGAAACAGCAGGATGTCTTTACATTGAAGCCCTGAGATGAGCTGAATGGCCTTCTTTAGTCATGCCTGCCTTTTTGGAAGATTGTTTCTGCAGCCAGTCATCACTCTCATTCCACTGAAGTGATAAAATTGCCAATCTGTGAAGCAAATGGTGATCTGATCATACCAGTGAGTTCTGCCAGGTAGAAGAAGATTAACCAATAGCACCATCCTGGCAAGTGATATTCATTTAGCATTTAGTTCACTGTTGGCAATTGCTGCACACATTTCATCTGTTATGTGAGAAACGATTATAAATTTTTCTGAGTTAAAATTATGAGAAACACTGCTAATATAAATAAATGGCAGAATTTGCTTAATGACATATAGTAAGCACGAATTTGTAAAGGTCTACTTGCCCTTGCCAATGTGTGCTACTGTGTTCTACTAAACAGGAAAATACAGAATAAATTAATAACTAATAAAGGTGAATAAAGAAACACAGTCTTAAATCAATGCTATTGTAAAATCACATCTGTAATGGTTAAAGCTACAAACTTTGCTGTCACAGAGTTACTTCACTGCTGTAAGTTTTTTTTGTTAGAGGTTTAGTTAGCTCAGTTGGCTGGATAGCTGGTTACCAGTGCCAACAGTGTAGGATCAATTTCTGCACAGGCTGAGATTACAATGAAGGACCTTCCTTCTTAACCTCTCCTCTTGAGACTTGGTGACTCTCAGGTTAAACTATCACCAGTCATTGCTGCCTAATGGGAGAACAGGACTGAGGTGACTTTAGTTTCATAGATGGAAATGACACCCCAAAATCGGGGTAATTACTCTAGCATGGTCACTGGGGAGGTAGTAGTGTAGTGGTCATACCGTTAGTCCAGAGCTCCAGGCTAAGGCTTTGGGGAGATGGGTTCAAATCCCACCACTGCAGATAGTAGCATTCAAATTTGATAAGCTTTCTTAAAAATCTGCAATTAAATTAGGGGCAGCATGGTGGCTCAGTGGTTAGCACTGCTGCCTAACAGCGCCAGGGACCTGAGTTTGATTCCACCCTCGGGCGACGGTCCGTGTAGAGTTTGCAAATTCTCCACATGTGTGTGTGGGTTTCCTCTGGCTACTCCGGTTTCCTCCCACAGTCCAAAGATGTGCAGGCTAAGTGGATTGGCCATGCTAAATTGCCCATAGTGTCCAGAGATGTGTAGGTTAAGTGGGTTATAGGGGGATGGCTCTGGGTGGGACACCCTGAGGGCTGGTGTGGACTTGTTGGGCCAAAGGGCCTGTTTCCATACTGTAGGGATTCTAAGATTCTAAGAAAAGTTGATCTCATAGTGACCATGTAACCATTCCTTACCTGGTCTGGCTGACACGTGGCTCCAGACCCAGTGTAATTTGGTTGACTCTTAATTGCCCCCTGAAATGGCCCTAGCAAACACTCAGTTCAAGGGCAAATAGGGATGCTGGCCTTGCTGTAATAATAACTAATAAAAAAAACAATAATATAGGAATATAACTACTTTAATGAAGGTTTGGTACTTCTATCATGAATTCCTGTAAATTAAATGAGAATGAAATCTATAAATTTGGTGGCTGTGGCCGTATTGCTGAGAGAGCCGAATGTGTAACTAGACTTTTCTCCTCAGGTTGGAAAACTTGTATTGTCAATGAGCAATACATGTGCTTATAGACTCTCGTGGATTGTTAGCCTCAAAGACCAGGAGATATGGACATGACCACTGGGCCACCAGTTCCCAAGTCTCAGTTATTTTTACCAGGTTCCCCTGTAGTCTGATGGGCCAAGCACATCTGATGCAGAGGCGGGAATGATTTTATTACGCCTGTCCCCCATGATTTAGAAGCCATTTTGAATGATAATCAGATAAGCAGTAAGAACCTATCTTATAAACCAGCAGATTGGACTGAAGAGTCAAATTGTTTCTAACCCTGCAAACCCCTTGGAAATTGTGCATGTGGCCTGTGTGTGGAGTAAATGATGGAGTCTGATTTTGTAATGTAGTTAAAACTTACCAATTAGGTAGTGAAGTACATATTAGCTTAATTGGTTCCTTATTCTCTTTGTTGTGGTTACAATGTTAACTTTCCTTCCACATTCATTTCCAATGCTCACCTCCTTAGTTAAAACTATGTGCAGGTCTATACACGTAAATCATAGAATCCCAACAGTATGGAAACAGGTCCTTCGGCCCAACAAGTCCGCACCGACCCTCAGAGCATCCCATCCAGAGCCATCCCCCTATCACCCACCTAATCTACACATCCCTGAACACTGTGGGCAATTTAACATGGCCAATCCACTTAGCCTGCACATCTTTGGACTGTGGGAAGAAACCGGAGCACCCGGAAGAAACCCACACAGACACATGGAGAAGGTGCAAACCCCATACAGACAGTCACCTGAGGGTGAGATCGAGTATGTCATACGTAATTTTATATAAAGTTCTTAGCAGGTGAACACTGAGAACTGTTTCCTCTGGCAAAATGGCCTAGAATTAAGGATTATAGACTTGGGTTAGTGGGGCGTTTTTAGCACTGAAATGAGAATTTTTTTCTCTTAGAGAGTTCTGAATCTTTGGAATTCTTTACCCCAGGGGCTCTGGTTGCTTGATTATTGAGTGTATTCAAGGCTGAAATGGATAGATCTTTAGGCATTAAGGGAATTGAGGGCTAGAGGGATTTGTACAAGGTAAAATTGATGTAGAAGATGAGCTATGATCCTATTGAATTATGGAGCAGGTTTGAGAGACTGTACAGTCTAGTTTTTAAAAATTTATTCATGGGATGATTAATTACCCCTAATTTCCCAGAGAGAAGAGTCAGTCACGTTACTGTCGTCTGGAGTCACATGTAGGCCAGGCTGGCTCAGAATGGCAGTTTCCCTCCCTAAAGGACATTAGTGAACCAGATGGGATTTTTCTTGACAATTAATTCATTATCATCATTAGACTCTTAACACTGGATTTTTTCTGACAGAATTCAAATGGTGGGATTTCCGCACAAGCACCCAGAAAAACTCTGTAAATCACAGTGGGTCAGGCAGTATCAGTGGAGAGAGAGCATGCTAACATTTTGAGTTGAGGTGACATTTCATCAGAGCTGATGTGAAATGTGGAGGGGGCAGCATTTAGAACATTACCTGGGTCTTTGGATCAATAATATGACAATAATACCACATTTGCTTCACTTCAGATGTGCTGATTTGTCCCTCTCCGCGCATCGGTATGCGTTCAATTTCTTCCCTATTGAAAAGTCAAAGTATTAAAGCCAATCGATAGGACCCAATGGTTCATCTACATTGCCCCATCCTAAACCCTCTTGCTGGGAGTACAAGCCCTGCCTGAAGATTGACTTCAAGTTTCAGCTTACATCATAATAATTTCTTATTCACACTAAGCTGATTAGACACATTGCTACAGATAATTACAGCTTTAAAGAAAATGTTAAAGTAGGCTGTAAAAAAATTTCTCTTGACTGTTCCAAGGCAGTAAAACAGGGTGTATTGGAGCTGCTTTTTGGGTTAGAATTGAAATGAATTTCTGGACATTCTCTTATCTCTATGTGACCCTTGCACACATTAATCATTGGAAAATGAAATGACAGCATTCCGTCATCATTTACTTTTGAGCCATGCAATAAATAGGATTGATTCTGAAGTGCTTGGATGGTTTAATTTGGAGTCCAAATTGGTAGCTAATTAACCTCAGACACAATTTTAAGTTTAATGTTTGGAAATGTTGAGTATAGTAGCTAATACTGAGAAAGAAGAGAAAAACATATATTGAAGACAATCAAGTCTATCTTGTTCTGAAGCTTAAACTGCTTCACAAAAACACTGAGGTCAAGGTATCCATATTGACTTGAGACACATCCTTCACAGAGGAAATGCAATGTGGTCAAATTACCTGACCATTGTAATCATATGGGCTCTTTGATAATTGTCACTTCTGCTGACATTTCTCCATGTTTCTTTGTGTGTGTCTTTTCTAAATTCATTCATGGGATGTGAGTATCACTGGCATCTTTGGCATTTATTGCCTGTCCCTAACTGCCCTCAAGATGATGTAGATGAACCACTTTCTCGAACATGGCACCGAAAGTGGACCCACAGTGTGATTGTGTGTTGCAAGGCTCGTGTGATGTATCTGTGAACGTGTGAAGACAATGGAGATTTTTACCAAAGTTTTGGAAACAGCATAGAACATGGACAATTTATCTTGACCGAAGATGGAGCCCAGAGGGTCAGGTGACTTTTTTGGGATTTCTGCACAGACAGGGAATAACTTATGTCTCTGGAAATGTTCGAAAATGTGAATGTGCGGGTGGAAGATCCTTGGAAAGGCTTTTGGAATGGAAGATCATGGAATTAACACTCCTGTTGGCTAGATCTTTATAGAAACTCAAATACAAAGGCCTTTAGATTCAGGGTCTGAAAACTGTAAAGATCACATGCTTTTATTTTCATTAGACAGTGGAGTAAAAAGGAAAATACTGCTTCAAGCCAAGGACACTGTGTAAGGAAATGACTGTAGTTTTAAAAATCAGTTGTATTCAGTAAAAACCAGAAGAAGTGCAGATGCTGTAAATTGGAAACAAAAACAGGGCTTCCTCAGAAATTCCTCAGAAGGGTCACCGGACAGATGACCCTTCAGAGATGCTGCCAGACCTGATGAGCTTTTCCAGAAATTTTTGCAGTTGTATTCAGTGTTGCTTTCCCCAGAAAAGCAGACTAAAAGCACACACCACGAAGTGATGGGTTCTGAGCTACAGGGACAATTTCTTGACAACGTCTTCTTATTGGCTCCTGACAAGGTGACCATGGCTTGTGTGGAGCCAGCATAGCAGAAAAATATCTGTCATGCAAAAAGAATGCATCTAGAAATCTCTCTCCATGTCTCCTTCCATGTGTGGATGTACAATAAAGTCTCATGTATTAGCTAGATGTCTTCCATTCACCTTTCTCTATAAACCCCCTGTTAAAAGAGGAATAAAACACCATCAAGGAACTGTGAAGCGTCAAATTTTCAACCAGCAAATGAAAGACAGCATCAGTGTACAACAAAAGCCTCATCTCATCAGCAAAAAAAAGTAAGGAATTAAGAAGAAGAATTCAATTCATTGAATCCTCTGGTCCGGATTAGTACACATGAACTGTGTGTTCCTTCATTCTCTTTTACTTTCCCCACCTTTAATATTCATGTCCCGTCTGCCTTTGTGTGTCTGTCTGAATGTGAAACAGAGAGTTTAAAAGGGGGAGAGTTTAAGCTGTAAGTTTAAAGTGAAACAGAGTTACAGGCTTGTGATTCATATTTCCTACCTACCACTGATTAAAAATAAACTGTGTCATAAATAGTTATTTTCTTCTTAAGTACAGAGATTGACTGTTTTCTTTTAACCTGTGTTAGTCAGTCAGGTATACTGGGGACTTTGGATAGTTTGATTAAAGTTTTCCCATTTTGATGACTCTTGGAATAGAAAGGTTTGATTTCCAGTGCACTACCCCATTGTGATGAAATAAAATGCAAAACCCAACAAAAGTACATTGAGATAACATTCTTATCATAGGCAGGTATGAACAGCCAAAATTCATTCACTGTGGCTCCTAACACTGTGTCATTTTTGTGGTTAATGGAAATTTTGCTTCAGGAGTCACCAGATCGTAACTGACATGTGGTAACACATTATAATGGTTGCAAATACCAGTCAGGGGCAGGTAGGTCTGTGACAGACAGCACAGAGGGGATCATCATCCAGAAGAAGAACGGACCCCAACCTAAACAGACAGCTACCTCATGTAGGACGAGAGAGGTTAATTTGTTTCCACCCACGACAGTACATCTCTTTCCTATAAATCCCAGCCAGAACTTTGCATGAAAATGAATGGGCTTGCAACATCCACGTATCTTCAAAGAACCAACAGAAGGAACCCATTAGGCTTGCAACATTTTCATATTAAAAGACTCATTAGGAACATGTGATTATTTTCTTGTTAGTCTATTAATAATATAGGTTCATATGTCATCTTTAGAACTCATCTTTTCCAATGCATCTGTCTATGTGTTTATGGGAGTGTGTTTACATCTGGGGTATTGTAAGATTAAATTTTTATCTCTCGTTCCCAGAAAACCTGTTTGTCCTTTAAAGTTGCAACACTTAGTGTATTTTAAAGTACTGTCTCCAAAATGTACATCTTGTTGCAAATAGTCAAAGTGAGGAAAAGAAGGAATGCTTATCCCAGCACCTTCCCCTACCTGTTGCAATGTGTACACATGTAAAATAGTTCTTTCCTTCCATGTCCTGTCAGTTCCAAACAAGTTTCTTTAAGATGGTTACAGAAATTCTTCAAGTCTGGTTCATGCTAAAGTGAAATGGGGCACCTAACTGCTATCTCTTGTTGTATACTTCATGCTCAGAAAGTCTTTTTAATGTACTTGGCAGAGAGAAAGTGGAAGTTGAGCAACAGAGAGAAAGGTGACAAGAATGAACCCATTAGGCTTACAACATTTTCATATTAAAAGACTCATTAGGAACATGTGATTATTTTCTTGTTAGTCTATTAATAATATAGGTTCATATGTCATCTTTGACAGTCACCATTGACAGTCGAGTTAGGGTAGTGGAAAATACGGACTAACTTGTGTCAGAGTGATAGAGAAGTACAATATTACTGCAGGGCATTACAAAGAGGCTTGAGCAAAGTGTTTGAAGGATTTAAAAGTGAGGATGAGACCCCTTAAAATCAATTCACTGTGACAGAGTGGAATGTTCCAAGGATTTTGCAGATGGCTCAAGATGTGGGTAGTGGATATTGAATGCGCAGTTTGCAGAGGAGAAGGATATAAAACCTTTTATATAAAAAGGTTTTAGTTTTAATGCTCTCAATCAAGAATGAACCTGCATACCTTTGATGCTAGACATCAAATACAGCAAACCCTTAATAAAACAGGTGGCTATAACTCAGGTTTGCTGCCATGCTTGCTAACTGTTTCATATAATTGTGTTATTCCTAATGCATCAGACTTCTAAATGCATTCAGCAGCAAAAGGTAAAAGGGTCTCGACTTCAGGTATGTCTGCTATCAGTGTATGGTATAAAGATTTACAGTACAGTGCTACAACTGATTTTATCAACTCCACACCATACTTATGTATTTGTAAGTGAAAACAGTAGGACACGGATATAATGCAAACGATTACATTATAACCAAAGAAGTAAGTACTTAAACTTTAAAAATGATATGTTTTTTGCTGGGGGGAATGGGTAGGGGTAGGGGTGGGGGTGTGGTGGCGATGTGTGGGCAGGCTCTGATGGTGAAAGCCCGGCAGTATTGTTGCTAGACTATTAACCCAGGTAATGTCCTGGGGAACCAAGTTCAAATCCTGCAAAAATTTTCTGAAGAAGGGTCTAGGCCCGAAACGTCAGCCTTCCTGCTCCTCTGATGCTGCTTGGCCTGCTGTGTTCATCCAACTCTACACCTTGTTATCTCAGATTCTCCAGCATCGGCAGTTCCTACTATCTTGGCAGGTGGTGGGGTTTGAATTCAAGGAAAAAATCTGCAATGAAATATCGAATGATGACCGTGAATCCATTGCTGATTGTTGGAAAAGCCCATATGGTTCATCATTGTTCTTTAGGGGAGGAAACTGCCGTGCTTGCCTGGTCGGGCCTACATGTAACTCCAGACCCACAGCGATGTGGTTGATTGCCCTCTGGGCAATTAGGGATGGCTAGTAACCGTTGGCCAAGCCAGTGATGTAATCCTCCCATGAATGAATAAATAATTAAAATAAATTAACATGCAGCAATGTTTACATAGGTGGCCCTGAGAAGTGCATCTATGCAGTGGACAAACAATTAGACCATCAGCCTGTAAATTCTTCGAACATACCTGAAGGCAGGTTGTGAGAGTGGGAGAGCTTTCTGTTCAGCCATCCTGCAGAAGACAATGTCAAACCACTGCAGCACTTTGCCAATAATTGTGGGCCAACCCTGTGGAAGTTCATGACCTAACCTCTGGATGGGAGAAAACTTTATGTCTATGTGGATGGTAAAAATGGATAAAATCAAAGATTTCAACAGGAAGTTGGGTGAACACTTGAAAGAGATAAACAGGATTAGAGTGATAGAGTGACAAAATAGAACTGATAGGATTATTCTGCAGTCAGCTTAGTGGGCTTAATGTTGCAGTGACTCCACTGAGGGGAGTTGTTTTATTCCAGATCTAATTAATTGAATATAAATGCCCCACTCATCACTGTGGGACTTGAACTTGCTCCTCCAAATGATTTAGGTTACTAGTTCAGGAAGCCTACAGCTTTGCTACCGCACCTCAGCCAGGAGACAGAAGACCAAAATCTTTCCATTGAAATCCAGAAATGCAACTTTTTTTTCTCCCCTTGATCTGAAATTGATGCCCAAAATGTACATTAAAGACAGACAGAAAAGGATGATTATGTATTTATAGATGGAGTAAATGGATGAAATTTATCCCCTCCGGTGAGTGGATCAATAACTAGTTCAGTAAACTGTTACACAATTGGGCCATACATTGGGCTGCAGGGGTTTGGTTAACTCATTTGGCTGGACCAGCTGGTTTGTATTGCAGACTGATGCCAACAACATGGGTCCAATTCCCACATCAGCTGACATCAAAATGAAGGATTCTCCTTCTCAACCTCTACCCTTGCCTGAGGTGTGGTGACCCACAGGTTAAACTGCCATCAGTCATCTCTCTCTCTAATGAATGAAGAGGCCTTTGGTCTGCTAAGATATGGCAACTTTGGCCTTTAGTTTGGTAGAAGAACACTCACGTGTCATTGTCTTTCACCGTGTCACAGCTAAAATATTTCCTTTAGTCCAAAGTCTCAATCATCGAGTATATTCACAACTAAGATCAATGGATTTTTGGAAAGTAGGGTTCACAGGTAATGAATGAAAAATGAAGCTGAAGTTGATCAACGAAGATCTTTCTGAACGGCCGACCAATTTCAAGATATCATGTAAAATGTTGGCCATCTTATCTAAGGAAGGAAATAAATGCTTTAGAAAGGAATGAGGTCTATTAAGATGGCTGGATGCAGAATGATTGAGGAAATTGAGTCTATATGTCCCGCAGCCTTTTTTCCCCCCTTTATTCATTAATAGGATGAGGCTGTCACTGACCGGACAGCATTTATTGCCCATCCCTAACTGCCCAGAGGGCAGTTCAGAGTCACCCACATTACTGTGGGTCTGGAGTCACACGTAGACCAGGTAAAGATGGCAGTTTCCTTCCCTAAAGGACATTAGTGAACCAGATGGGTATTCCCTGACAATTGATTCGTGGTCATCATTAGATTCGTAAATTCTGGATATTTTGTGGAATTAAAACTTCACCATCTGCCGTGGTGGGATTCAAATCCGGATCTCCGGAATGTTATCTGGTTCTCTCGATTAACAGTCTAGCGACAATACCACTAGGGCATCGCCTCCCTTTGGGAGAATGAAAAGGAATGTTAATGAAGTATGCAAAATTCTTTCACAGCTTAACAGGATGGATGCAGGAAGGATGTTGTGCTTCGGAATAAGGGAAAAGGCATTTAGGACTGGGATGAGGAGGAATGTCTTCACTCAGAAGATGGTGAATCTTTGGAATTCTCTATCCCAGAGTGCTATGGAAGTTCAGTCAGAGAGTCATAGGGTCTTAGAGCACTGAAACAGACCCTTCAGTCCAATTAGTCCATGCCAACCACGTTCCCAAACTAAACTAATCCCACTTGCCTGCATTTGGCGATATCCTGTCAACCCTTTCCTATTCATGTAATTATCCTAATGTCTTTTAAAACTTGTAACTTTATCTGCATCCACCACTTCATCTGGCAGCTCATTCCACACACTAACCACTCTCCATGTAAAAAAAATGTTGCCTCGCATGTTTTTTTTTAAATCTTTCACCACTCACTTTAAAAGTATGTCCCTTAGTTTTGAACTCCCCCACCTTAGCAAAAAGACCATTGCTATTCACTTTATCTATGCCCCTCACGATTCTATAAACCTCAGTAAGGTCACCCCTCAACCTCTTGTGCTCTAGTGAAAAGGATGTCCCAGCCTATCCAGCCTATTTTTATATCTCAAATGCTCCAATCCCTGCAACATCCTGGTAAATCTTTTCTGAACCCTCTCCAGTTTAATAATATCCTATAACAGTGTGATCAGAACTGCACAGAGTGCTCCAGAAGCGGCCTCACCAATGTCAAGTACAACCTCTACATGATGTCCCAACTGCTATACTGAAAGGTCTAAGCAATGATGGCAAACGTACTAAGTGCCTTCTTAACCACCCTGTGTACCGTTGCAAATTTCAAAGAATTATGTACCTGAACCCCTAGGTCTCTCTGTTCCATAACACTACCCAAGACCCTACCATTAATTGTATAAGTCCTGCCCTTGTCTGTTTTACCAAAATGCAATACCTTGAATTTATCCCAATTAAATTCCATCTGCTACTCCTCAGCCCATTGGCCCAATTGATTGAGATCTCTTCGTAATCTTAGATCACCTTCTACACTGTCCAAAATACTACCAATTTTGGTGTCATCTACAAATTACTAACCATGCCTCCTTTATTGTCATCCAAGTTATTTATATACATAATAAATGAAAGTGGACCCAGTACTGTTCCCTGTGGAATACCACCAGTCACAGGCCTGGTGAACAATCCTCCACCATCCCCCTCTGTCTCCCCCTGTGAACCAAATCTTTTATGCAATTAGCAAGCTCACTCTGAATCCCAGGCGATCCCAGTGTATTGGGAATGTTCAAAACAGAGATCAAAGTACCGAAAGGGTACGTTTTCACGCAGAGGGTGGTGCATGTATGGAACGAGCTGCTAGAGGAAGTGGTGGATGTGGGTACAAATACAACATTTTTAGAGTTTAGAGGAATATGGGCCATTTGCTAGCAAATGGGACTATGTCAGTCAGGATATCTGGTTGGCGAGGAAGAGTTGGACTGAAGGATTTGTTTCTGTGCTGTACAACTCTATATGGAATTGTACAGAAAATAGTATTGAAATAAAAGATCAACCATAATTTAACTGAATGGCAGAACAGGCTTGAAAGGTCAAATGACCTACTCTTGCTCCTAATGGCCACGTTTCTCAGCCTCTTGGAGTGGTAAAGCTTATTTATGTTCTTAAACACGGAACATTCAAAACCAATCATTTTTATATCTGTTCCAATGTGAATTGGATCAAGATCCATTAACTCACCCTTCCTGATATCCCAATCAAGTCAGTGAGTAGGAAACTGGGCTGTTGCCAATCATGGGTGGCCAATTTGTCAGCTGCTTTACACCCACTCTGAAGTTTAAAGCTGTGACCAAGAATCTTCTTAGGTTGTCAATTGAAAGAATGTTGTGTGTGAATATTTGGCAATTGATCCAGCTAATGAAGCAGTCACAGTAAAACAAACTTCAGCAGGTGTCTCCTTAGGGTACATGCAGCAGGAACTATAACAGTTTCCATGCCTCCAGGCTGCCCCCTTACTGTTCTATAAAACCAAAGTACTGTGGAATGTTGGAAATCTGAAACAAGCACAGAGAATGTGGGAGAAACTCAGCAGGTTGGTGGTGGAGGGGGGATAGAGAGAGTCTTATGAAGAAAAGTCATATTAGATTTAAAATGCTAACTCTGTTTCTCTCTCCACAGATGCTTGTCAGACCTTCTAAGTTTCTTCAGCATTCTCTGTGTTTGCCTCAACGCTATAGTCAGTCTGGTCATGTATAGGAGGAGCCAGGACGTCTTTCCTCTGTGGGTACAGGTACAATAATGGAGCCAGCTGAAGTCAACCAACACAGATTGGGTGCCCTAGAGTCTGCCTGGACGCACTTGGGTAGGTGATGGCGAAATGGTTTCAGGAGAGTACTATGGATGGAAATTAGGGACAGATGGGTGGAAAGTTGGGGGTAGAGGGCTGTAAACCTTTCTTACGGATCACTCCAAAGCCTCCTTCACCCTGGAAAGATTCTATTTCAGATTTGGCCAATGCAACAAATGGATAGTCATCCGTTTTGCATCTAGTTGTTTTTAAGTCAACCTGTTCAGGCACGGCTGTAGGATTGGTGCCACTTGAAACCAGACTTTCTGACCCAGATAACAAGCATGGGGCTGGATGAACACAGCAGGTCAAGCAGCATCATAGGAGCAGGAAAACTTGACGTTTCGGGCCTAAACCCGAAGGGTTTAGGCCCGA
>JAHRHZ010000026.1:7005600-7024785 GCA_024137785.1 Ginglymostoma cirratum | reverse complement strand
CCGAAACGTCAAGTTTTCCTGCTCCTATGATGCTGCTCGACCTGCTATGTTCATCCAGCCCCATGCTTGTTAACCTGAAAGAGACGTTCAGTTGACCAAATTACAGGGGTGGAAAACCAATTTTAGGGAACGCACTAATGGAAGCTCGCATTGGGATTGAATGGGAGATCAAGGTTGCAAACAAATATTGCCTCTGTTATTTAGTTTGAAAAATGTATCAAACCAGTTTGCTTCCACAGTGAATGGAGTATACCCTGTCATTAACTTCAGCACTGGCACACCTCAAAGTTTCATTGTATATGTCAAACTTTGCAAACAGCTCATTTGTTCATGGGACAAGGGCATTGATGGCTAGACCTAGCATTTATTGTTCATCCCTAATTGCCCAGAGAGCAGTTGAGAATCAAACACATTGCTGTGGGTTTGGAGAACCATGTAGGTCAGGCCAAGTAGTGATGGTGGATTTCCTCTCATTGAGACAGAAATGAAAGTGGTTTCATGGTTGCCATTGGTTAGCTTTATTTTTATTATTGAAATCAGATTTCACCATCTGCCATTGAATTTATGTCCTCAGAATATTAGCCTGGGGTTCTGCATGGTTAGTTCTCATGATATTTCCACTAGGCCCCCACCTCCCACTTTGATGCTGCCCAAATCTCTGCCCCAGATGACAAAAGGCTCTTGCTTAAATGCTGGATGGACAAGGTGGAGCCAGATAGTCTCAACAAAACCAAAAAGTCTACATAAACACTAAAATCTGTGCTCAGTTCATTTAAAGGTTAAGTAAGTGGTCCGTGGGATGTTTCCTCCCATACACTGTATTGCCAGAGTTTGTCTGTACATTTGAGACACTAAGGACTGGGAGTAGATTTTAAATTTACCACTCAGTGGAAACAAATGGTAAAATAAAACGCCCTGGAGGAAACACAATTCTAGATCACCCAATCCGTAATATTGTCTCTGGCCTATTTGGGACAGGTGGTGCAGGAATCAGGTGGCTGTTGGTGCAGTCTATCTTGACCCACACAGCTCTGAGTCCAATTGATATCATTGGATTCTGATGTTGATCTCAGGGGTTGGTCTAGTAAAGTCAAGTATGAGGAATATGCTGGACCATGACAGATGGTTTAAGGTTTGTTTTGGTACTTTCCTTGCAGGTCAAAGACAGATAGAATTTTTTCCCTAGGCCTCAGACGTAGTGCTATTGCTCTCTCATGTCCATGGAATCCCCTTCTTCCGTTTCATAAGGCTCTTCTGAATGCTCCTCCTCTGCATTGACCTGCACCGAGTCAAGTCGTCAATGATTTCTTAATTTTGCAGAGGCTGAAAACCAATTTCCTCACTCAATCAAGAGCCATTCAGAATTAAAATCAGACCCATCCCCATTCCATCTTTATACTTCCTCAAACTAGGAAACAAATATTTGGAACAACGAGTAAATGATGTAGTAATTAGGGTTGATCAGAAAGTTTTTACAGATGTAAACGGCTATTGTAGCATCTGTAATCTCCTCCAAGCTCACAGCTCTCTGAGATATCTATGCACCTTTAGTTCTGCCCTTGCACAACTCTGCCATTAATTACTCCAGCACTGGTGGCCATGTCTTTAGAGGCCTAGGCCCTAAGTTCTGGAATTCTCTTCTTAGACTGTCCACCATTTTAACTTCTTGCTTATTGAAGACACTTTTTAAAAGCTATCTCTCTGGAAAAAGCTTTTGGTCACTGGTCCTAATCTCTCTCTAAATGACACAGTGTCAGGTTCTGGATGGGCTTTCAAAGTTGTCTGACCTTTGACTTGAACATGACATCTACTCAAGGTCACAGGTTTCTTCCAAGGGTCTTCATGTGACTGACAGACCAATTCTTGACCCAGAGGGTTTTTTTTTGTACATGTGGTGCAGTACATGGCATGACGTAGTGGGGCTGGAGAGTTGAATTTCTGTCCTTTTCTTTCCTTCTCTACCACCACTCTGTCTCAACATTGAGGAGTTCAGACTCTGTGATACAGTTTGAGGGTCAAATTATTGCCGCCCTGAATGAGTGGTAGCTGGTTCAGTAAAATAAAGTCAAATCTACTGGTGGTGAGCTTTGGGGTGTCACTGTAATGTTTTCTTTATTCTCCCCCAGACCCTTGGCCACCTAAGGGGTGGCGAAACAGGACCTGGCACTGGAAATCCTTCTCAGCTGCTCAAACTCAGTGCCCAGTACGTTGTAGTTGAATGTAGCTGTAGTTTTGGCTAAATGCTGTTTGAAGAAGGACACATACATTTGTTCGACGATCCTCCTATTGAATCTAGGGAAAGCGCTGATAGAATTTCTCTCATTGTGTTCTCTTATGGATCACACATACAATGTCCAGGTTTCATTGCAGTGTAGCATTGTGGTGCCAGCAACAGCTCTGTGCTTTAAGACTTTTGGGTTACTTGGTTTCAAGTCACTTTGCCATCTTTGTTGTCTTAATTAGCACAGGGCTGGTACATTGATAGGGATCTCTCTACTCTTGAAATGAATCAATGCCAAGGAATGGGAAGTGCTCAACATATTCCAGAAACGTCCCTTGAACATATGAGGGAGGTGGAATATTTGACTGACTAGGTCTGCGTTGATATGCAAATTTTGATTTGGTAAAATTCGATGACAGGCTGTATCTCTTGGATGCTTACAAGTCTGTTGGAAAGTGGGTGACAGCACTTCAACTATACTTCGGGTATGTCCATCATTGTCAGTTTAGCTTTGGCACAAAATTGACTGAAATTACAATTTTCCTTCTCAGCAGTGTTTAATACTCCCACACTAGAAGGCAGTTGATCTTTGAGGTGATGAATCACTACCAGGTAGTCTGTAAAAAGGAAAGGGGCTATGATATAGCCTTGATTGATGCATGTCTGGAGTTTGAAGGCTTTTTCAGACCATTAGTTCAAGACTGCTTCAGTCATTTCATCCTGAAGCAGTTGCAGGATTGTGATGAGATACGTTGGATACCAACATCTCTGGAGAACAATCCACAGAGCCTTACAATTTATTGAATCAAATGCTTTGATCAGGTCTATGACTGCAATGAAGAGTTCCCGGTGTTGTTCTTTACATTTTTCTTGGATTTGCCTGGTGATAAATACCATTTTGCATGTTTCTCTGGAAGCTGGAAAGCATGTTGTATCTCTAGCAAGATTTCCTCAGGCACAGGAAAAAAGATGATTCAGAGGAATGAGTGTCAGGATTTTACCTGCTATGAGTAAGATGGAAAAGCCTTGCTAGTTTACTTGACAGCAAGTTATTACCTCCCTTCTTGAAGATCGTGACAAGTCTTGTATTCCTGAAGCTGGGAACTCTTTTCCCTCCCAAATAGAATCATAGAATCCCTACCGTGCAGAAAGACACCATTGGCCCATCGCGTCTGCACCAACACTCTGAAGAGCATCCCACCTAGACCCACTGCCCCCACCCTGTCCCCGTAACTTCACATTTGCCACAAGCTAATCTACACCACTAAATGTGCACATCCCTAGATACCATGGGGCAATTAGCATGGCAAATCTACCTAGCCTGAACATCCCTAGACACTATGGCACAAATTAGCATGGCCAACCCGTCTAACCTGCACATCTTTGGACTTCAATCCACAAGATGAACATTAGCAAGAGGAGTAGGCTATTCAACCCACCATTCAATACGATTATGACTGTTCAAACACTTCAATGCCTTTGACTCACCCCATCCCTATAAGGCTCTGGTAATTATAAATCTATCAATCTCCAGTTTAAACATACTCAAAGATGGAGTTTCATAGCACCTCCCATCATGGGGACAGAATTCCAAACGTTCACAACTGGACTGTTAATTCAAAGACTCAGATAATGTTCTGGGGACCTGGCTTCGAATCTAACCACCACAGGTGATGGAATTCAATTTGTAAAAAGTTGATTTCGGAGTCTGATGATGACCATGAATCCATTATCGATTGTCATGAAAAACCCATTTCGTTCACGAATGTACTTTAGGGAAGAAAACTGACACCCTCACCTGGTCTGGCCTGCAAATGACTCCAGACCCACAGCGATGTGGTTGACTCTTAAATTGCCCTCTGGGCAATTAGGGTTGGGCAATAAATTCAGGCCTAGCCAGAGATGCCCACACCCCATGAATGAATAAAAAAAAATGAACTAAGCGGCATCCCCCTTATTTTTAAATTGTGCCTTGGTCTAGACTGCCCAGACAGGGGAAACATCTTATTTGCTTCTCCCCTGGCGAACCCTTTAAGCACTTCGTAAGTTTTGATGAGATCAACTCTCATATTTGGAGACTGTAGAGAGTACACATCCAGTTCACCCAATCTGTCTTCATAGGACATCCTGCCATCTGGGAACAAGTCCTGGTGAACTTTGTTCCACTCTCTCTACGGCAGTCGTGTCGTTCCTGAGATAATGAGACCTAAACTGCACACAGTACTCCAGGTATGGTCAAATCAAGGTGCTGTACAATGGAAGCCAAACTTCACTACTCCTTGAGATCAATAATATTCCTATGAAATGCTTTTGGACGTTTTACTACATTGAACGCACTTATAAGGCCCGTTGGTGTTGTTCCTGACTTGGAGACTGCAGCGCTAGCAGCTAAATTGAGATAAAAAACTGTTCAAAGCTATTTAAGGAAGGCAGTTACTACATGAAAAAGTTAACTGACATCATGAGATAAGTTCCACCCATCAACAATATAAAGGACTGTTCCAGGTAGCTAAACAGTGATGTGTAAATATTGTTATCTCCAGCCTGATGTCTCACAAGAGACAATCATTTAACTCAATGCAACAGGCCATTACTCACTATGTCATAAACCTATTTTGTTTATCAAGCCACCCTTCTGTTGAGGCACATTCTGGGCATCCTTCCCCACTTCAGAAACTTAGACTAAAACCAATAAGAAGGATAGGTGGCATCTACCCAAGGCATCTCAGATGGATTCAATGGACACATTGATTCAGCCTCATCTGGAGTATTGTGTCCAGTTCTCGTCACCTCATTACAGGAAAGACGCGGAAGTGTTAGAAAAGGGGCAGAGGACATTTACCAGGATGTTGCCTGGAATGGAGGGAAGGTCTTACGAGGATAGGTTGAGAGAGCTACGGCTTTAGAATGACGAAGGATGAGAGGTGACTTGATAGAGGTGTACAAAATGATCAGAGGTATAGATAGAGTAGACAGCCTGAGACTTTTTCCTAGGGTGGAGGTAGCTTTTACAAGGGGACTTGGTTTTAAAGTGAAAGGACGTAGATATCGGGGAGACGTCAGAGGTAGGTTCTTTACTCAGGGAGTGGTAGGGGCGTGGAATGCCTTGCTGGAGAGGGTAGTGGACTCAGCCTCATTCGGGCCATTTAAGCGGCTATTAGATAGGCATATGGATGATAGTATAAGGTAGGGGTGGAGATTAGGTAGACCTTAACTTTAGGGTAAAAGGTCGGCACAACATCGTGGGCCGAGGGGCCTGTACTGTGCTGTACTGTTCTATGTTCTATGTTCTATGACACAACCACAAACTATATCACGACAAATACTGTGCAGATTTCATCATATAAACAAAAAGGCAATCTGATCAATGTGCAGTTTTTGATTTGTTATGTGGAGGAAATCTGGCATCTTTCACTTTAGCCGTTGAATTAATCACATCTCTTTTGCAGAAGAAGCCACATTTTAGATTGACCCTGTCAAAACCAACCTGAGTCTCAAAATTCTTCTAAAATTGAACTTGAAGGGCTGGATAATCTACCTTAGTATCTCATGCCTCGCTAAAATAAAACCTTCTATTGCTTTTCACAAAGTAGTAGTTGTTTTGCTTCTCCACAGATCAGCAATTCCTTTCGCTCTCTCCCTGTGTCTTAGAAAACAGCTCTACCTTTACTGTGAGTGTGTGTGGAAAGGTGTGGGCACTGTCACTTGATTTTCAATACGTTTCTGTTTGAGTTGTTTTCACGTAGCTATCAGATCACCTAAGCCTGTCTCCGAGCCTGGATATTTAGAATGACCTAACAATCTCCCTTTCCTGAATGTTCTAAAATCATAGAATCCCCGCAGTGCAGCAAGAGGCACTCTCTCACACTTCCCTGCTCTTGTTAAAGATGACTTTCCTTCTCACCCGCTCTCCCCTCCTGAGATATAGTGACCCTCAGGTTAAACCAATACCAGATCTCTCTCTCTCACAACTGAGCAGCTGTACGGTCAAGTAAGACTACAGTGACTTGGCCTTTTTTTTTAACCTGCTTTGCTCCTTCCATGCTGGAGGGTCTCCCATTCACCTCTCAGCTGTGAGAATATACCAGCCTTTTTAATTCTGTCACCATCTTTTTGGCTACAATTGACCAATCCAGTGCTAATCAATGTTGTGTGGCTATTCCTTACCCATCAGTCCCTGCACTTGATGTCAATGGAGGAATCTCAAACCAAACAGAAAATCCTGTCCACTGGCCAAATGACCAAAAGCTTGGTCAAAGGGGTGGAATTTAAGGGACATCTTAAAATATGGAGATTGAGGTAGAGAGGTTATGGAAGGGAAGAGTTAGATGTTTTGACAGCTCATTTACACAGCCCCCAAGGAGGAGTTACCAATGTTTCAACAGGATCCCAAAGCTCTCACAGCACCAACAGCTCTCCCTCCACTCCCTCCACCACTGACGCTCAGTAAGAGCAGTGTGTACGTTCTACAAGATGCATGGCAGAAATTCACCGAAGATCCTTAGACAGCACCTTCCAAATCAATGATACTTCCATTTTGAAGGACAAGGGCAGCAAGTACATGGCAACACCACCACCTGCAAGTTCTCCTTCAAGCCACTCACTATCCTGACTTGGAAGTATGTCGCCATTCCTTCCCTGTCACTGGGCCAACATCTTGGAATTCCCCCCCTTAGGGCATTATGGGTCGGCCTACAGCACATGAACAGCAGCAGTTCAAGGAGGCAGCTCACTGCCACCTTCTCATGGGCAACTGGGGACGGGCAATAAATGCTGGCCCAGCCAACGACGCCTAAGTCCCACAAGTGAATTAAAAACAAAATCTCAGATCGAACGACAGAAGCACGTGACTTTCAGCTTTAATGGGACTTGCACACTGTGGACAGAGGTGAGCTACACAGAGACACTTTTACTCTGTGCCTTTCCTTTCAGAGCTGCTACGTCCCCAAGCTTCCTGCCTGAAGTTGCACAAATTTCGTCGATGATCTGGAAATAATCGGAAAGAACAATTACCCATAAACCAATCTCTTCTAATTCCTGTACAAAAGAGAAGAATAATGGCATTAGGTCTTAGAAAACACAACTATAATCAATCATAACACATAGACTTAGCAAAAGAAAAGCGTATTAGAGCTACATATGATGTACGGTTATGCTGTCAATATAATTGTTGCTGCTCCTAAATTTTTTGATATCAACATATTAATAACTCAGAATTGATGATGTGTGGAAGCAGTATTTCAGGTGTGGATGACAAATCACACTTGCAAATATTTCCTTTCGTTCAGGCATCATGGGTCTTGTAGCCTTTCGGCAATATCAGATATTAATCAGCAGAATTGTTGCTGAAAATGCTAATAAGATTAAGTAATCAGCTTTGTTGGAAACAGCATATAGCCGGGAGATGTTGCAGCTCAGTGGGAAGAAACGATTTAATTTCTCGCAACCTGAGACATCTGAGAATGACGACCAGTTCTGTTTGCTGGTGATTTCTCACATCTTACTGTGACTAAGGGTTGGAATAGTCACAGGAGAGTTTGAGGATGATTCAAATGGAAGGGGGCTGTTTGCACCCGGTTTTTGCAAAGTCAGCTTCTCCACAAAAAACTCAGGGGAAGATTCGGACAGAGTGAAATTGAAATTCAAGGAGGTGGGGGCCACTACGAAGTAAGGTCAGATGGTGTAGAATCTGTGTGGGTAGAAGTGACGAACCACAAAGGTGAAAAAAACCATAGTTGGGGTTGTGTACACGCCTCCAAACAGTAGTCAGGAGCTGGGGCGCAAGATGTACCAGGAGATAGAAAAGGTGTGTAAGAAAAGCAAAGTCACAGTGATCATGGGGGATTTCAATATGCAGGTGGGCTGGGAAAATCAGTTTGGTAGTGGATTGCAAGAAAAGGAGTTTGTGGAATGTCTACGAGATGGCTTTTTGGAGCAGCTCATGGTGGAGCCCATTAGGGAACAGGCAATACTGGATTTAGTGTTGTGCAATGAGGCAGACTTGATAAAGGAGCTTAAGGTAAAGGAAGCCTTCGGGGGCAGTGATCATAAGGTGATAGAATTTACTCTGCAATTTGAGAGGGAGAGGATAGAATCAGAGGTAACGGTATTGAAGCTGAATAAAGGTCACTACAGAGGTATGAGGGAAGAGCTGGGCAGAATTGACTAGAAGAGGAGCCCAGCAGGAAAGACAGTGGAATAGCAATGGCAGGGGTTTCTGGGAGTAATTCAGGAGATGCAGCAAAAATTCATCCCTAGGAAAAGGAAGCATGGTACAGGGAGGATGAGGCAACCATGGCTGACTAAGGAATCAGGGATAGCACAAAAGTAAAAGAGAAAGCATGTAATGTGGTGAAGGGCAGTGGGAAACCAGAGGGCTGGGAAGCTTACAAAGACCAACAGAGGGCAACAAAAAAAAAGGAGGTAGAAGATTAAATATGAGGACAAGCTAGCCAGTGATATAAATGAAGACTGTAAGAGTTTCCTTAGGTATACACAAGGCAAAAGAGATGCAAAAGTGGACATTGGGCCACTGGAAAATGTCAGTGGAGAGATAGTAGCGGGGAACAAGGAAATGGCTGAGGAACTGAATAACTACTTTGCGTCAGTCTTCATGGTGGAAGACATGAGTGATCTCCCAAAAATTGAAGAGAGTCTGGGGACAGAGCTGTGTATGGTGGCTATCACCAAGGAAAAGGTGCTAGTAAAACTGATTGGCCTGAAGGTGGACAAATTACTTGGACCAGATGGACTACACCCCAGAGCTCTAAAGGAGATATCTGAAGCGATAGTGGAAGAGTTAGTGGTGATCTTTCAGGAATCACTAGAGTTAGGGAGGGTCCCAGAGGACCGGAAAATTGCTAACGTGAACACCCCTGTTTAAAAAGGGAGTAAGGCAAAAGACAGAAAATAACAGCACCTCATAGCCCAAAGGTTGCAGGAACCGCAGCTCATGACCTGAAGGTTGCAGGAAAAGCACCTCATACCCAAAGGTTGCAGGAACAGCACCTCATATTTCGCTTGGGAACCCTGCAGCACAATGGTATCAATGTGGACTTCACAAGCTTCAAAATTTCCCCTCCCACTACTGCATCCCAAAACCAGCCCGGCATATATCCGCCTCCCTAACCTGTACTTCCTCCCACCTCAAACCCACCCCCATCTCCTACCTACTAGCCTCATCCCACCCCCTTGACCTGTCCATCCTGCCTGGACTGACCTATCCCCTCCCTAACTCCCCACCTACAGTCACCCTTACTGGCTCCACCCCTGCCTCTTTGACCTGTCTGTCTCCTCTCCACCTATCTTCTCCTTCATCCATCTTCTATCCAGCTCCCACTCCCTCCCTATTTATTTCAGAATCCTCTTCCCCGCCCCCATTTCTGAAGAAAGGTCTAGGCCCGAAACGTCAGCCTTCCGGCTCTTCTGGTGCTGCTTGGCCTGCTTTGTTCATCCAGCTCTACACCCTGTTATCTCAAATTAGCCTAACCTCGGTCGTGGGCAAGATTTTGGAGTCCATTGTAAAGGATAAGATTTCTGAATAGTTGGAAGTGTATAGTAAAATAGGGCAAAGTCAGCATGGTTTCATCAAGGGGAGGTCATGCCTGACAAATCTGCTAGAATTCTTTGAGGAAGTAACGAGTAGGGTAGACCAAGGAGACCCAATGGATGTTATCTACCTGGACTTCAAGAAGGCCTTTGAAAAGGTGCCACACAGGAAGCTACTGAGTAACACAACGGCCAATGGTGTTAGAGGCTAGGTGTTAGCATGGATAGAAGATTGGCTGTCTGGCAGAAAGCAGAGAGTGGGGATAAAGGGGTCTTTCTCAGGATGGCAGCTGGTGACAAGTGGTGTTCCGCAAGGATCAGTGCTGGGACCACAACTTTTTACTTTGTACATTATGATCTAGATGGAGGAACTGAAGGCATTCTGGCTAAGTTTGCAGATGGTACAAAGATAGGTGGAGGGACAGGTAGTGTTGAGGAGATGGCAAGGCTGCAGAAGGACTTGGACAGGTTAGGAGAGTGTGCAAAACAGTGGCAGATATAGTACAACGTGAGAAAGCGTGAGGTCATGCACTTTGGTAAGAAGAACAAAAGCATGGACTATTTTCTAAATGGGAAGAAAATTCAGAAGTCTGAAGTGCAACGAGACTTGGAAGTTCTAATCTAGGATTCTCTCAAGGTAAACTTGCAGATTGAGTCAGTAGCCAGGAAGGCAAATGCAATGTTGGCATTTATTTTGAGAGGACTTGAATATAAAAGCAGGGATGTACCACTGAGGCTTTATAAGGCTCTGGCCAAGCCACAGTTGGAGTATTGCATGCAGTTTTGGGCCCCATATCTCAGGAAGGATGTACTGGCCCTGGAGCGGGTTCAGAGGAGGTTCATAAGAATGGTCCCAGGAATGGAAAGCTTAACGTATGAGGAATGTTTGAGGACTCTGGGACTATACTCATTGGAGTTTAGAAGGATGAGGGGGGATCTAATTGAAACTTTTAAAATACTGAATGGCCTGGACAAAGTGGATGTTGGGAAGATGCTTCCATTGGTAGGAGAGTCTAGGACCTGAGGGCACAGCCTTAGAGTAAAGGGAAGAGCTTTTAGAACGGAGATAAGGGGAAATTTTTTCAGCCAGAGCGTGGTGAATCTGTGGAATCCAGTGCCACAGAAGGCTGTGGAGGCCAGGTCTTTGAGTACATTTAAGACTGAGATAGATAGGTTCTTGGTTGTCAAGGGGATCAAGGGTTATGGGGAGAAAGCAGGAGAATGGGGTTGAGGAACTTATCAACCATGATTGAATGGCGGAGCAGACTTGATGGGCTGAATGGCCTAATTTATGCTCCTATGTCTTGTGGTCTTACGTCGACTTTGTTGTTGACTCAACAGAGTCAGAAAGCCTTCAGAGAGTTTCATCAGCAGCTCCACCCTTTGTCAGCTTTTGTAGGCCTGAAACAAAATGGAGACATGTAATTGTCAGAACCCAGCATTAATATATATCCCACAAAAAACATCAGAAAAAATGGCTTAACCAAACATTATCCCATTGTTAGAAGTCACACGACACCAGGTTATAGTCGGAGTGCTCCGAAAGCTTATGATTTCAAATAAACCTGTTGGACTATAACCTGGTGTTGTGTGACTTCTGACTTTGTCCACCCCAATCCAACACCGGCACCTCCACATCATGTATCCCATTGTTATTAGTGAAAGATTAGTGTATGCAAATTACCTACGGCAATTCTTACATTACCGGTGACTATGCTTCAGAAGTGCTTAATAAAACTCTTTAGAATGTTTTGAGGTTGTGGAAGGTTATATATAAAGGTACGCACTTTCTTCAGTTTGACAGCATCTCAAAGTGCTACATGTAATACTGAAGTCTGGACTCCATCTTAATACAAACAGAAAGTTCTGGAGAAGCTCAATGAGTTCTGAAGAAATCATACTGGACTCAAAATGTTAACTCTATTTCTTTCTCCACAGATGCTGCCAGACCTGCCAAATGTCTCCATCACTTTTCAGTTTATATTTCAGATTTCCAGCATCTGCAGTATTTTGCCTTTATTCTGTGCTCCATCAGCCTCACACCGAACTCATTACCTGTACACTAGTTGAATCAAAACAACAGTACCCATGATAGGGTGGAAAAGGCTCTCACTCAATGGATTACTGTAACTGTCAGTTGTAGTTTGCAAGTTCAGAAAGGTGTAAAGATGGTAATCACAAGGTCTCAATCTAATGTGATTTTGTTTTCCCATTCAGAATGAGTGATTTCCACATTTAGATTGTGACTGTCAGCCACCTTGTACAGCAACTGCTGTGGGGAGATTTTAATTACATTCCCCATTTACGGATAACAGCTGCCAGTCAGTGATGCAGGAAAATGACAGTGAAGGGATGAGCTGCCTGGTGAGCATTCAACAAGAGGTAAGAACTGGCTTGAAACACTGAAAATTGGCAGGAGGAAAGAATTTAATGGGATCAAATGGAAAAGCATAAATGTTTTGGGCTGTGTTATTTCAAATGGGAAATGATAACAATCACCTATCTAAACATATGTGCCATGTTAGAAGAGATATAAATCAGCTTTCCCTGTGCTATATACAAAAGTTTATCTCTTGCCAACTCTAACATTTACTAAGACGTTACTTAGAATCTTACAGAATTCATTTGTAAATTATTACTTTTCTCATTGGGCATTTTTAAAATTGAGTTTCTGCTGACTGACAGTTTCATCTAAGGTTCATGCTCTGCCACTCGTACTGTTGCCCACAGTCTCTGGAGGAGTAACAAACTGTCAATGCAGCTGCTTCAAATGGGCAGAAGCTTGTTCCCTTTGGATAGCAGGAGACCTGTGACTGGGAGCTCATCTCTCTGTACATCCGTTATCAAATCCACCTGCTTTATCTCGACAACAGCTTTGTGAACTCTACTTTGTGAAACTTCCACCAGATCCAGGGGAAGGAGTGATTGACATTAATAGTGGGAGTAAATGTTCTCCTCTAAGCCTTTCTCTTCCTCACAATTTTTTTTTCAAAAATATACTTATTCATAGATATATAGTCACAAATGCGGTTCAGTTCTGTACAGTTGTATATCAAGAAAACAAACAAAACATTGGATTTTGACTATCCAAAAAATCCACAGACCTCCTTATACAGACAATATTAAGATTTTCATACATTTGAGGCACCGGGAGTGTCCAATAACTGAATGGACCCCCATTTACCTTCAGCAGAAAGACCTCGGACAGTGGTCTTTCCCCACTGCACCTGGGCAGCAGCTGCCCCAAGCTTTAGTGCATCTCTCAGCACATAGTCCTGGACCTTGGAATGTGCCAGTCTCAACACTTGGTCAAGGTCAACTCCTTGTTCTGGAAGATCAACAAGTTTCAGGTAGGGCAAAGAGAATCTTTCACCAAGTTGATGGTCTTCCAGGTGCAGTCAATATTTGTCTCGGTGTGTGTCCTGGGAATAGACCGTACAGCGCAGAGTCCCGTGTCACAGAGCTGCTTGGGACAAGCCTTAACAAAAGCCACTGCGTCTTTCTCCAGACTTCCTTTGCAAAGGCATATTCCAGCAGGAGATGTGTGACAGTCTGTACATTCCCGCAGAGATAGTAGGAACTGCAGATGCTGGAAAATCTGAGATAACAAGGTGTAGAGCTGGATGAACACAGCAGGCCAAGCAGCATCAGAGGAGCAGGAAGGCTGACGTTTCGGGCCTAGACCCTTCTTCAGAAGAAGGGTCTAGAAGCTGCTTGGCCTGCTGTGTTCATCCAGCTCTACACCTTGTTATCTCTGTACATTCCCGCAGCTGCTTTAAGGGCATTGTGCAGTGCACAGACTGAACAGGCGTCAATAAAGGATCTCACAGGTAGTGCTAATGGGCATTGTTTATGGGGCCTCCTTGCCAATCTCACCTTGATTCCTTTTGTACATTTCATAGCACAAAGCTGGACATGCTCCACTCACTGAGGGTTAATCCATCGATCAGTGTATGTAAATTGGAGACATAGGGCTGAATCTTATGCTTTCTTTTCTGAGGCTGAGTTATGTTGAGCTTTATTGAAGAGATTTCTGCTGCATTGGGTTTTCTCACTGTTTATTACCAACCCTTGCCTCATTAACTATGTAACCTGCACCATGACATTTGATATGTCTGGTTCCAGCCCAATCTTACCATGTACTGGGTCAATAGACTGGCATTACTCACGCTATCTACAAAAGGCTGATGTGAACCCAGACGCTTACAGTCATTCCGAATGTGGCCCGGACACAACAAGGACAGAGATTGCGAACATGTTGGAAAAGGGTAAGATGGCACTGTGATACTCCAACAGGGGACTGGGAGTCCTGGCTGGAATTGGGACAAAGGTCCACTTCCCAGAAGAGGCTGTGCCACCAGACATTGGGCAGACTGGTCGTAAGTCATCATGGTCCAGAGGGACAGCTGGCAGTGCAGGGAGAAAATCATCAACATTTTCTGTGTTGCACAGCATTAGCGCTACCCTCCTCTCTCCCATACCTCACACTCATTCTATCTCTGCTACAGCTCCCAGGAGGGCTCGTGCTCTACCACTCTCATTGTTGCCTGTAGCATCTTCCTGAACTGACTGTCACACATATCTGTCACGCCACTGACCCTGCATTGCCCTCTGCACTGCCACCTTACTACCTCAGACCAGCTCAGCACTTTTCAGTTGCCTGCTTAATAGCTGCTCCATCTTTCATCTTACATATCTCTCTCATTCCAGGAGAAGGCACACCACAACAGGCGTGAGAGCGCCCCCCCACTGGTGGAGGGGTGCCTGACGTGAGACTCCTCACCCGATATGGGGAGAGAATCCTGGCTGTTATAGGAGAGGGCTGGGACTTCTGTAGTGAAGCTGAGACATTCATGATCCGCCCACCAAGTTAGCCTAATTTTTCATTTCAGTGCAACTTTCACTCCGACCCTGCCATCAATGTCATCCACTGCACACTGATTCGAACTCATGACTGTGCTGTCTTCACCCTCTTTTATCTTGCAGGTCCCACCACCATATCCACTGTGTCCTTGAGAAATGTGCAGCTCCCCCAGAAACCACCTCTTCATTCTCTGAGGATGGGAGTTCTGAATCCCAGAGGAAACATTAACAAGGCTGTGTCCCACAGCCCCCCTCCAGCTCGGGTACTGACACTTTGGTGGGCATATTGGTTTTAATTGATTGGGAGCACAATCTGGTGAGCACCCACAGGCCAACAGCTTAACAATAGAAATGGCCCAGACCACTGGCACTCAGAGGACAGCTGAAGATCAGGAAAATGCTCAGGCCCAGGCAGGGGAGGACCCTGTCAGGGACTTTGTTGATATGCACAGGGAAGAACACAAGTGGCACATTTGGGATGCCATGATGTATGAGGCTGCAGCACTCCAGCAAATCCTGCGACTGTCTGGCAGCCTCCATGGACAGGGTGGGAGTTGCCATGGAGAATCAGGCCCAGCCCCCTCAGAGTCTAATGGAGAGGCACAAATACCTGCACCCCATTGTCCCATCCATTGGTGCTGAGTGACGTGAATTTAAAGCATTAGAAATTAAAACAGATAGTGTAGAATTTGAACCTTTTTCAGAAACAAAGCAGTAAATGAGTCTTACTGTTGGCTGCTTTGTGACGAGAAAGTTGTCAAAGGACCACAAACACTGTAACGAGGTCAGCCAGCCAGACCTCATACAATATGAGTTCCCCTGATTGGGATTGTTAATCTGGTCCAATCAGGGAGCCCCAGCTGACAGATGTAAACAGGAGGCTCTGCTCACTCTGAGAGCTGGATTAATGTCAAGGCCTTGTCATGTGTAAATGAAGAGTGATGTGGTGAGGGGGACACTGGCCTCTGTGGAGTTATTTTAGTGGGTGATAAGAGTGGGATTAATGAGGTAACTGTGCAAAAGCACTTAGTAGCTGAAGCCCAACTGGACTTCAAACAGGCATTATAACCGGCTTTATCATTGGAAAATATGGCAAGTGGAGCATATCAGTTGCGGTATACTCTGTTGGAACTGGACACCCAGGGCGCAATACCATTTGAGTGAAGACAATTGCGTAGCCTCATCCAAAACATATTCTGAACAGAGGGACTCCAGGTCAGCCCACAGCAAAACCCTGAAACAAAGCCAGGCCTTGGCCAAATGGTTAAAAAAAATTTTCATGATCCAGCTGGTGAGCCACTGTAGTTGCTGCTGGTATGCAGACTCGAAACAGCAAAAGAGCCCCCTTGACCTAAATTGAGTAAGAGAGCTCATGGCCCAGGATCCAGGAGAGAGGACTCCCTGGAAAGCCCACCTACAGCTGCTTTGGAACAATTAAATTGCTCAGCCACATCCAGGTCAGAACCAATCAAAATAATTTTCTGAAGAAGGGTCTAGGCCCGAAACGTCAGCCTTCCTGCTCCTCCGATGCTGCTTGGCCTGCTGTGTTCATCCAGCTCTGCACCTTGTTATCTCAATCAAAACAAACACCTGGTTAAATGGTCACCTGGTTCTAATGGAGGTCAATACCAATGTAGCTGTTTCAGTGATCGCAGACCCAGTCTTTAACAAAATTTGCTCTGGACTCCAACCACTAAGTTTAGGTAAGACCTTGGCTAGAGTGAGAACCTGTACTGAGGAACTACTGCAGAGGAAGGGTACAACTTTGGTTCTAGTCTCTTATAAGAAGCAGCTGGCTCAGTTACCACTGATCATTGTAAAAGGCTCAGGCCCAAGCTGATGGGATGAAAATAGTTGAGAAAGATTCACTTAGATTGGCTCAATGTTTTTTGATTTTAATAAATAGCTGCCTGAGTGAAGTCCTAATTAAATACGTGGATATTTTTCAGGAAAGTCTAAGGACTATCAAAGGAGCCAAGGCCACCTTGCATATTGACCAGGAAGCAATTCCACGATTCTGCAAGGTCTGTGCAGTGCCATTTGCATTACGGGCAAAAGTCAAGGCCAAACTCAGAAGGTTGGAAAGTCAAGGAATCATCAAACCAGTGCAGTTTGTGGAACAGGCAATGGGTTGGCTCACCTTTGTGGGGATTTTCAACAAGCAGTAAACTGCTTTTCACAGCTGGATAAATACCCAACCCCCTCAACAGAGGATTTATACGCCAAGCTGGCAGGAGGGCTGTCCTTCATGAAGCTGGACATGAGCCATCCAGCCTTTTAATACACAGACTCTCAGAAGTGATGGTCACAGATAATGGGCCATCATTTCCTAAGGTAGAATGGAATTTGACACATAAGGACAGCTCCATACCATCCATCATCCAATAGTCTGGCACAAAAAGCAATCCAAACTTTGAAGTCAGTTTGACTAGATACCAAACTGTCCCGGTTCCTGTTTGATTGTTGGGCTATCCGTTATGCAACTACATGGATAGCTCCAGCTGAATTACTAAAGGAGACAAGATTCCGCACTGGGTTAAATCTGATCTTCCCAGACCTGGTATGGGGAGATGCTGACATGGCATCAGGAATGCCAATACTGGACACAAGATTCTGCTAAGCAAGAGGGATAGTTTAATTCAGGAAGCAAGCTTTGGTGCAGGAACCACAGGAATGGGACTGCATGGATATGAGGCATAGTTGACGTGAGGTCAGGTCCAGTGACATTTCATGTTCGGGTAGGTGCAATGGTCCTGAACAAGTATGTGGACCATATGAAAGCTGCAAACTTGCAAATAGTGCAGGAGCCAAACACGCCTGGCTCCTCGACAGCTTTTCCGACTGTTTTGGAACCCATGGGTTTGCCCTCTTCATTATGTATTGAAGGTACCTCAGAATCTGAGATGGTCACAGTGGATGTTGCTGGCTTGATGCCTTTGCCGCCTGAAGAAGAGAACAAATTTCTTCTGAGACTCTCCAGGAGCGAGAGTCATGGAGTCATACAGCATGGAAACAGACCCTTCAGTCCAACCAGTCCACACTGTATATATTCTCAAACTAAACTAGTCCCACCTGCCTGCTCCTGGCCCATATCCCTCCAAACCTTTCCTATTCATGTACTTATCCAAACATCTTTTAAATGTTGTAATTGTACCCACATCCACCACTTCCTCAGGTAGTTCAGTTCTCACAAGAACCACCTGTGCAAAATTAAATGTCCCGCATGTCTTTTTTAAATCTCTCTCCTCTCATGTTAAAAATATTACTCCTGGTCTTGAAATCCCCCACACGAGGGAAAAGCCACCCACCATTAACCCTATTTAAACCCTTCATTTTTTAATAAACCTCTCTAAGGTCACCTCTCAACTTCCTACCCTCCAGTGAAACAACTCCCAGCCTATCCAGCCTTACTTTATAACTCAAACATTTCGTACCCGGCATGATCTTGTTAAAGAGATAACAAGGTGTAGAGCTGGATGAACACAGCAGGTCAAGCAGCATCAGAGGAGCAGGAAGGCTGATGTTTCGGGCCTAGACCCTTCTTCAGAAATGGGGGAGGGGAAGGGGTTTCTGAAATAAATAGGGAGAGAGGGGGAGGCGGATAGAAGATGGATAGAGGAGAAGATAGGTGGAGAGGAGGCAGACAGGTCGAAGAGGCGGGGATGGAGCCAGTAAAGGTGAGTGTAGGTGGGGGGTAGGGGGGAGATAGGACAGTCCAGGGAGGACAGACAGGTCAAGGGAGTGGGATGAGGTTAGTGGGAAGGTGATGGGGGTGCGGCTTGAGGTGGGAGGAGGGGATAGGTGGGAGGAAGGACAGGTTAGGGAGGCGGGGATAAGCTGGGCTGGTTTTGGGATGCGGTTGGGGGAGGGGAGATTTTGAAGCTTGTGAAGTCCACATTGATACCATTGGGCTGCAGGGTTTCCAAGCGGAATATGAGTTGCTGTTCCTGCAACCTTCAGGTAGCATCATTGTGGCATTGCAGGAGGCCCAGGACGGCCATGTCGTCTGCGGAATGGGAGGGGGAGTTGAAATGGTTTGCGACTGGGAGGTGCAGTTGTTTAGTGCGAACCGAGCGTAGGTGTTCTGCAAATCGGTCCCAAGCCTCCGTTTGGTTTCCCCGATGTAGAGGAGACCACAACGGGAACAGCGGATGCAGTATACCACATTAGCAGATGTGCAGGTGAACATCTGCTTGATGTGGAAAGTCTTTTTGGGGCCTGGGATTGGGGTGAGGGGGGAGGTGTAGGGGCAGGTGTAGCACTTCCTGCGGTTGCAGGGAAAAGTGCTGGGTGTGGTGGGGGCCGGAGGGGAGTGTGGAGCGGACAAGGGAGTCATGGAGAGAGTGGTCCCTCCGGAAGGCAGATAAAGGTGGGGAGGGAAAAATGTCTTTGGTGGTGGGGTCGGATTGCAGATGGCGGAAGTGTCGGAGGATGATACGTTGGATCCGGAGGTTGGAGGGATGGTACATGAGGACAAGGGGGATTCTGTTTTGGTTGTTATTGCATGGAGGGGGTGGAAGGGATGAGTTGTGCGGGGAGGGGGTGGGGGGGGT